>JAVIWB010006558.1:600000-988299 GCA_031893035.1 Dermolepida albohirtum | reverse complement strand
CTCGACCAATACATAAATGTATTGACCGACAAAGCAAGAACGCTTCTATCTTACAGATCGGAGACTATGTTTCCAGTGTATAATAGACAGAAACTTACATCTCGGCTTTATGCCAATTAAAGAATGTTAAAAGGAATCATTCTATTATTAATAACACCCTATCAACTACATATGTTTCATCGAATACACGAATCGTCAGGTTGATTTGTGTTATTAATGAATAATTCCTTCAGAGTGTATTATCATATCTTTCGATACAGAAAATAATGAAAATATCACATCTCCCTCTCTCGACCAATACATAAATGTATTGACCGACAAAGCAAGAACGCTTCTATCTTACAGATCGGAGACTATGTTTCCAGTGTATAATAGACAGAAACTTACATCTCGGCTTTATGCCAATTAAAGAATGTTAAAAGGAATCATTCTATTATTAATAACACCCTATCAACTACATATGTTTCATCGAATACACGAATCGTCAGGTTGATTTGTGTTATTAATGAATAATTCCTTCAGAGTGTATTATCATATCTTTCGATACAGAAAATAATGAAAATATCACATCTCCCTCTCGACCAATACATAAATGTATTGACCGACAAAGCAAGAACGCTTCTATCTTACAGATCGGAGACGATGTTTCCAGTGTATAATAGACAGAAACTTACATCTCGGCTTTATGCCAATTAAAGAATGTTAAAAGGAATCATTCTATTATTAATAACACCCTATCAACTACATATGTTTCATCGAATACACGAATCGTCAGGTTGATTTGTGTTATTAATGAATAATTCCTTCAGAGTGTATTATCATATCTTTCGATACAGAAAATAATGAAAATATCACATCTCCCTCTCTCGACCAATACATAAATGTATTGACCGACAAAGCAAGAACGCTTCTATCTTACAGATCGGAGACTATGTTTCCAGTGTATAATAGACAGAAACTTACATCTCGGCTTTATGCCAATTAAAGAATGTTAAAAGGAATCATTCTATTATTAATAACACCCTATCAACTACATATGTTTCATCGAATACACGAATCGTCAGGTTGATTTGTGTTATTAATGAATAATTCCTTCAGAGTGTATTATCATATCTTTCGATACAGAAAATAATGAAAATATCACATCTCCCTCTCTCGACCAATACATAAATGTATTGACCGACAAAGCAAGAACGCTTCTATCTTACAGATCGGAGACTATGTTTCCAGTGTATAATAGACAGAAACTTACATCTCGGCTTTATGCCAATTAAAGAATGTTAAAAGGAATCATTCTATTATTAATAACACCCTATCAACTACATATGTTTCATCGAATACACGAATCGTCAGGTTGATTTGTGTTATTAATGAATAATTCCTTCAGAGTGTATTATCATATCTTTCGATACAGAAAATAATGAAAATATCACATCTCCCTCTCTCGACCAATACATAAATGTATTGACCTACAAAGCAAGAACGCTTCTATCTTACAGATCGGAGACTATGTTTCCAGTGTATAATAGACAGAAACTTACATCTCGGCTTTATGCCAATTAAAGAATGTTAAAAGGAATTATTATTAATAACACAAATCAACCTACATATGTTTATTCGAATAAACATATGTAGTTGATTTGTGTTATTAATGAATAATTCCTTCAGAGTGTATTATCATATCTTTCGATACACGAAAATAATGAAAATATCACATCTCCCTCTCTATTAATACATAAACATAGTCTGACCTGACAAAGCAAGAACGCGTTCTTGCTTACAGATCGGTCAGACATTTATGTTTCCAGAGTATAGGGAGAAACTTACATCTATTTTATGCCAATTAAAGAATGATAATACACTCTGAATCAATTATTATTAATAACACAAATCAACTACATATGTTTCATGAATACATATGTCAGGTTGATTTGTGTTATTAATGAATAATTCCTTTTAACATTCTTTAATTGGCATAAAGCCGAGATGTAAGTTTCTGTCTATTATACACTGGAAACATAGTCTCCGATCTGTAAGATAGAAGCGTTCTTGCTTTGTCGGTCAATACATTTATGTATTGGTCGAGAGAGGGAGATGTGATATTTTCATTATTTTCTGTATCGAAAGATATGATAATACACTCTGAAGGAATTATTCATTAATAACACAAATCAACCTGACGATTCGTGTATTCGATGAAACATATGTAGTTGATAGGGTGTTATTAATAATAGAATGATTCCTTTTAACATTCTTTAATTGGCATAAAGCCGAGATGTAAGTTTCTGTCTATTATACACTGGAAACATAGTCTCCGATCTGTAAGATAGAAGCGTTCTTGCTTTGTCGGTCAATACATTTATGTATTGGTCGAGAGAGGGAGATGTGATATTTTCATTATTTTCTGTATCGAAAGATATGATAATACACTCTGAAGGAATTATTCATTAATAACACAAATCAACCTGACGATTCGTGTATTCGATGAAACATATGTAGTTGATAGGGTGTTATTAATAATAGAATGATTCCTTTTAACATTCTTTAATTGGCATAAAGCCGAGATGTAAGTTTCTGTCTATTATACACTGGAAACATAGTCTCCGATCTGTAAGATAGAAGCGTTCTTGCTTTGTCGGTCAATACATTTATGTATTGGTCGAGAGAGGGAGATGTGATATTTTCATTATTTTCTGTATCGAAAGATATGATAATACACTCTGAAGGAATTATTCATTAATAACACAAATCAACCTGACGATTCGTGTATTCGATGAAACATATGTAGTTGATAGGGTGTTATTAATAATAGAATGATTCCTTTTAACATTCTTTAATTGGCATAAAGCCGAGATGTAAGTTTCTGTCTATTATACACTGGAAACATAGTCTCCGATCTGTAAGATAGAAGCGTTCTTGCTTTGTCGGTCAATACATTTATGTATTGGTCGAGAGAGGGAGATGTGATATTTTCATTATTTTCTGTATCAACCTGACGATTTGTATTCGATGAAACATACTACTTTAACATGCACTACTTTTAAACGCAGCCCGCGAATATATTTGCACATTAAAGTTTGGCCCACAACATGTCAAAGGTTACCCATATCTGCCTTAAAGCAGTTTTAGTCGAATGAAGAGCTCAACTGGTTACTCCACAATACTCTTCGGATCTTGTCTTTAACGTTTTCCATATTCTACCGTTGAATACAAGTTTGTGATCTTGTGAAACTAATGCGAGAACTGACGAATTCCAACGATATTTTGATGACCTGTTCAGTTCATATTGATACAACGGTGGACGCTTGGACATGGAAGGATAGAGAGTGGCTGTTGATAAATGGAAAAAACAGACCCAACCGAAATACTAATTTTTATTGGCCTTGTTACATAGACGGGCCTAGAAAAAGGAAGGCATAAGTGAATTTGGGGAATTTTGGGACCTTTCACACGGTAAGTTATTATCTATAGCGTGCATGTCAAGGAATAGATTTGCAAATTTTCGCCGCCACTTGAAATTGTACGATAAGAGACCACGGTCAGCCCGCAGTGGACGTGTACGCCATTTCGAAATTGTTGGGAAGTAATCGACAAAAATTTATTGAAACGTTACATCCCTGGACAAACTTTGACGATTAATCCTTATCGCGGAAGAGTCTTATTTTTACAATACATACCATCAAAACCGGATAAGTATTGGATTAAAATTTTTTGGATATGCGACAGCTCCAAAAGTTATCCATTGAAAGGAATCCCGTATCTTGGACAGGACAGACTTAATCGACGACAAAATTTGGGGCAGAGATGCGTTGAGGAGATGTGATTACCATTTCAGAACAGTAACCGCAGTATCACATTTGATAATTTCTTTACGAGTTATGAACTGGCCCATAATTTACCGAAAATGGAGTTGATGTTCGTTGGAATACAAAAATAAGAGACGCATTCCGCTCACATTTTTACCAGACAGACAACGATAAGTAGAAAGTAACATATTTGGCTTCAGAAAAAATATTACATTACTAAGCTATGTACCAAAAAAATAAAGCTGTCCTTTTATTATCAACATTACATCACGATGCAGAAATTGATGTAAATAACAAAAACAAATCTAAAATCAATACATTCTATAACACAACAAAAGGAGTTGATGTTTTGGATCAAATGGCGCAGTCATTTTCTGTAAGACGTAAAACTAACAGGTAGCCAGTTATCCTATTTTATAATTTAGTTCACGTGTGTGCAATAGCAGCGAAAATCATTTGGCTAAATATCTATGCCAATTGGAATCGTTCGTAATCAAAACTATGACGTAAGTTGTTCCTAAAAAGTTTGGCTCGGGACATGGTAGTACTACACATACAGAGCCATCGCAATGGATACTTGCATACATTGCTGTTGGAAGCAAAAATGAAGTGCTTGACCATGCATCCATTAGCATGGAAGTTGATCTTTAGTCAGATGATACATCAACTAGAAGCGACCTTTGGCGTCCCTATCACATGCGCCCACCCAAAAAAAAGCAGAGTATCTAGGCAGTGTTGCAGCTTATGCAAAAAAATATATGCATCGAAAACTCGACAAAGATTATTATACAGAAACTGCATCAACAAATGTATTTTTTCTTATGTTTTGAATGTAATTTTTTTTTATATAATCCGACATCAAAAGATATATGGACCGTGTGTAATATGTTATGATTTTATGTTTATATATAGCTTGTTTGGATAAATAAATGAATTTAAACTATAAACAAAAACATTTAAATTATATCCATGATTCTATAAGTCACAACGTGATATTCGTTATAAAATCACGTGATATGATTAGGGTTAAATAAATATAATCCAGTAAGAAGTAACGTAAAATATAGAAAGGTAGTGTTAAATATAGCGGTAAAGAGAAATTACATCTCATTGCTCTAGGAATGGATTAGCAGACGTAAAGAGTAAGGCAAGTTGAAAAAATGGCTTTAAGCTGTTAGCGTGCCTTCTAGATTTTAAGTTATAAAGTTCAATATATTATACATTAAGAATTATACTTCCAGTATTATGGGGAAAAATTCGCCGGATGACATGAATGGAATATTTCGCTTTATGTCATAGTAATTATCCAAATAAGTACTATATTTTTAGACATATTGAATGAAAAAAGGAGAAATAAAAAGGTCTTAAAATAAAACATTTCCGAATAGAGAACTAAAGACTTTTTTAAATGCTAACAACCATATTAAAACACATTTGTGCTTAGTCGACTAAAGAAGTGTAGCATTTTATTTATATATCTCTTTTTTTCACTTTTATTATGCCGCCTCAACTTTGTCTGAAATAGTGTTGGTCGGGATTGTTTATTGATTTCTTTCCACTGCAGCAATAAAAAGCAAGTTCCATTTATACTTATTCTTTACATGACACGTAAACATATCTGCAGAGAGCCCATGTGAAATAATAATTCATTCAACTCTGAAAAGTCGTGAAAAAAACTGACAAGAAAAAAGCCTTCTAGACATGTTTAGTATATCAAAATATACTCGTTCCATGTGCATGTGACAAAAACAGCAATAACATCATCAAAAGATAATTCACAACACGTCCGTAACAACCAAGCTTTTCTCGTTACTTATACTGCTAACGTTTTGAAGGAAGAAATTGAAAAGGCGTGATGTACAGAATTGGTCGAATGTGTACCATATAGAGGACGCCACATGTACGACGACGAACGTTCTTCGTCTTCCAGTTTTTTTTATCCTTTATTCGTCTTTCATAACGTAACCTGATGCAGCGTAACGGATGTTAGCATTGTTATTAACATGAGTTTAAACTGTTGAACGTTTGACTACGCACAGCCGTGTTAGTGTGTATTAAATATTTAAATTACACATCACGTACTGGGGACTTTTTTTTATCGAGTGCAGCTACACCTGATTATAGTGATTTTTTCCTCGCGACGATGTTGCATTTAATTTGAACGCTCTTAAATTATATTTTTTGGTTCGTTTCGTTTCCTAATAGGAGGCCGATTTAACAGATCGAAGCATTATAGAACGGTTGCGGTGAAGAGGGAAAAGGGGGACACAACGAAAAATTTATTAATTCAGGCATCCCATATTAAAAATTAATTATGCTGGACTATGTTTAAATGTACTTTAGGTGAAAGCTAATAATATAATAAGGAACAGTTATGTAGTTAAGTTTAATATGGGCTAAATATCTATTTGATTATCAATGGATAATGATGGAGTAGTTTTTTTTTTCGGATACACCATGTAAATTTTTGATACATAAATCATATAATATAATTTTCAAGGAAATTATGCTAATATATTTAAATAGTACGGGTCGAAAAGAATTAGTTAATAAGATTTTTTTTTTGTAACCAGTAATAACCTTAGAATATAATTAGTGTAAATGTGTGTTTCGTGAGAGTAGAAATTACATATTTATTTTATAGGTGTAGAAAAATGTTTAAACGAGTGGGCGTCAACTTTTACCTAGAATTTTACATTTCTCAAAAGCAAATTAATTTTATTATTCAGAATGATCTGCAGAAATCATACACGTATAGGTATGTATTTGAAACCGTTATTGTAATTTTGTAATTTCGACGTTTTATTGTTGTACATAATTGGTGTAATTTAACGTTTAAAATTATATTGATTTTTTTTCTTCGGCTTTCTAATTCATTAATTTTGGCATAGTATTTTGGTTTGCTTTTAATGTAGTCAGTCTTTAAAAATTGTTTTCATTTGTGATTTCGTAAAAGATAAACAGGGTATTGCTACACTTCGCATATATACTAACTTTTTACTATTTTTAAGCCATTTTATTTAATTTAAATACGATTTGATTTTAAATAGGAAAATTACTAATATCAAGTCAACGTTTGTGAATTACAATTATTAGAACGAGAAATTTTTTGTTTGGTCAGGTAATTAGAGTATAGTAAACCAACGGTCGCTATTACCTAGAACAAACGTACTTGTACATCTAGGATATTTCCTGGAATATTCTCGATAATATTCCACTTACATTTGATATTATTCCCTTTGTATCTAATTTCTAATCATAAATAGATATTCAAATTTTAATCTTTTTACACACAGAATACACATTTATTATTCCGTCCGAATATCTACCTACCTGGTGGCTTGTATTCAGTATATCGCCTCTTAATTGATTTTAGTTTTTGGCGTGTTTTTCGTGTTCTCTCATTAGTTCATTTCAAATTGACCAGTGCATTTGTCCTTCGTCCCACCAATTATTTTTAAAGGTCCAATTTTTTTAGAAACACGCTCTTCTTCTATCACGACCCGCAAAAGAGGCAGTTACCTCTAGAACACGTATATTCGCGATTCTATTTCTAGTGTTGCAACATGCTTATATCGCGGATTTATTTTGATCAAGGATATATACACACATGCGCAAGCATCTATTAATCTTCGTATATTTTACCCTTCAGTTTTATTACTCAATTTATTTTATTATAGCATTTACAATTGCTTATATTTTCTCTACCTAATGCTCTTGCTTATTAATTATATTTGCTAATATATTGAGGCTTTAAAAATTCGTTTTATTTAAATTAGTAAATAAATTTTAAGGGCAACCTTATCGTCTTATTTCCGCTAATAATCTTTTTTCAGCTTCATATAAGTTTTGAAATTTTGACACTCATCACAAATTATTATTAATTATTAACTCTCCCTTTTTTTATTATTGCAACGTATCGCCGCCAGCAGGCGAGAGGGTTAATAGCATTAATTATACTTTCATTTAAGAATTTTTTATATAGACTTATCCAAATTAAATGAGCACTATTGCTATCTACATTATTATCGCAGCTACGAAATAAGTTAAATTAACTGTGTTTTAGAGCTGATTTATTGGCAAGTAAAAAACACAAAACTAATAAAACAATCAGACGAACCAACGTGTTCTCTAAATAATTCGAAATTTGGTATTTGTTTAAATGAATAATAAATAAGTTATGGTACCTTTTAATAGATGCGCTTTCCTTAGGATTAAGTCATAGTATGCCAGCTGCCTTTATAAAACAAATAATAAGTTTACAAATACACATGCATAGAAGTGAAATAGAAAGGAAAAGTAAGTAAGAACACATGGCCACAGATTAGACTTTTAGCAAATGTACATAACAGTTCTGTCAGTTCCTTGCATAACAAAATTATATAATACCATATATCGTTAGTTTACAAAACTAAAAATTTTTGTGTGTTCGTAAATTTACAGTATTCAACATGACAAAAAATTACATATTTATAAATATTGATATATTTTTAAAAACAATTATAAAAAAATTCATCAAATGAAAATACGTATATCTAAAATCCATGTATTGCATGGTTAAAATAAAAAATAAATAACTTGGAAATGAGGGAAATACCCCTCGAAACGTTGTCAATATAAACTGTTTTATTATTCCATACTGATCGAAAAATCCAAACAAAAAAGAATAAAATTTATAATTGGAACGAAACGAACACTTTAAAAAAAAGAAAAGAGTACGTTGAAGCAAATAGTACACAGTCAGTAAACGTTTGTTCCACATCAAGTTAAAATTTTGCGCATTTGAGATTGTCATAATTAACTTATTCTGTTAATCCGTTTATTTTATTTATTTACTCGTATTAGTTTTTTATTCACATATATCAAATTTTATATTGAATTCATTTTGGGTAGGGTCAATACGTATTTTGAACGCTCAGTTTTGCATAACTAACGAGTGTAAATGGTAACAGTACCAAGATAGCTCGTTACGATAACTGTAGATATTTGTCTTCCAAACTACATCAAAATTTTCTCAGTGGTTTTATTTCATAAACTGACAATTCCTAATTGGAAAAAGAAAAATGTTTCTCATAGAATAAATAGGTTGCACACCTCAAGAAACCTTTCAATTTTTTATGATATTCATTCCAAAAAAATACTGTTAAAATGTTTCGCTAAAATTTTTTAAATATTCGGATACTTCTTTATAATGGGTGATTCATTATAATGTACTTCTTTTCAATAACGATTTTCAGATAAAGCGTGAGTTATATCAAACATTCAAGCTACTTTAGTTAAGTATTGTGTGGCACTATATTATGGAAAGACTCATCCCTGAAAATCAGCGTTCCACGAGAAGTGTGTTTCACGCGCTTAGAGCAACTTATAGTCTACATAATTGGCCAACCGAACACATAATTCGCTATACCATCGACAAATTTGAAACGCAATTTTCATTATTGGATAATGCGCGACCAAAAAGACCACATCCAGCATGTAGTGAGGAAAATATAGCGATGGTAGCTGAGAGTATACGCGGTGACCGTGAAGAATCAATTCGACGTAGATCTCAACAGCTTGGCTTGTCATATGCCAAGCCACAACTTAGCGTATTCTACGTAAGTATCTTAGTTAAAAGTATACAAAATTCGACTCGTTCAAAAATTGAAAGCGACTATCATTTGGCATCGTCACCGTTTCAGTCTTTGGGCTATTGAAAAGCTTGAAGAAGATCCCCAGTTTTCAAACAAAATTTTGTTCAGCGATGAGGACCACTTAAACTGCTCAAACATTTGAGGGAAATAATTTAAAAAAAAATAAATATCAAGAATGGTTCTTTTGTATGACAATAAAGAATACTCGATAAAATTGAAGTTTTTATTTTTTTTAATTAAAAAGAAGTACGTCCAAATGAATCATCTCATACCAATCCATGTTAATATAAGTACCCTTTCTTTTCCAAAACCTTTATTCAACACTGAAAACAATAAAATTTTTAGCGATCAACTGCCAATACAAAACTAAAACTTCTTTTCAAAAGACAGAATTTTTTCACTAGCAGCGAACTCTTGGCAAGTACTGATGGAACTTTAGTTTTCCGCGGTACACACTTTGAGAAATACTGGTCTAGGTTATTCATTAATCAATTTAATAATAAGATTTGTTTCTAAGACTTTTAATATAAAATGTGCTTCACTTGAATTTTTCCACTATAGTTTTTTTTCCTTAATAAGCTAGGCTTAATATTTTTTTTATTTGAAGCAAAAATATTAAATAATAATTCAAACAATTTCATAATTTTTTATTAGGTTATGAACTTGTATTCTCAAAATTCTCATTTCATGTAATTTTCATTTAATATTATTTTATTTAACCTAATGTAGTTTACTAATACATATTGTAATAAAAAGTCATCCTCAAATTTTTTCAGCATTAAATTTTGTGAATTCTTATGCATTAGTAATTGTTGTTATTATTCTCCTTCGACTTTTTTTGTATATGAACTCAATAATAGCCTTGCTACGTTTTCATAACAGTCGATATCTATGTATATGATATGCATGAATAATTTAGTTAAAGCTTGTTTTTATTCTTTAGGAATTGTTTGCCAGAAACGTTCTTTTTCATGAAGAAAAATACCTTATTAAATATTAAAGCTTTCCATTGTGATCACATTGTACAAGAGTACTTACTACTATCTGCCTATAGGGTAAAACATCGTTCTAGTAAGTAAGGAATTAAAAATCCATTAGTCACTTTCTTTTGTTGTAACAAACGCTTCCAAAAAACGTCAAGCTTAATGATTTATTGTGCTTAATTAATCGATAAAAATAGTATTTGTACCAGCTTTGTATGTGCAATTTCGGGGTATTTTACATGCTTCCGGTAACATTCAACATTTGTGACCACTGTCGCGGAGTGTATACAGAGAGTAACAACGAAACACGTTCACACACGCCCAGTACATCAACTGACATCTGTATTTTCGTCACGCACGGCAATAAAATTATCATACAGACAATAAATTTTTGAAATTACATTAGCAAGATTACTTTTAAAAGTGTATTATTCCGCGCGCTCGACTACTTGCCTCGTTTGCTCCCGATTCCCAAAGTTTTGCATCATTGAATCTCTCTGCGCATAAATTCTGGGCGTTGGTGTTGTTAAAAGTTTTTAATATGCATAGCGGTACACAGGAAAATGTATTTCGTGTAAGTTCTAGTGTGACGGGAAATACTGTTGTGGTGGAATTAATACAAATTTTGCTGTTGTTTTATGCTCAATATTATACCATGCATTTATTTATGTTTGATCCCAAAACGTATGCAACCGAATATACACGATTTCCTAATCTGATTTTTAGTTATTGAAGCAGAATCACCAAATTTATGTGTAGGAAGTGGGATATCATCTACGGATTGGCAATTTAATAAATGAGAAAAACTTTTTTCATTTCAACATATTGACAATATTGTATATTCAAATTCTTTTTATGCAAATAGTTTCAAAAATTAGCAAAGTATAAATATTTATTATGTTACTTGACGCAATTTTAAATAAAATAAATAAAGTGTCAATCAGATCATCATAATTTCGGATTTAACTTCTTCTTATGGAAAATCTACACCATACATACTTCCTTTATTTTAATTAAAGAAAAACTAGAAGTTACCACTGGCTAGATTCGATGAATACAGTGGATGTTCCAACGCCTTAATAACTTTATCTTTTAAAAATCAATTAATTTTAGTCACATACCATTAAGTATTTATTGTCTTTTCTTGTTTAAGCTCAACAGCTTTTTTTAAACTTGCACTTTTAAAGAATACTGGACATATAACCTTTGCACGCGGATTCAACTTTTTTGACAAATTAGAAATCATAAAATAAAATACATTTTTCGTTATTTGCTATTTGAGGATTCATTCGAGATACTTGCTCATCGAGATTTTGGAGTTTCACAGACATTGACCGCGTTAACTCTACTGATATCTATTCAGCAAATATGGAACCCAACCAATAAAAACAATAATGAAATCAGTTTATCATGTTTATGACATCTTCGGTCAGTTCTATTTCAATATACGTTTCATTGTGAACATTATTAATCATAGGCTATGTAGTAAATACGAGGCTGGATAGCGTGTTTCTAGAACGTACCAGAAGATGGCACTGAGCACTCGTACTGATCACTTTTTTGAAAGTGCCATTGTTCGAACAACTGTTTATAAATACATATCGTTACTATCGGTGTTAGCAGACCTTGGTCATGAATAAAAACGAGTTTCGTATAGTGGCAAAATTATTCTTTTTGAAAAGCTTAAATGTTAAACAGATATTGTATAAAAGTAGTTAGACAAAGTTCATGGTGATTCTTCTTTTTCGTATGTAACAGTTGCAAACTGCAATGCAATTGAAGAAGTCCATGATATCGCGATGAATAATTGCCGAATAAAGTTGAAAGAGATAGCAGGTATATAGTATATACATATGTACATTGCAACTAGCATAAACATTTGAACATCAGAAAGTTTAGTGCCAGATCGGTACCGCGTCTATAGACAATTCACCACAAGTGAGTGAGAATGACCAATTCATATCAATGCTAGACTAGTTCAAACGTAACGAAAACGATCTTTTGTAATGTTTTACATACAACTCTCGATGAAACGTGGATGCATATTTACTCTGTGGAGATCAGAAAGCAGTCAAAGCAGTGGACAAAATGTGGTGAGTTAACTTCAAAGAATGCCAAAATGATTCCGGCTGTCAGAAAAGTGTTTCTTACCGAGTCTCATACCATTAGGATGTCCCGCCCCACAAATCAGCAATTGCGATGGCAAAATTGCACCAGTTACGATTCCAGGTAATTGAACATGCACCGTATTTACCTTCCAGAGTTTTTTCTTTCTCCAAACCTGAAGAAATGACTAAATAAACTCTCATCGAATACTAAAACTACTCTAGCTGTAAATTGATATTTCAGAGGTTTAGATCTTAATTTTTTGAAGTGTTCAAATGTTTTGAAAAATGTTGGACTAAATGCGTAGGGATGGAAGGAGGCTACGTATAAAAGTAATTACGATTTTCCTCAAAAGTTGTTTTTTCTGTTATCTCGTCCTAGAGACTTGGAGATCTATCCTCGGATGATTTCTGGAAAAACTGCAGTTTTTGGCCTATCCTCACGAGTTCCTTTTCGTAGAGAATAGCGACCCAGGTTTCTTCCTAATACAGTTACCCTAGATGGATGAGATTGAAGAGCAGAGTGCAAGCGATCATCTAGCATTACTATTTCTAATTTTATTCAGTATCTCTTTTCCATTAATATTTTGCATTATATCTCTGCATGGAGTTCTCTAATTTATATGATTTGTATACATATTATTGACCAGAAATCAGTCACAGCAAGCTAAATCTGTGCGGAAAAGCATCTTCAGAAACAACAATGAAAAGGACAAGCGCATTGTTATTCAATGGTCAAACGTCTTTCGCTAAGATAATAATTATATGTAAATATAATTAAGCACTTTGGGAAATTAGTGAAAATTAGTATTTTCTGCTGTACAATCGTTTATTACAATCACAGAAATTAATTAAAAATTTCTGCGCTGGAGCAGGACTTGAACCTAACTAATAACTACAGTTTCTGGCCCATTCTCACGAGTTTCTTTTCGTAGAGAATAGTGACCCAGGTTTCTTTCTAATACAGTCACCCTAGATGGATGAGATTGAAGAGCAGAGTGCAAGCGATCATCTACCATTACTTTTCTTTTAAACTATCGAAGTAAATTATCACGCGATAATGGTCTCGTGAAAGATAATTGATTATTTAAAAGAATTTATAGCCAGCGATTTGAAAGAAAAGAACACAGTTTTAGTAAATTTTTATGCAAAAATATCAAACTTTTTATTAGCATAAGTTCAGTTGCTATGGTTTTCATATATGCAGACTATCTTAAAAATTTCTAGAGCTAGTACAAAGTCAAGTCAAAACTTTTTAATTAAAAATATTGCCTCCTAAAAAATTAGTGATTCGTTTCTTAAGTGTGTGTTTAATTGCAAATGAAACTCTTAAATCATAAAGTAATAGCAGTACTAATGCAACAAGCATTGGGCCAAATATAATAAAAAAACCAAAAGGATCTAAAATGTGACTTGCACTGTATTTCTTTGAAAATTAATTTAGTACCCAGTACACATAT
This sequence comes from Dermolepida albohirtum, assembly GCA_031893035.1. NCBI lineage: Eukaryota > Metazoa > Arthropoda > Insecta > Coleoptera > Scarabaeidae > Dermolepida > Dermolepida albohirtum. The sequence goes on along the minus strand of JAVIWB010006558.1, from coordinate 974,309 downwards.
CAATCAAAAAAAGGCAAAATGATGACAACTTACTTGTCGAAATACGTATACTGAGTACGACCGTTGATGTAGTAGGAGGTATTTTGTCCTTTTTTGATTAATTAATTAATAATATTTATTAGTTAATAATTCTGTTGGCGTTTATTCTGCTTGAAACAAACTGTTTCCACATATAAGCCATTTGTCACAATTCTTGTTGTATAATATACGGGCAAAAGTACAAAAACATACTGATGTACAAATACACCGTTATTTGTTTGCTTTTTAATGTAATTATATGTATATAATAACAAAGAAAGGGTGTTGTACTCGTTAAAGAATTGACGCGGTAAGCTTGTTATTTATTCAACGAACGCAGTAAGCTTTACAAATTTTAAGTCTAATGCAGTTGTGTGCTTGAATAGTATTGTACGGTTGCTCCATATTACGTGAAGTTTTAATAGAAAATGGAAAACATTTCATGGTTTATTTTCACGGTATCATTAGTATATGAATAGCACTCGACTGAGTTTCAAATATCCAAAGAAAGTATCTTTTGGATATAAAAATATCATAAAGATATGTCGGTTGCATAAAATTATTGATATTCATCATACTTTACTATTAAATATATTGTTTTAAATACCGATAACCTAGTGAGTTTTCCGAAATGCAAACTGTAGAAATGTACTTGCAATAAATGTTTGGGAAACTTAGTGAAAGATTATAATCACAGAAACTATTTAAAATTTCCTCGCTGGAGCAAGACACGAACCTGTATCTGCCGTTTACTAGAAGGCTGCCTTACTAATTAGGCCCCCTGGCAGTACAATTTCGAGTCTCTTAATAAGCAATAATCACATTATTGAAATGTATCTAATAGTTATAATTCCCAGTCAGATTTTGATGCTAATAATTATATAAAAAGTATATAATTAAGCGCTTTGTGATGGTAAAGTCTGACTGCGGATTATAATTGTTAGATCTGTTTCCATAATGTGATTTATGGTGTATTAAGAAACTTGAAACTATACTGCTTGGTGGCCTAAATTGTAAGGCTGCCGTGTAGGATACGACAGATACGGGTTGAAGTCCTGCTCCAAGGCAGACATTTTTAATTAATTTCTGTGATTGTAATCAACGATGGTACAGCAGAAAATACTAATTTTTACTAATTTCCCAACGCAAAGTGCTTAATTATATTTATATATAATTACTATCTTAGTGAAAGACGTTTGACTATTGAATGCACAGCACTTGTCCTTTTCATTGTTGTTGCTCAAGATGCTTTTCCGCACAGATTTAGCTTACTAGATTGGTTTCTGATCAATAATATGTACAAAAGGTACTAGGAAAGTTTTGCAATATGGCGCAACAATGAATCGTAGGAAGCTGCTTATTGCTGCATGTTGAGACATGTTCATACGTGCATAGTACTGGATGAACTCAGTTATTCATTAGCAGTGAGAGTGTAAAGTGCTTGCGATGGCATCGTGGTCACGAAATGAGATAAGGGCAGTTTTGCGTTATAATTTCGTGCGTGGTTTAAACAAAGACCAGTGCTTCGAAGAAATGACTCTTGCACTAGGTGATGTTTGTCCACATTGCACAACGATATTCAGGCGGTATAGAGAATTCCAAAGCGGAAATTTAATTGAGGAGGATGCTGAGACGCCGGAAAGGGCACGAACGTCAGTAACGGAGGCAAACGTTACTATTGTTAGGAAAATGCTTCGTGAGTGACCTACCAACAGATAGAGGGTACTTCAGGCCTAAATGCACCAGCAACTTGTTTGATTCTGCATGATCATTTGCACGTGAAGAAACATTGTTCTTGGTGGGTGCCGTATCAACTGACTGAAGAGCAGATGACACGACGTGTGACTTGGTGCCGGGAGATGCTAGAAAAGTTTAATAAGGGACAATCTCGGTATGTGAACAACATCGCGACAGGTGACGAGACTTGGCTGTACTATTACGATGTGCCGACCAAAGCTCAAAACAGAGTTTGGTTCTTTGATGATGAAGACACACTCGTAGTTGTCAGAAAATCCCGATCTGTAAAGAAGAAAAGCTGTATTTTTCAAATCGAGTGGTATTGTGGAGCGCGTCGTTTTAGACACACAGAAGACTAATATCTCAACTGAGTGGTGTACTGAACAGTGCCTGCCTAAAGTCATTGGATCTTTGAAGAACCTTCGGCCAAAGTCAAGAATGGACACCTGGTTCCTCCGTCACGATAATGCTCCAGCTCACCGCGCCAAAGCGACAGGCTTGAAATTTCTCGAGGACCCTCCCTACAGTCCAGATCTTGCTCCCTGCGACTTTGCATTGTACCCGCAATTGAAAATGAAGCTGAAAAGGAGGCAGTTTTTCAGTGAAGAAGACCTTCTACGGGCTTGGGACAACGAGTGTGCTTTACTCCCTAGTGAAACTTGGCAGAATTGGTTTCGGAGGATGGAGAGTTGTATTGAGTGTAGAGAAGATAACACTGAAAAAATTAAATAAACAAAGCTGTATTGCAAAACTTTACTAGTACCCTTTGTATACACAGCATATAATTTAGAGCTCCATGCAGAGATGTAATGCAAAACATTGGTGGAAAAGAGATACTGAATAAGGTTAGACTTATCAATTGCAGAATGACTTTCACATGACTTTCAAACATTTTTCCGTTTTGTAACGTAAAATAGGTCGAAACAGCAGCAATGATTGTTGTTTTTATATTTTTAATTATTAAATAAGGTTATACTTATTAATTACAGGATTACCCAATATCTTATAAGTCTTCATTTCTATTTTAGCGTATAAAATAGATCAAAACAACAGTAATTATTGATATTTTGATATTAATATTTTCAGCAATTAAATAAGGTTACACTTATTACCTACAGGAAACACTTCTTTTAAGCCTTTATCTATGTTTTAATACACAAAATAAGTCAAAATAATAGCACTTATTGATATTTTGATATTAATATTTTCAGCTACTAAATAAGGTTACACATACTAACTTCAAGATTGCCTAACATCTTTTAAGTATTTATCTCTGTTTTGACACAAAATAGATCACAAAAACACTAATTATTGATGTTTGGATATCAATATTTTCAGTTATTAAGTAAGGTCACACTTGTTAATTACAGGATTGTCTTTTAAGCTTTTATCATTCTTTTGACAAACAAAATGTGTCAAAATAACAGCAATTATTGATATTTTGGTACTAATATTTTCATTTTAATAGCCAAGTTTTGAAATGCTATTAACATTAATTTTTATATCCTTGGTATTAAAAATATTTGCTAATATATACATGCCACAGAACTAGTAGATTCAATAGTTCGATTTTTAAGTTTCATCAAATATTCATGAAATAGATGCTAGACTCCTACGTACATTTTTAATTGCAATCAATATTTATAATATCAAAAATCTATATCTTGGAGCTAGGTTATATACTAATGACACTTCGAGTAAATTTGTCTGTCTATAAATCGACACTGAAAGTTATAAAACATAAATTCAATAATCATTTCCATAGTTTAGATGTTATTTGTTAATGCTAGTACATGGGCTTCAATGAAAAAAAGTAGGTTGTATACCGTGAATATATTTTATAATGCAACATGCACATACATACACTAGTTGCTAGAGTAACGTAATAATGAAATGACAGCAATGTATTTTAGCGTGTATTTTATTTTGCAACATAGGATGTCAAAATAAGTTACTCTATTTTTGAGGTATGTATAGTGTAGAAAAAAAACTGTTATTAGTGAACTGGTATAACTCGAATATGAGTTTGAGGAGAGTAGCAGATTTGTTTTAAATTACATATCCTGACCGTCCAAGACCGAGTCCAACTACAATAAGTAGGTTAGTACAGAAGTATAAAAATAATGGATGCATCGTTCCTAATCATAAAAAAAAGAATAGGCCAAGATATGTTATTACTGACGCCAAAAGAGATGAAATTCTACAAACAATCGAAAATAATAATATGCTCTCCACAAGAGCAACATTTTATGTAAATGGTGAAGTAAATTCACAGAACTGTCGCTACTGGAGTAGACAAAATTTGCATAGATATCATATCACAAGGACTCAGCGGCCACAGAAAGTCAATGTTTGGACTGGGTTGATTGGACACCATATTGTAGGACCGTTTTTTATTGAGGGTACTCTTACAGGAGAAAAATATTTAGAATTGCTTGAGTACAGAGTTATGCCAGCCCTCCACGCTTTCCAAACCGTTGGATAGGCCGTGGAGAAGAAGTAGAATGGTCCGCAAGGTCACCAGACCTGTCTCCAAACGATTTCTTTCTTTGGTCATGTATCAGAAATAAAGTTTTTCATGGAGAACCTCTAAACAATATTGACCAATTAAAAAATAGAATACGAGTTGCTGCAAGAGAAATAACTCCAGAGCAGATACAAAATACAATAAATGAATTCTACAATCGCTTAGGATACTGTCTGGCCGTCAATGGTGACATTTTTGAAAATTTGTTAAATTAGTTTTTAAATTTTGTTCAACTACTGTATTTCACATCCTATGTTGCAAAATAAAATACACGCTAAAATACATTGCTGTCATTTCATTATTACGTTACTCTAGCAACTAGTGTATGTATGTGCATGTTGCATTATAAAATATATTCACGGTATATGTACATACATTACATATTATTGACTAGTACATTTTAAGTTTCTATAGTTACGTGCTATGGAAACTTAAAATATTATTTAGAACCTTCAAAAGCGTTTAAATAACTTGAATTCTTTAGCCTTTTGATTGAACAGATCAATTGTAATTTAAATGTACTTCTAGTTGAGCTAGCGATTTGAAATTTCGTGACTTTTCCTAAAATATAATCAACTATCATCTTTGAAAATTGGGAGGATACTTCTCATATGGGTCGATAATTACAAGGATATTTTGGTATACACATCACATTCGTACCTCATGTGGTCTGCCTAGACCCTTATATACATATTTTATAGGGAAATATATGAAATATGATTCAATTTGAATATTTCAATTCGCTTTTTTTTACTTTCTCTTGGTAATTTTTCATTCATTCTCTAAGCATTGTGTGCATACATATGCGTAAGTATCTACAGGCTCACACTTGTACATATGTAATGTTGAAGGAATTTAATGCGAAATTCTGTGATTGCTTTACTCCAAATGAGTGAAGTGGAATTTGTTTATAATACGCGATTACGCACACAAAAGTATAGATGTCGATTTTCATTCACAATTGGCAGCAGCTTTAGCCAATGATATGGTATAGCACGTGAAGGAGTGAAGACGAAATTATTCATAGACGTACATGACAATTATGATATGGATTATGTGCCTGGTGACGGAGCGTCTGATATTGAAGTGGAAATGATAACCGAACCAAACGATATTTTTGATAGTGACGAAGAAGGAGGAGAGGAAGAAATGCATGCTGCAAATAAACAACGAAGAGAGGAAAAACAAGAAAGAAGTCCCTGTCGTCCTGTTCTTTCGTCTCATTTTGGATTTCATAAAAAAAGCTTTGTTTCAATTTGCAGCTCCAAAAAAGAATAAGATCGTAAAGTTACTTTCCACCATATACTATACAAAACATTATGAGGGCGAAGCAATTATGTTTTACAATGCGAATAAAGTTGGCGTTGATTTCATGGATCAAATAGTTACTCATTTTACATTTAAACGCTCAACAAAGCAATGGACTTGCTGCTTTCTGTAACATGTTAGATGGGACGCCGTTAGCAGCAGTTCTTGCAAAGAAGTCGATGGATTCGATAAATCTCACGCAAGACGGAATTTTCTCTCCACGTTATCTAAATCATTAGTTCTCCCAAATCTCGAAAATCGAATGAACAACTTAAAGATACGATTAACTTCAATCGTCGACTACGTGATTAAAAACTTGGAGTGGGAAAATGTGTAAATGAAAGTGGAGATTATGTAGAAAAGTAAGACGTTACTGTAACAATAAATTTAAGAAAAAGTTCTGTTCATGTTTGTTCCATCCCCGTATTCTAATCTGGAACATTAAACTACATTTTTCGATAAATTGCAGTATCTGCATAGAACTAATGCTATTGGGTAAGTTCTTTACAGTTACGTGTATAATGCAGGTTTATGAATAGGTACTATTTCTCTTTAATTTACTAATTCAGTCTGTTATACGAAATGGATTAGTTTGTCGCTACATTTTGCAGGTTAATACTGTTTTAGAGTGCTAGTATTTTTATATATATGTATATACATATAAGCGATGCACGTCTACTGGAAAAGCTCATAACATAAATAGCTCTGATCGATACCGGAAATTTCTGTAAGCTATAACTTACTTCTATATTTTTAGTTAAGAAGTTGGAAAATATAAAATTGCAATATTTAAATTCTATATATATATATATATATATATATGTATATGTATATATATATATATCTGTTTTTATCTGGCTTTGGAGTTATAAAATTGCACGAAATTATTATTTCAGTTTATTTTTATTTTATTTCTCCTGGAGTATTTTCAGAATTAAATATTGTATAAGAATCTATTATAAACGTTCCTTTTCGTAGTTATATTTGTTTTTCAAGGGCGGAAATTATTCACTGTTGTTGATATGTAAATTAGATTTGTTATTAAAGAAACTATATCGTAAGCAAAATTGTTCTACTAACTGGAGCTATTTAAAATACTTTCTACCATAAGAATCGAGTTACGCAATTTCCCAATATTAAGTACTAAATTTATAATAATTTTCTTTCGAGCAGTCTTAGTGTTACGCAGTATGGTTTAATTGGAAAGTGAAACACGTAATTCAAGAAGATAAAGAATTATTTTATTATTATCAAACTACTCACAGGAGTATTTAATGAGGGAAGTCACACGGGCTCTGAGCCAATAGCAAATGCGCTTTATATTCATTACTTGAAGACGGATTATATCAAAGTTGGGACCACCAAAGGAGGTAAAATCGGCTTTGGGTTGTATCTCTACCGTGTCCTGCAATACCTTAATGGACTTCATTAGCAATTGGGTCTATAGTGAAATATGTATTTGGTAAATAACTACGGAAGGCTCTTAACGTTGAACATATAATGCAAATAGTGCTTAACGATATCGAACATGCTTTAGTAATATTATATTATTTTTAATTAATATAATATGAATAGAATATATGAAAAAAATATTGATGTTCTATGTCAATTTGATTAAAATTTGCTTTAATTATGTATATATATATATACGAGGGATGTTTTCAAAGTTCTATAATTTTTATAATTTTGTTAATTTTCGTCAATATTACAATGTCGTTTTTCAACATAATCTCCATTTAACTGAATACATTTATCCCAACGATAAACTAATTTTAATAAGCCGTCCTCAAATAAGTTTTTCGGTGTCTTGTCGATCCACCTATTTATGGCACGTTTTACGTCAGTTTAACTTTCAAATCGAACCCCGTAAGGGTTTTTTCAAATCTGGGAACAGATGGTAATCACTGGGTGCAAGATCCGGGGAATAAGGTGGGTGCAATTCCCATCGTAAATCATTCAAAACATCCTTCGTTTTTCTTGCGGTGTGTGGTCTTGCATTATCCTGTTGCAATAACGAACGCTTATGCAACTTTCCAGGCCGTTTTTGACTAGTGTCTGTCGCAGTGGTCCGGACAATAAATTTGAATAATATTCTGCATTAGTTGTAGTACCTCTCGCCAGATAATCCATGAAAATAATCCCTTCGCAATCCCAGAATACAGCAAGCATTATTTTTCCAATAGACGGAACTTCACGTGCCTTAAGTGGAGGGCCTTCTTCAGGTTTGCGCCATTCTTTGGATTGACTTTTCGTCTCAAGATTGAAATAAGGAATCCACGTTTCGTCAGTAGTTATTATTCATTGCCAAAATTCATCACCGTAACGGACTAACAGCTCTTCAAGTTGACGACAAGTATCGGACCTATTGAGTTCTTGTTCTGGTCCCAATAGCCTTGATACCCAGTGCGCCGAAACCTTGCTAACGCCCAAACAATCATGCAACATGTTATGAACTTGTCGTGTACCTATTCCTAGGTGTACACTAATTTGACGAATAGTCATTCGCCTGTCGTCTTTCAGTAGGTTTTCGACGGCAGCAATGTTTCTTTCATTTACCGACGCGCTTGGCCGCCCACTGCGTGGATTGTCTTCTAGTGATATTCTACCGGCTTTAAAACGATCGATCCACCGATAAACAGTACTTTTGGATTCTGCAGATTCACCAAATTCTCCTTGCAGATGACTAATAATTTCTGACGTTCTCACATCTTCTTTCCACGAAAAGAAAATTATCGCTCTTTGAGATTTTGCCGCGTGTTCCATGGTTACAAAAACAGTGCGTAATTATAGCACCAATTCCCAGAATATTGGAAACACCCCTCGTACATATATATTGCTATTTTCTTAATAATATGCAATAGCATATTAGTAAAAAAGGCAAATATTAACTAATGATGGAAAATACGTTACGTATAGTATGTATATGCCAGTTAATCAAAAGACAATTAAAATAGTGTTAAGGACGCTATGGAAATATAAGCTATTTTAATAGCTTAAGTATTCAATAATGAATCAAATAAAGTATATTCAATCATTAAATAGATAAAATAAAATTGCTCTTTACTTTGTCTAGAAGATTGAGTTTAAAAACTAACGCAGTAATAAATCAAAGGCTTGGAACATATTCTGCCTAAGGAAGAATATCTTCTAGTACTCATTTAAAAAGTCTTTCCTTTCCTTTTACTTACTTTACATCTTAAAACTTATTTCAAATGATTTATGTATTTTTGAAATGCAGAGTGGGATATATGCTTAATTAAATTAACACTAGAAGCTAATTTATAGGGAAAGTTTGTGTTCTGTGAAAAGTAGTAATTGAGTTTTAATATTTTATCTACTTGAATATGGTATATGAAGAGATATTGATATCTAATCAGCAATTGACAAATTTATACTAGAAAAAGTTAGATATGGTTACCATGGTTGTAACTATGACGTCTTATAAATAAGTTAAAATTGAACAATGACGAAACAGTGAATTTTTGAAAACAGCTTGCTTGCAGCAGTTAGTTTGTTTCGGTTAGTTAATAAGTATTTATTTAGTAAATTGGTTATTGGGTAAAGAAATTTTTACTGATATCACAGAGACCATACGTTTTCAGTGTCTTTAATTCGCCACTATTAAAAACTGGGTAGCGTAATTTAAGAGAGAAAGATTAGATGTCAAAGATGAACACCTCTAACATGTCTGAACAACATGAAGATTAACGAATTGGGGTCAAGCATACTGCAGACGCAATGCGCATTTCCTCTGAACGTGTGTTTTATATTGTTTATAGAAAAACGCCGAGGAAAGCTTGCCAAAGGTGTGCTCTTTTTGTACGACCATGCTCCTGTTCACAAGCCGTCTACTGCAAATAGTAAATGAAATTGGTTTTGAACTGGTTGACCACCACACTGCACTATTCTCCGGATTCGGTGCAGTTAGACTATTATTTGTTCTCGAAATTCAAAAAGTTGAAGAGCGCAAGATTTTCGACAATTGGCGAAGCCATGTGTGTCGTTGAAAAGTAGTTTGCTAAAACAAATATTTTTTAAAGGATTTGGAGTTTTCTGCTGTGGAAGTCTGAAAGTATATTATATTGAATAAATAGAATTTTATTTTGAAATAGTATGGCTTAAATTCTTATCAATACCTCCTCAAATAACTACTACAAATACAAGGCATTCTTATTAAGAATAAAAGGTTTAGTTTTAGAGTACATATTAAATTGAAGTAGTATTATTAAAGAGATAATACGACATATGTTTTGTATTTTATATTATTTATTTGTAATACTTAATTAAATGGTTTCCCATGGCCAATGGAAGAAATTTCAGTGCAATTAAAGGACATCAATAGACGGAGGATTTAATCATTGAATTGGTTCTGGAAAATGGAAGGTAAAAGTTAAAAAAAAGACGACATAATTGCACGAACTTCCTCGACTTTTTAATCCATTCTGGAAGTTGACGGATGTCCAAACCGAGGTTTGTCATCAGTTGACATTTCACCTTTTTCGACACGAGAAAAAAATTAGAGTATTTTCCATAGCGCTACCCTTGTAAGCTGTTTGCAACATCAAAATTGTTTTGCAACATTCTCTTCGAGCAGGTAGCAAAATTTGATAGTCGCACGCTATTCACTTAAGTCCGACGTTACAAAAAATAACGAGCAATCGCAAATGCTTTAACAAAAAAATGCACTGTAAAAACAACTTTATTCGGCGAAGGAACCGACTGCACCGAACGCAGAACAAGTTGCGCCGCGCGCACCTAGGAGAGGAATCCTAGGTGCATGCTAGGAAATCCCCACTCAAAATGCTGTCATTCGGGTTATTTTTGGGTATTTCCTCAAATATATATATGTGTGTGTGTGTTTGTGTTTTGTATTTTATTTATCATTTTTATTTTGTATATATTGTATATGTGGGTGTCCCATATCCCATGACATGACTGCCACAGATTAAGAATGTGTTAAAGTAATTTCAAGTTAAAAATGTCTAATGAACATAATGAATTATCGTAACTGACCTGCAGGCATTTGTAGTTTGAAATATGCCTACTAATTGATCTCTCAATGAAAATCATTTAGAAAGAAGTCGTTTTATTGAATTAGTTGTTCAAAATGTCCACATAGTTGCTGTATACATAATATAGCTCTTCTTAGATTTGAAGAGGTAGCTCTGCTAACAGTCTCAGAATCATCACAAATAGTTTCTGCGGCCTTCAAAATTCTAATAACAACTTATTCTCTGTTTTCAAGTTCTTCTGCATAAATTAACTTTTCCAACAGTCCCCATAAAAATAATCTAGGGGATTTAAGTCTGGTGATCTTGGCGGCCCAACAACTACAGAACCTCTTCTAATCCATTTTGATTAAGAAAATCTGTTACTTGCCTATCTAAATGTGGATATGTATAATGCGTATATATATAATTATACAGGCATGTGTCATGCTAATCTTATGATCTTCATATTAAGTCAATTCTCCCCTAATTTGGCTGAAAATTAAATAAATGAAAACGTTACATACAGATTATAGCTGAAATATTAATGTCAACTTCAAACATTTAATTTTCTCTACTCCTGAAAAATGTAAAATATTACACAAACCAGCGAGAACGGGCGAAATGAGAACTTCGGTATTACAGTATTTAGTATTCATTGCATATTAGAACAACTGCGGACTGACTGCATATCCTTTTCTTTTTGAGTGAAGGAAAAATCGTTGCGGATATTTCTTGTCTTTAATTTCAGCCGTATTGATTTACATGGATGTTCGAAATTGAAGAGAACATAATTTTATTGTGCAGATGAGAATATAGAACAAACCTCACACTTGATGGAGTTGAGTGGGTTAAGAATATTGGTAAAATATTTAGTCTACAAGCTATTTTAGTAAAATAATTTTAAAAGAAGCTACTGGATATTTTGTGTTGAAATAAAACGTATTAATTAATGTCATTGTATATATATATATATATATATATATATATATATATATATATATATATATATTTAAGATAATAAAATACGGAGTCCAATTAAGTCCAATAACACACTTTTGAGCGGTTGTCAAATTATGTAATACCTAACCGGAATATAGCTTCTTAACAGCTAAATGTTCATCCAGGATCTTATGCACGCTGGTGTTACTAATACCTAGAGAGGCCTCGATCTCACGGTATGTCGCATGATGGTCTTGCATTATCAATTCAGACAGGGCATTAACGTTTTCTGACACGACAACATTTTTGGGACGACCTTCACGAAATCATCGTCCAAACAACGCCGTCCAAGTTTGAATTCACTATACCAACGATATACTGTAGTTTTCGATGGTGCTTCATCACCATATAAAGAATTCAGCTCGTCGATGCATTCTTGTTGAGATAATCCACGCCGAATGTTACGAAAAATAATTGCACGAAAATATTCGCGAGTTAATTATATTATTTCGCTGACATAAAATTTACTCTCAACAATAGAAATAGCGACCGTATAATAAAGCTGTCAAGGTAAATATATTGTCAAAAAACTTCACGATGCAATCATCAGATCGGAAGCAACACTAACAGTGTTGCCAGTTCCCGAAATATAAACGGCTACCCTCGTAATTCTAAAATATAAATTGATATTGTGTTTAGCCGGTGAGTATCTGCTAAAAGCAATCTGATTTAGTCTGATATAAAATCATACATATTTTCATAACGTTATACAATAAAACCGGCTTGCATTCTGAACTTTACTCTGTCGGATAATTCATTATTCATCTCGCACCTGATACGAACTATGCGAACGTTTCTTTAATTAAAAGTATTAATGTCACGAATAGAATAGACGCTAGACAGCAATAAAAGTAGTGTCCTGAAGTCATTAAGATGTGTCACACTATAAGAAAGAAAACGTAAACAGTAAGGGTACTGCTATAGATAATGTTTTGGTTTAAAAATTCAGAACAACGATTATGGAAGTTTAAAATTACGGCTGCACAAATTTAGAGTTATTACATTTAAAAATAAGGTTTTAATGTTGATATTCATTGATAACTACTGCTTAATAAAGCACGTCATAAATTGCGTTATAGAAACATATTAACACTTTCTAATTACTTATAATTATGCGTTTTTACCATGTGTAACTGAAAAATTCAAATTTTTGGCGCATTATAATAATAATAATAATAGTAATAATTTATTGATGTATATGTACATACACACGTCATTACATGACATAAATAAATAAAAACACAAAAAACCTTTGTGGCTCACAATAAAATACGCCACCAAACACTTTAAAACCTTCAAGTTTTATACAAAATACCAGAATAACAATGAAAACACAAAAGCACAAAAATGGCAATGTCAAAATTTATATTTCAGAAAGTCATTTACTGAATAGAAACAATTCTAAACCAGCACTGTTTTTATTAATCTTTTGAGTCTAATCCATGGTAGGCCCTTAAACCTATCAGGCAAAGCATTGTATATCTTCACAGCTAGGTAATTTGGACTTTTCCTAATGCGATGATACGGTATGACCAAACTACTCTGGTTTTGTGTTTCATGTTCATGAAAATCACGATTTTCGCAGAACCTACTTGGCGACTTATGAACAAACTCCAGGCAAGCAAGTATGTACAGGGATGGGAGGGTCAGTATTTTGCGTTTTCTCACTAGATTTATGCAACTTGTGGTATAGGTACACCACTAAGGGCTCTGATTGCACTCTTTTGCATTCTGAAAACCGCCCCAGCCGCGCCCCACATCAATAGACTATACATGGCCCTACCGTGAAAATTTGCATAGTACACAGTCCTAGCCACCTCAGGTGTAGCCACTAGTTTCACTCTTCGTATAGAGTACATTGCTGATGCCAGATTGCGACACAATTTATCAATATGGCACTCCCAAGTCAGGTTGCTCGCAATTTGGAGGCCCGGAAACTTAATATTCACTTTGGGCTATATATACGCTGCAATTTTCACAGCGTATATTCAATGTAAAAAATTATTCACGATTGTTTAAAAATTTACTATTATTCCATAGTTTATATTATTTCAATATTTGTTAGGCTTTTATTTCTTTTATCCTGTAAATGGTCTACTTATTCGATAAATAAAGATTATTACTATACTATTCTTTTACTATAAGTATTACGTATAATCTTTGTACGTTTTATTTCAAGTATGTGAGTAGATTCTCTTGCAGTTTCTTCTGCGTACTTCAAAGGCAAAATCGAATTCTTTACATATATAAATCCAGGAAAGTAAATGACTTTAAATTCCTGATCTGGCTTTTACCCATTTAGCATTTATTCTTCAAGCTTTTTCAATTTCATTCGTTGAAGCAATGTATTGAGAGAATGGTAGTAAGAGATCACTAATCCTTCCTGGCTAAGTTAACTAATTTAATAATGGTACTAAATTTTCTTCTTTAGTTACATTATTAAAAGCATATTAAAGGTCGGCACTTGGCGGAAGTTAAAAATTAAATATATTAAATATAAATACAAGTACATCCTAGCAAGTTCGTATTATTGCAGTGCAATAATGGTTAAGATTTATTTCATATTGGACATAAACTTCTAAAACTAACATCTATACAAACGTCCTCAATCATATTCACAAGCAGCGGCTAATAAATTTTCAATTCACTGTTCCAAATCAACTCAAATAAATATCGGGTGATTTTTTACCGACCGCAAACATTAGCAGATCATCATCTATCGGATATGTGCAGCACGCGCTTTACATATTTTACCGCACAGAGCCACACCAATAACACATTGAAGTCTATGAATTTGAAATGACTAAGCGATTTCGCATCCCGCCATGCCAGTGTCAGACCATAATAGGTATGAAATCATTTTTAATTCGACCTGTCAAAGTTTGACGGCTAAATTTCATATGATTTTCGATGGCGGCCGCGCGTTGTGATAAATGTGTTTCATTTTTTCCCCTCCATATTATTATCTATATATCGAATTTATTGAATAAATTTCACGATAAATTTAGTACACAAAGTGACAGCATCAGTAATAGATTATGTTTGTTTGTTAATGTTGTTATTACGGAGGGTAGTTGTCTGGACGGCAGATTCTGTCAAGAGAAATCCTGCGATCCCTCGATGGGATGAATTACGGAATTATCGAGTATCGTATATACTTGATAATTCCGAAAATTGAGTAAAATAAGAGTTGGAGGAAAGAAAAGACATTAGCGTAACTTTGTATGATATGAAACGATTTGTTATTCCTTTCTGGTTTGACATAAGAGGGCAACAAACACGTAAATATAACAGTTTACTTCTCTACTGGAGCGCAACGAAAAACTTATAATTACTAAAGTTTGTTTCCTGTACCAGTTTGTACTAATCAAAGAATATTCACTTTTTTTCTGGTAAATTAGAAGCCATTAATTTCGAGCCTGGTAAGCGTAAGTTAGATCTGCCACTGTTGTAATTAACATTACTCGAATTTCAACTTCTTCCTATTTTTCTCTTTTATGTCGTTTCGTGAAAAAGAATAAAACTCCTGGCATTTATCTGATATCCATTAAGAGCTTTTTATAAAAGAAGTGACGTTTGTTATTAACCGCGCCTGACAGGTTAGGATAAATTATTGCTTTTCCTTACATATATATTTGGAAAATGTATTAAAGGTATCAGAGTGTAAAAATTGCTGTAGTCATATTAAAAAGTTTACATAAGTTTATACAAGCGTAATATGAAGAATGTACAAATAAAGACAACTTGCAATTTCATTAGTGTTTCTGGAGGATGAGGTATGAAGTAAATGTTCAAAGTTTTTCCATTGAAATATCTATAATTTTATGTTTTTAGATTAGAATTTAAAACAGGGGTTATCTTAATAAAATCAAAATGGTGATGTATTGTATTGGGTTGGCAACTAAGTACTTTCGGTTTTTACTGATAGAGAGCGTTGCTTTATTTTTTTGTATAACGTATGTTAGTGCTGTACTTTATTGTTTGTCGCGTGATACTAGTTACATTGACGTAACTTCAGAAGCAAGTAGTGCGTGATTTTTATTAAAGCTATTAGTTGCGGGTTAATTTTAAATGGAGTGCAGAAACGAACATTTTCGACATATTTTACTATTTTATTTCCGTAAAGGAAAGAAAGCTGCTGCAGCTCACAAAAAGATATGTGAAGTTTATGGTGCTAATTGCTTAACAGAGCACACGTGTTAGAATTGGTATAAAAAATTCAGTTCTGGAGATTTTTCCCTCAAAGATAAGCAACGTTCTGGTCGGCCTACTGAAGTTGATGATGGCCAAATCAAAGTCATAATTGAAGAGGATCATCATATAACTGTTCGAGAGGTCGCGGAGAGGCTACATGTATCGCACAGAACAATTGAAAAACATTTAAAATGTCTTGGGCTAGTTAAGAAGCTTAATATTTGGGTACCTCACGAATTGAAAGAAATTCATTTAACACAAAGAATCAACTTTTGCGATATGCACCTTAGACGAAATGAAACCGACCCTTTCTTAAAAAGAATCATCACTGGTGATGAAAAATAGGTCCTGTACAGTAACATAGTTCGAAAACGATCATGGAGCAAACACGATAAACCAGCTCAAACCACATCGAAAGCTGAATTGCATCCAAAAAAGATCATGCTGTCAGTTTGGTGGGATTACAAAGGTGTTGTGTTTTTTGAGCTGCTTCCAAGGAACCAAACGCATGAAGCAATCAAAGAAAAACGGCCAGAATTGTCAAATCGGAAAGGTGTAGTTTTCCACCAAGATAATGCAAGGCATCACACATCTTTGACAACTCGTGGGAACCTATTGGAGCTTGGCTGGGAAGTGATGCCACATCACCCATACAGCCCTGATCTAGCGCCATCTGATTACCATTTATTTCGAAGTTTGCAGAATTCTTTGAATGGTAAAACTTTCACAAATGACGATGACCTTCACTCGCACCTGGTTCAGTTTTTTGCTGATAAGGACCAGAAATTTTATGAGCGCGGAATCATGCAGCTGAAAGAAAGATGGCAAAAGGTCATTAAGCAAAATGGAAATTATACAATTGATTAAAAACTATTCTTTGTTTAAAAAAAGCGTTTTATTTTATACTACAAAACCGAAAGTACTTAGTTGCCAATCCAATATAATTAAGACGAGATCTTACTGAATTTCGAATCTTATTAGACTCTTCGTTTCTAAATGTTTATATTTGGAACATAAATAAAAAATAATTTGCATAATTTGATAAAAACAAACAACTAATAACAAATGCAACCTTTTTCGTTCAATACATTTACTAACAGGGCAATAATTGTACGTAAAATATACAAGGGTGGATCGGAAAGTAAAGGCAATGGCGCTGACGGGCATCATAGCCGTTTGGGATGAAGGTTATTTAAACATGTGCAACATTTTATCGTTCAGTTATATGGCAGAAAGTAATGAGGGTATAAGTAGGATCGCGTCACTAAGTGATTGCATCATCATGGAACAATGTCCCACAATGCGTTTTCTATGGGCATAGGATATTGTTTAGGATATGTTTTAATGAGTGAAGAACAAGTGTAACTGATGAAAACTGATCTAGTCGACCATCGTCTTCACGGACCAGTATATTAGAGGTTGAACGCCTTGGCTAAATTACACCGCCGAACCATGGTAGGACGTATGGCATGGTATCGTGGGCATCAAGTTTATGGACCTGTGTCTTGTTGCATAATGGCTTCAAGTGTTTCAAAGTTTTTATGTGGTGGATGCTTAGGCGACGCAGCTTAACATAAGTAGCAACGAGTAGAAGTTACGACTCGGTTTCACCAATACGGCGAAGATTTCACTATCTTGGGAAAAATCATGACAGTTAACGAGATACCGATCCACCACCTCTAGCATGGAGTGTTAATATTCGTCATCTCCTATTTATAAGTTTCGCCAACTTCCTGTAAGAAACTAATACAAATATTCATTTGGAATACGTGGGATCTGTTCTGGTAACATTCTGTATTGCGTTTTGCTTCAAGATCAATTGAAACTTGGTATTCGTCAAACGACGAGGGTTACATACAGTCCGAAGGGGTTCTACTGCTGCAAGACAATTTACAGCTACATATAGGAACATAAATTGTACAGATTTCAAAACGGTTTTTGCATTTCAATAGTCGGATGATTATCACAGCTTCAATTTCTTGAAGGAAACATTTTACGATCAAAAGTTCAGTTCGGATAGCGAGGTCCAGCAAGAGATGTAGACTTAGGTTTGTGAGAATCAAGAAGCTCGTCGGACAATATCAAAAGTAACGGGCATTTTTGATTTTGATAGGTGAAAATAAACTTGTTATATGGAAATTACCTTTTAATTCACTTTGTATATTCAGAAGTAAATATAAAATTAAATAAATAAAAGAAAGTAATTGGTAAATGTAAAGGAACTAAATTAAAAACAATAATACTTTAAGACTGAACGAATTATAAATAAAAAATCTGTAAGAAAATATGGAATCAATAATCTTTTATCGTGGGACGTATCTCATTTAAATGGTCGCAAATAGGTGGTTTTCCTTTTGGGATTCATATTGCCAATTAGCTCGATATACAGCATATATGTATGTGCATTTAAGGAAGTGTATTTGGGAAAATATCATTAGGAGGAGTTTGGAATTGATTACGTCCAAAGAAATTTATTTTAAATTGCATAGAATCGAAGAATGTTTTTTCTGGTGCCAGAAAAGTGTCAATTACAGCTGGAAATTTCCTCCTCAACTATAGTCATTATGCAATGGTCGATAATGTACATCTACTAGGTAATACTGTTGCCAATCGTTTAAATTGTAAGCAAATGCTAAAATGGTAAACAAAAAGATTTAGTAGAGCAAATTTTGATTTGAAAATGTTGTTTGGAATAGTAATTTTAACATACGTACACTCTTTTGTTTTCATAACCTTTCTTGCTAGTTAGAAATTAGCTTTTGGGAAACTTATAACTTATAAAACATATTAACGCATATGTATATGTAAATGCAAGTTGTGTGCACTCGTTGGCCAAATCATCCGGTTAAAACGTAGGATATCTCCTTTTTAAAGAAGCATTATTTGTACTTGTTCGAATGGTCTACTAATATTGTAAAAAGAAGTTCAAACGCCCTATTAATATATTGCAAGAAAGAACAAAAGAAGTAAAAGTATTCAGTATTTG
The DNA here is from genome assembly GCA_031893035.1 of Dermolepida albohirtum. Taxonomy (NCBI): domain Eukaryota; kingdom Metazoa; phylum Arthropoda; class Insecta; order Coleoptera; family Scarabaeidae; genus Dermolepida; species Dermolepida albohirtum. The sequence goes on along the minus strand of JAVIWB010006558.1, from coordinate 955,549 downwards.
AAATTCACATTGACGCATTTAAAAATATGAAGAAATAGTTTTCGAATTTGAAAAGAAGTTGAACGTCTCCTTAATAAGTAGTAAGGTTTAACTGAGAAGTTGTTAAAGAAGAACGTAGTATTTGTTTTCTATATTGTTAATTATTAATTTATATTTCAAAGAAAAATCTTTAGCTAAATTCGCATACACAACGTAATAAATGTAGCAATTAAGTAATTTGTAAAAATTTTCGAAATTTTCATTTTCAAGAAGCATTACATCAGTTTTACTATAGCACGGAGTAGAGAATCTGTATTATAAGATGTGCAGGTTGATATTTCTGCTTGAAAAAGACCAACAGAAGAAATTGTTACAAAGTATATTTACTATGCTACTACGTTAATATTTACTGTGGTGTCCAGTCTCCATTATTTTTAAGAACAATCTCACTGCGGTTTCCCATACTTGTGCACAAATTTCCCCACAATTCGTAGGTAATAAGCTCCATATCTTCTTTACGTTGCCAGATAATTGTAAATACACCTATCATATATACATGATTTCCGTGAAATTTTTGCTACATAAGAACCTGAACATTTTCAAATAGTTTGGACCAACCATTTGCAGCCTTCCACTACCAACACAGTTTGCTTCAACGTAGGAAAGAATCTACACTATTATCTTTAAACTAGGATATTACAGATTTTAGAAGTTCTTTTTTGTGCAATTCTACTATTTGTTTTGCGTTTAATATACCACAAAGTTACGAACCTCCAGTGTTTTACAGTGCACTGTAGAATATATTCTTTGTCTGTTGGCCATGCCTTCGTTTCAGGTGACTAGGCCCAGAAAAATAATTTATCTGCAAACGGTATCGTGGTCGATTAATCTTTTTCTAATTGTCATTAAAGCAATATTTATGTTCTTTTTGGATAACTCAGATTGTCTATCTCAAAGTGTTAATTGAGGTTTTTCTCCACGTACTGGAATATAATTTACACTTTAGGATTGTTTATAATGTCTAACACTCACTACTTGTCGAAGTCTTCCGACTTGTGTAAGTTTACAGTGCTTGCATGAAAACACTGCATTGCAACGTTTTGCGTACGCTACACTCATTTTAATAGAAACTGTTACCTGTGCCACATGCAACGGATAATTGAACCAAAACTGATTACTCAGTCACTTCCACTAAGTAGTATAAATAATCTTCTCCTTACATTTATGTTTAAATATTGCGATATTGATAATGATTGGTATTTTTATTGCTTGATATAAACAAATTGAATTTTGATGAAAGTTTCAGAAGGCAGAAGAAAAGTCAAGTTATTATATAACTAAAATTCGGTTATTCTAAGAGTTATTGACGACACTATTTCCAATACAATTACTTTAAATACACATTAAAGACAATACGTCATATTTGGCTCTTAAACAATGAATGTACTACAGAATTGTGTTTAAACGTATAACTGATACAAGCAGGTCAAGTTAATTTAAATCTTAGTTTGGCGAAGAAAAATGAGTATTTTGATTTATAAAAATTGTAAAAATGAAGTGAACATACATTTTAATATAAAATAACTTTCCAGCACTGTTTTCGTTGGCTGCTTATGACTTATGAAGTTGCTGTGCAATAAATATTATGTTTAGGACACTCAGGAGATCGTTTCTCATATTACGGAACTTTTATATTTCTTTTTGTTTCTTTATCTGCTTATTTCGAAATTTATATCTATTCTTAACGTTGAACTTTCAGCAGATTTAAGATAGTAGTATATTACTTTCAACTGAGCACTTTGGGTAACCTCCTACGCTCTATTATACGATTACGTAGAGAGAGAAGTAAAAGTATGGAAAGAAAAACAAAAATTATTTAAGGCTGGCCCTTCAGTACTTAAATTAGTCGTATAAATTTGCATTTTCATATTTTAACCAGCTTAAAAATTTCGAAAGCTAAATATTTTTAAATGAAATATATTGTTAGGAGTTAACATACTTAAATAAATATAAACATAAAAGGAATAAGGGTATATTTACATAATTATTTAGTTATGTCATATATGTACTTAAGTATGTTAGAAAAGAAATTATTGTAACTAATATTGTTATATAGATTATGTATCATGTATATATTACGTTGATATGACACAAAATTAAACATATATATTTAAGCAATATTTATTACACTTACAATAAAAATTTGCGTAAGATCAGAAAATATTTCAATGCAGATATAATACTATTTCACTAGTATACGAGGGTAGTTTGACAAGTAATGAGAATGGAAAAGTAAAACGAATTTTTTAAATACAAAATAATTTTTATTTTTCAATATATTCTTCTAAAAGAGCAATACATTTATTCCAACGGTGCTCCAATGACCTTATGCCATCTCTAAAATGCGATTCCGGAAGGCTTGAAAAATACTCATTTACAAAGACGATAAGCTCGTCGTTAGGCGAAAGTTTCTTTCCACCTAGTGCCGTTTTCAATTTTGGAAAAAGGTGGGAGTCGGAAGGGGCTAGATCCGGCGAATAAGGCGAATGCGGTACTTATTGGAAATGCAACTCGTGGATTTTGGACATCGCAACTGTGCTGGTATGTGAGGGAGCGTTGTCTTGGTGAAACATAATCTTTTTCTTTGCAATTCCTGGCCGTTTAGCACGAATCTCAACATTTAACTTTTGTAGAAGTTCTGCATAATATTGTCCGTTTATTGTGGCACCTTTTTGAAGGTAATTAATGAGCAAAATGCCCTTTGAATCCCAAAAAATTGATGGCATCACCTTGTTTGCCGATAAAGTGGTTTTCGCTTCCTTTGGAGGTGCAGAACCACGTTCTAACCATTGTTTCGACTGTTGTTTAGTTTCGGGTGTACTGTAGTGTATCCAAGTTTCATCGCAAGTAACAAATCGCCTACTAAAATCAACCGGATTCCGCTTATAAAGGTCCAAACACTCACTGGAAATGCGCAAACGAATGAACTTTTGAAAAGTCGTAAGCAATCGTGGCACCCATCTCGTCGAAAGCTTGGAAAGGCCCAATTCTTTCGTTAAAATGTGGTGTACGCGTCCTGTTGAAATGTTTACCATGTCTGTTATCTCTCTCAGTTTGAGTCGTCGCTCTTGCGTAATAATATTATGGATTTTTATAATCATTTCCTTAGAAGTCACGATTTTGGGTGCTCCAGACAGCGCTTCATCAACACAGCTTGTTCTACTACGTTTAAATTCATTTATCCATCTACTTATTGTGGCGGATGATGGAGCAGATTCACCTAATGTTTCCTGGCGGATGATGGAGCAGATTCACCTAATGTTTCCTGTAACTCATCTTTTATTTCGATAGCTTTTATACCCTTAATTATGAAGTATTTAATCACCGCACGATCTCTGCTTTTTCCATTTTAACAAAACGACGTGCTGCTTCTTTTTCAATCAGCTGTCAAAAATAAATTAATCAACCGATTCATCTAAATATCGGAATGTAAACATATAAATAGGCAACCTAAACTACAGTGCATTTGTTTTACCAATTAGAGCGCCATCTATGTGTCATTCTCATTACTTGTCAAACTGTCCTCGTATTCCTACCAATAAGTGAATCGTTCTTGGAAAGATGTATTAAATATTATAAAATAATTAGCCCAATAACTATTAGCAAAAACGTTTTAGTAAATAAGTTTTGGAAAATATTGCTAGGTGCTTCTTTCTTTTGCACAGTACTGTACAAGCTTCCTCAACTCACATTTAACTACTTATTATACATAAAATTGCAAAATATAATTTCGTATATTTCGATACTTTAATAGTACAAATATGAAATGATTCCATTTTATATTATAAAACATCATATAGGTCCATTATTTTTTAACCAATTTTGAACAATATAAAGATCATTTATATACCACACCAATTCATTATTCATCCAAAACATATCAGATATATCACTTACAACGCACACAAAAGTATTTATTTTATGGTAACGACACATTGTGCACTGGTCAAAAAACAAATCGTATGTTTTTGGACAAAGATATGTAAATATTTAAAGCAGACACATGAATATATAATTTATTGGCGTTTAGTTTTGCATTATTCATAAAACCGTTAAGTAATTTTCACGTTTCAACACTGAAACGCTAATGTAAATATTTTAGATGCATGTGCCCCATCGCCCGCATTCCCCGAAAAACAAAAAGGTCGAACGCAAACAAGAAAACTTTCAAGTAGCAGACTTACCACGTATATAAAACAAAACCGTCACGAAAAGAAAAACAAGGCGCTCTTGATGTTTAATCAACACGTTCTCACTACGTATGTGATTGTAATGAATTTTTCGTGTTGGTATTTATTGTTTCCTTTTGAGGATAACTCCGCAGTACCTTGAAATTATAATAAATAATTAATAAATGAGGGTGTTAGAGTTTTATACAAAGCACTTTAGCTTATTTTGTTTATACGGATAAAAGGATAAAGAAATAAAAGAGAACGAAACGAATGGAAAATGCGCGTTCTCTTAATATACAACATCAAATATTTGGCCTCTAGATTTCAGTTATGAAACGTTGTTTGCCTGTGATTCCTTCTTTCTAAAGTAATGAGATTTTGAAATGAAAATTTAAATTTGACATCTTTTATAACATATATATGCGTGAAACTGCAGTCTTATGCTGTTTATTCAGACACAATCTTATGTACAGTTCGCATTTTTTATTGATATTTGCTGAAGACTCCACAGAAAAAGATAATTGTAATTAGTTAAATTAATATTTTGCCAAATTTGTTTGAGAACAGATTGTCTAATAACACGTTCCACAATAGTCGACAATGTTTTTTTTTAATACGGAGTTTCATGGGATACGGTTTGGTACCGAGTAATGAGTAAGTACACATTGTTAAATGCTAGAACTAAGACATAGGTAATTAATTTAGGATTATAATCAACAAAGCACAACAAAAAGTCTTCATCAAAATAAGGTTATATTTTGCGTTTGGTCAAAATATTAGAAAGTGCAATTGCACTGGCACAAAGGAAAGGCATTCCAATCGGATAATAGTATTTTAAATATGCTGGTGTTTGATATTTTTCATTTAAAATATTTATTTTGAGTGAGGAGGGGAAAAAGTTGTTTCTTAGAGCGAAGAAAGAAATAGAAGCGTTGCATTTATGTTCAAGACGGCTTATAAGAAATCATCCACTTATGTGTTTTTTTTAGAGGAATTCTAACTTTTTTGTCCTAATCGATGAATGAGTCTTGTTTAGTTTGATGTAGATTACCTAACTTGAAGCTGCACTGTGTGGCCTAATTGGTAAGGCGGCCAGTCTAGTAAACGGACAGATACAGGTTCGGGCCCTGCTCCAGGGCAGAAACATTTAATTAATTTCTGTGATTGTGATCAACGATGGCACAGCAGAAAATATTAATTTTAATTAATTTACCATCGTAAAGTGCTTTATTATGTATTTATATATAACACAGGTCAACCAATAAATATTTTTTAAAAATTATTTTCAAAATTCAACCTGTTTCTTATGTATTTTGGTGTGCTGAATCCAAATTTTCAATCAGTTTTTGTCACAGTTTTCTGTGCATAATAAATTGTTACTATACAATCAAGTTCTAAAACCTCTCTGGACATACGCAATCCAGGCCTGGGGGTGTGCAGCCAAATGAAACATAAACAAAATTCAAGTATTCCAAAACAAGGTACTGCGAGGTATTGTAGACGCTCCATGGTATTATCGCAATGATCATCTTCACAGAGATCTAAAAATACTGTTGGAGAAGAAATCAAGAGGTTTGCAGAAAAGTACGAGGAAAGGCTTCATAACCATGTAAATACAGAAATATTGCAGCTTCTAGATAACACCGACTTGAACAGAAGGCTTAAGAGGATCAAACCATTGGAACTGTGTAGTGCGTAGTGACAGTGAAAAAACAGAGCATAGTGACTTTGTGTATAACGCGTTAACAAAAGCGTTAAACTAAATGAACTGAGATGTTCCACTGGGGACGTCTTGGACGAGCACCTAGTTTTTAAGACTATAGAGCAAAATTGTAGGTTAGTCTATAACGACTAGTAACAATTTATTTAAATTAAAAAAAAAGTTTTTGTCTACCACGAACCAATTTTTCGCAATCCTTGTCTCTTGTTGGGTATGATAGTATTAAAATATATAGTTAAGATTTAAAGGTACGTAATTTATTATCAGAGTATAATTGAAAAATTTAATATTTTATTATTACAATGGCAGTTTAAGTTTGAATATGAACAGTTTTTTACTTATTAATCCAAAGTTTTGTATTTCCTCAACCTCTTCACGGTAAAAGTTCGAGTGTAGCTTTTCCTTTTATATGATGCTTTTGGAGTTGCTCGTAGAAGGGTCCAACAGTAATCTCCCACCATGTTGACATTCCAACGATTCTGATACCGTTTCTCTATCTGCTTTATATCTTGGTGGAAATGCTTCCCTTGTTCCTCATTTACAGCTCCAAGATTGTCAGGGAAAAAATTTAAATGACTCATGAACCCCAGATTAGAAAGTATATGCTTTCGTGATTTTCTTTGTATTGGTCACGCATATACTCAAAAGTGCACTTTGAGCATTTAATACTAATTAGGTGTACAGACCAAGGTATTATTATACGCTTACAATGCATAAATAACGTAAAGTAAACAAGCGAGGAAACTTTGCGTCCTGTGGTATTTTAAAGTTCACTTTCGGATTCAGCTCGTCAAAAAACATAACGGAGAGCCAAGTTTGTAAAAAAAAAGTTTTTTCATGGTTGGCATGTGTAGTTATTAGCACCAATTTTAGCTAATTTTTTTATTTACATAACAAAAAATTAAAATAAAACTTGTCGGCACTTTAACTTTGTTGAAATCGACGAGAGCAGCACCGTTTTTTTTTTCAGTTTGTGCCTTGTACGTCGATGTACTTTATCATAATTTTTTTGTTTATAATAAGAGTCAATTTCAATAATTATTAGGTAACGTAGTAAAAAAATAAAGAGCGAATACACGTGTAAGTAAATGTATGTGAAATCGAGCTAATTTTCTTAAAACATGTCATTTTTCCTCCGTCCAGACATTATTTTTCTTTTTAAGGAGAACCATTAAAACGACTTCAGACCAATAATTTTCTTTATCGTTAAACATCATTTGACGAGATTTCTTCCACCGCAATTACACACCCGTACAGAAACACTTTTCCCCATCTTCGGTACAAGTTTAAAACGCCACACGTTGAGATGATTGACTGTGTGCGTTCGGTAAATTGGATACAGAATACGTAATTGGAAATATTTTTCGATAATGGCAACGGAAATAAACCGTTCCGTGTGAGGCAATAATCAAATGGCGATTATACAATTGGCGAGTGGAAGGAGCGTGTTGTTTGTGGATAGAAACCAGTAGGCAGAAGAATACAAAAAAGGGGTAGAGGCTGTTTCGTTTTCGAGTAATTACAACGGCAAAAACTGGGGAACGAAATATTCCTTCAAGTAGATGGAGAAATTTCACTTATTTCGATTAATTAATGGAAAGTCTTTACGCCCTGCTCTGTTTCGAATTAAGGATTCAATTTAGATTTGAACTGCTGATATGGGGGATTTGGAAAGTGTAGAATTTAATTTTGTTTGACGTTTTATTAAGAGGAGATTATCGGAATTGGTTATACATCAAACTGCAAAAAATAACTCCTATTCTCTCTTCATAATAACAATCTATACGATTGTTAATTTATAGAAGATTTATGATTTCGTTTTCTAGGAAGCAAAAGCTACTTCAAAATAATAAGTTCGTATCGAGAAATACGATTAATAATATTTTATAATTATATATAGTTACTATCGTAGACGTCTATTTAATGATTCAAAGTATGTGCAGCAATAATATGGTAGTAAGAATGATATCAAAAAATTAATTAATTATTGGATATCAAGATAAAATCTAAAATTAAGGTAGAAGATTTCATAATAGATATAATAGAAAAGGAACGATTAATTTGGTATGAACGTATAGATAGACAATAGATAATAAAGATGATAGAAACAGATATGGACTTCGATTTACATTGAAAAAGATAGTACGACCTCGAAGAACATATACGAGAAGTTTAGGGGAGGCAGCGCTAACTTTGCCAGTTGGTTGTCAAAAACGATGTATGCTCTAATAAAACCACTACCTTATATATTATTATTTTCTTTACAAACTTATTGCAAATTAATGTCGACAATATATATATGAAGGACTATCTGTTTGTCATTGATATAAAATTTTACGTTCTCAGATGGGTTTGAAGTAGTCATCTACAAAACTGTATTTTTATGGATAATTCTGAGGCGTGGATATTTGAGGTCATCAGCAATGAAAAGAAAGTTAAGATTCCATGAACTTTTTCCAAAAAAGTAAGTCATATGTTAAACAAACAAACGAGTTACCACGGATTTAGTATAAAGTTAAATGCTTTGTTGTTGCAATAGGTCATATTTTTGTTGGAATTTTCATTAATCGGATTTCTTTCATTCGTTCTACTTAGTATGGCATATCTACACTAATAGACTTTGCTTCTTCGCATTTAATTTCTTCTTCTGTTCCTGTATCGCTTATATTTAGTTTTTGCTTCACTTATTAGCAGGTCCTTTTTCGTGCTTCTTCATTTATCATTTTTATAGGTTTTCTCAGTTTTTTTCATGTCTTGCCGCTATTTCTTTTTCAGCTTGTCAACTTTTCATAACATGAAAATGAAGATTTGAGAAATAGGATAATTAATGGGGGGTAATGCAATAAGAAACAATCCAAGTGTTTTTAAAAGAGTTCGGTTGCCAATGAGGAGAAGATTGGATGCAAGTATTCTAACTAGTGTCAGTAATTTCAAGCACCTTTTGTAAATTAAGAATCTATATATGTATATATAATAGCAAGCAATAAAGTTGTTTCCTTTTCGAAAACTTTATTTGCTCTCTATATTCGAAAGAAAATGTCTTTCCAAAAATCATCCGATTAAAAATTGTTCAAAGAATAATTCCCTGAATTGTTGGCGTATTTTTAGTAATATCCTGTATACATACTGCTTTAAATACTTCCATCAAATTTCGTATTTTTTTTAATGGAACGTTGAAATTGAAGAAAAATCTAAACGTATGTTAGTTTACATACCTTTAAAAAGACAACCGGCATTCCCTTTATAAAGGTGTGGATATGACTTCTTTATATTGTCAATTTATTTATTTTATATTTGTTCTGTTATAGCAACAAATTGTTAATAATATCACTAAATTATATGCAATGTAATTTTTTTGAATAATTATATCAATATAAAGAAAAACAAATGTTCATATAAGAATTTTTACAGCTGTAATAATTGGAATGTAACAAACAACTAGATATAGTTTCCAACACGTGATTAAAACTTACTGCTAGGTGTCGCACGAAACTTTTCCAAATTCCTATTTTGCAGAGAACAGGTACCTGCATTCCCTTTGTAATTCCCAGTAGATGCAGGAGAACCTTATTATCAACACTGATTAACTACTATATTATTCCTGAAATGAAACTTGGTAATTTTCGTACGGGAAAATGTGTTAGTTTAAAATGTACCGTTGCCGTAGTATATAAGGGAAAAACGAAGCGGCATAAATTACCGTCCGCATTAAAGTTTGTTATTTATAATTCAGAATAAAACCGACTGGGACACCTGTGAGTATACATCATATAGCTTAGAGTAAACTTCAAGTTAACGCGAAACTCAAAACGGGCAGCGAAAAAAAGTGATAATAGAAGTTATATCGCAATTTTGTTGGTTTTCTCCGGGGCTATGTCGGGATATGCCTGGTTTATTTTAATAAGCCAGCTATTTATAAAGTTCTGATATGAACTTTCTCTTCTTTTCTTCTCACTCACTCTTATATACACGTATTGCGTTATTTCTTCCTAAATATAAAGAAGATAAAACGATATGTAAAATAAATTTCAATATTTTACGATTTGGATGTTCAATAAAGTTTTGGACTTATTTGCCGTGGGGTAGATTTTAGATTGGAACCCTCTGCCGCTATTGAATCGTCTAATCATGTTTATGTGTTTACTTTATGGAGTTTTTCGCGAAGGCCGCTGTAATGTCGGCTTTCCGGAAACAAAGATGTTGCACTATATCGATTCAAATATTAATTCTGGAAACCAGGAAAGCTTTTTTCTCGGTTAAATCGATAAACGTAAACGTTTCGCGCCGAACTTTCTTTTTGGAATGAATTCAGATTAGGGAAAGCAGCTTCGGCAAGAAGATTATTAAAAAAGAAACAGCTGATTCTTCCCTGCGTAAAAAAGGACTACTTATACCGAGCGTTTCAGAATTACACGGCACTAGTTTAGGGATGTGTTCTCTAGCATGAAATAAACAAAAAAGTTAATATAAATATATGTATGTCATAAATTAATTTGTAACTGAGAATTCATTAAATATGCCCAAAAATTACATTAAAGTAAATTAAATATACATCGTACAATATACAATTCTTAAAGACAAAAATATGGTTTGCTGTACTGGCAATTGCGCACTTTTTGTAATGGAAAAATTGCATGCATACAACGATATGCGGCTATCTATATTTTTACTTATGTACATCGATTAGAAAAGGAGTGGGAATATACAAAGAGTACTAGGAAAGTTTTGCAATATGAGGCAACAATGAATCGTAGGAAGCTGCTTGTTGCTGCATGTTGAGACATGTTCATACGTGCATAGTAGCCACCGCGCCATGTCGATGGGCTCAGTTATTCATTAGCAGTGAGAGTGTAAAGTGCTTGCGATGGCATCGTGGTCACGAAATGATATAAGGGCAGTTTTGCGTTATAATTTCGTGTGTGGTTTAAACATGGACCAGTGCTTCGAAGAAATGACTCTTGCACTAGGTAACGTTTGTCCACATCCCAGAACGATATTCAGGTGGTATAAAGAATTCCAAAGGGGAAATTTAACTGGGGAGGATGCTGAGAGGCCGGGAAGGCCACGAACGTCAGTTACGGAGGAAAAAGTTACTACTGTGAGGAAAATGCTTGGCGAGGATAGGCGACTGACCTACCAACAGATAGAGGGTACTTCAGGCCTAAATGCAGCAGCAATTTGTTCGATTTAGCATGATCGTTTGCACGTGAAGAAACTTTATTTTCTCTGGGTGCCGTAATGACTGACTGAAGAGTAGGTGACACGATGTGTGACTTGGTACCGGGAGATGCTAAAAAAGTTTAATAAGGGACAATCTTGGTATGTGAACAACATCGTGACAGGTGACGAGACTTGGCTATATTATTACAATGTGCTGACCAAAGCTCAAAACAAAGTTTGGGTCTTTGATGACGAGGACACACCCGTAGTTATCAGACAATCCCGATCGGTAAAGAAGAAAATGAGTGCTCTATTTTTCAAATCGAGTAGAATTGTGGAACGCGTCGTTTTGCACACACAGAAGACGGTCACAGCTAAGTGGTATAATGAACAGTGCCTGCCTAAAGTCATTGGATCTATGAGGAACCTGCGGCCAAAGTAAAGAATGGACACTTGGTTCCTCGATCACGATAATGCTACAGCTCACGGCGCCAAAGCCTGCACCGAATATTTGATAAAACTTAAAACTTCTCGAGCACCCTTCCTACAGTCCAGATCTTGCTCCCTGCGACTTTGCACTGTTCTCGCATGTGAAATGAAGCTAAAAAGGTGGCGGTTTTTCTCTCCTTTACCCCCTAGTGAAACTTGGCAGAATTGGTTTAAATATTGGTTTTGGAGGATGGTAGAGGAGTGTAGAGGAAATTACTGTAAGCTGTATTGCAAAATATTCCTAGTACCCTTTGTAATAGTATAATAATAAAATAGTTTTGTGTATTTTCGTGTGAGTTAAGTACATCGAAGAAGTTTTAATTATCACGGGGAACACAACAAATATTTACACTTTTGTAGAACAAATAATCAAGGTTTTAATGTATGGCGAGATACATAAATATGGAGCTGCTGCTGTTCGAAGATGCCACGAAAAATAGGTAGGAAGGATATCAAATCGTAAAACGTTTGGAACCATCGAAAGACATTCATAGGAAACCAGTCTGCTAAAACCTGTACAAGTTAACACTGACTGGTCGAGATTTCGATGAAATGAGGACATTCTCCTAGGTGTAGCACAGAAGATAGTTACTTTGTTTCGATGTTTAACCTACAAGCGTATGGCATTATCCGTTTCATGTCAAGTCTGTGCAAGATTTGAGAAGACCGGATTGCTAATTTTCGTACACTCATATTTGGAACGAAAAAATTCTAAGAACTGCTTCCACGCATTACCAAAATATCTTTTCATTAAATATCTGATGTGATTTTATTAGCGGCAATTTCATCAGGCCCTTCTTTTTATAAATAAGGCTTTCAGGAATATCTTACGCAAATTTTTTTTGCTAAATAATTTAATCACTATAGATTGATATATGTATAACCCCTTTCCACATTAATATACGTATGGAAGACGACTTTAAAGGCAAATTTAATATTACCTATGCTCTATTTTTAAACCAAAATTCACTTGAATTCATATCCGCGTCAATAGTTTGTGCATTTATAAAAAGCAAATAGTAAGCGTTTGGGACCAAATAAACTTTTTCTCAGCACTTTAATTATAAATACATACAACACTCCTATACCAATAAATATTTACAACCTCCCATTTATAAAACAAAACCCCACGTTTCGGAGGGCGAACTAAAGCGACTCGAATAAATGGTCCAGGTACAAGGAAAGTTAATCCTAACTGTCTTGACTCTAAGCTCTAACATCGGGCACAAGTTCGAGACAGGTCGCGTTATCATCGAGGGGTGCGAAAATCGTAAAGATCCGTTAAAACTCATTCTAGTTCTGTTTCGAAACGTAAACTTTACAGGGACGAAGCGTGTATATGTGTTGCCTGCGCGTTCACTTGCCTAGACGCTTATACCTTATTCCACAGTAAAAAAAAGTATCAATGCTTACTTCCCTCCGCGTGTAAAATAAGGGTTTATTGATCGGGCAACTTCGGGCCGGCTCGGATCGCGACGCGAAAGGACCTCGATTCTGCACCTCCCTTCCTTCCTTCATTACCATCTGTAGCTAGGGAACAGTCTTTGGAGATTTAGGACGTCACACTTTACACTAAACCATATTATTTCATTACGAGATTCATTAATCAGCGCAACTTTAATGTATTTTTATTTTACACCATCTAAAACCGCCGTACAGGCTTGTTTGTTTCTGTTTTAAAATCGAGAAGGTAGAGTTCTAAATGTATTATTTACGGCGTTCTTTAATTCAACAGTTTCCGAATATGTATACATATTCTTTTGAACGTGGTTATTAACCTTGACCAAAATCTAATGTTAAGGCGGCAATTGGAATTGCTGGTTTTAAATGTTGTAATATAGCAATGCAAGCTGCAATGAAAATATAAGCAAAAGATTGTCAAAATTACGTAGTAACCAAGTTTCTGTAATCTTATAATGTGTTTAAGAAAATAAGTAATAAATTTGAAGACTAAGCTTTAACTTTCAAGTATATAGTAACTATTAATTGCAGAAGTAATATTAATTATTAATTACGACTACATTGCGAGGGCAGAAAAAAAACTGGAAAATATGAGAAATATTCTTTGGTCAAAAAACATTATTTTTTGAGCCGATCATTTTTCATTCGGCCGAACAGTTTTCTAATTTTTCGATTCATTCTTAAAAGTACAAATTCACAACCTTTCAAAACAGGCATTTGTTATATCTTATCTTTTTATTAGAGCTGGGTCTTTTTTCACCAAGCAATTTTTTCAAGTTCGGAAACAGGAAAGAGACACTGGTTACTAAGTCTGGAGAGTATAGTAGATGTGGAGGAAATTCCAAGCTTAATTGACAGATTTTGATCATGACAACTGTACAACTCTTAATATATGAGAAGCTTTGCATAGCCAAATGTGATTTTCTTTTCTAAAATTCGTTGAAAGAACCTTACAATAATATCGCCGTTAATTGTTTTTTCTGTCTCAAGGTAATCTAAGTGGCTTAGCACACGTGCTCAAAAAACTGTGGCCGTGACCTAGTTAAACCACAAAACCTTCTTAGCATTATTTCCGACAGGTTCGCTTGCAAAAATCCATTATTTAAACTGTTTCTTAATCTTTGATATATAGCGATGAATCCATGTTCCGTCTACAGTTATGAAAATATCTGAACATTGATCCAAAGTGATAGAAAATAATGGACACTAATTTGTTGAAAAGTTCTTTAGAATTAATAAGGTAAATAAAGCCCCTTTTCACAATAATGTTCGTATTATGTATATGCATTTCGAGAACTAAATTGTCAGCATCAGCAGATAATTAATTATAGTGAATCAAGTCTTTTGAGGGTTAATGTCTGGTACAGATTTGCTTCTGTGCGAATTTTACCGCGCATACATGTGCGACATTGTGAATAAATATCTGCTAATGATGACATCTTAGTTGTTAAAATGCGTGTGCAGAATACCAACATTATGGTGGAAAGGGGTTTTATTTATCTTTTTGGATTTATTCTATAAACCACAGCCTCCATTAAAAATAATCTTTACAATATATACTTCGTTAATGTAACAACCCGATACAATGGGGATGTCTAATTTAACAGATTTCAAATGCGAATGACTTAAAAGGAATAATGTAACGCGTAACGAGAATTAATGAGAGAAGTACATGAGTATTATGACCGTGGACTGTGCAAAGATTTAGTCGGTATTAACAAATAACCTTTCGCACCATTACTACCAGCAGAATATTAGAGAACGGACATCATCAATGCGCCTTAATAAGTTGTTGAAATCTGCCTTTCTTTATATTAAACGTTACGAAAGAACAAGATTCAGTGTGTGGGATAATAAAAAAAACTTCGATAGTACATGGAAACAATTAATCTTGTTGTAAATATAAAACACGCATAAAAATGACTAATACACGTCTCTAAAGTTACACAAGAGACAGGGGCGGAAACTCGAACTAAAAGTCGAAGTAACATTATATATTCTTAAAAGTAGCTGTCCCTTTTGTTATGCACTAAATAGTTCATATTTCAAATTATGTGTTTAACAATAAATTTGTTACACCTTTAATATTGCATCTGACGGGCACAGTCCAGAATTTATAAATTGAATTATATGAAAGCTATACATTTCACGTACAACGTTACAGTATTCCATAAGGCATCTCAATATGCTGTTATGTCGTGGGTAAATAAGTTGAACACTATGCTATCGAAGCTAACTACGCTTCACTAGTCAATTTTATTGTCACACGGATGTTACAAAAATTAACTTTTATATCAACTACACGCTTGTATATCTTTTTCATCATCTATGATCTAGTTAGTAGACTTATTGTATTTCTTGTGTGTCCTGAAATACTTTGCTGATGGCCGATTCATATTTTATTTTATGTTTGGTTTAACATTTTGATATTGAAAAATTGGGTTCTTCTAATTCAAGCGGAAAGATCTTAAAAAAACATTTTACATTAGAAAGATATTTGAGAAAAGTTGTACAAGAAAATGTGAGAATCTGTCACTTATAAATTATGTAGAAAATTTCTTAATTTACTGACGGTGTGTGCGTTAGTGAATACATGAACGTAAAAGCAAAAATTAATGTATATTCCTTGAATTATGCTCCTCATGAATAAAAACTTTCAAGAATTTTTAAATCTCGAAAAAATCAGCGGTAGATTATGAATATGCATTACACAATTAATATTGACCAATTATATGTTTCAAAGGCATTCGATTTGGTATTTCCGTTGTTTACTGAATTACGTTGTAGTAGTAGTAGTGTCAAAAATGTTGTGACAATGTTTGTGTAACAAACTGCAGTAACGGTTGTAGCATTTTCGAATACGTCTCATGTAAGTGAACCGGGCTTTCAGCGCTCCAATATCGGCTATTTTGTTTATTTATATAGTCGTTTAGATGAAAATGGGATTCATCTGACATAAATATATGGTAGATTAAGTTTTCGTCACGATCCAAACGCTGTGACATTTCTTGACAAAAATTCATGGGAGAAACCAAATCAGCTTCTTGTAATTCTAGAACAATTTGAATCTTACTTGGGTTAAAACTTAAGTCTTTACGTAAAATTCGACGTATCGACGGTTCACTAATATCCATGTTTCTTCACTGATCGTTTTGGAATAGTTGTTATGGCATTTCGAACCCTATCGATATTTTCTGGCGTTCTAAGACTTCTTGCTGCTCCTTTATGTTTCAAATTTAAAGTAGACTAAGTTCCTTCGAACTTTTGTGCCCATATTAATTGCGTGAATAGATGGTACCCGCCCATGGGGCGGAATATTGAACTTAGTGCCAAATAAGTTTCTCACAGTTGTCGCGGAGTGACCATTTTTATAAAACACTTTTACACAGAAAGCACGATGAGCAGTTGACTACTGCTCCATGTTTACTACATGGCGTTAAATGACTGACAATTTATTATTAACTTCAGCGCCCTCAACTGAACGTCAAATGATTAACAGAGTTTTTAAATCTTCCTGCTTCTTACGAATCTTGCATTAATTCTTAACAGAATTCTTACTGTTTGCCGCTGAATGTATATAACTTTATTACTAAGAAACTTTTATTCTGCCAGTTCGCAGTTATAAATATTTTGTCATAAGAGGAAGAACGTCGGACAGCAGCAGAAATTAAGACTGGTCTTAATCTGTACAGTGTTTATCAATTTCAATAGCAGCCGCAACCTCTATATACGTCGTTTGTTCAAAAGGAAAGGTGAATATTGAATTTTTTTGAAAAGTATTTATTTATTCATCAATATCCATTGTGTCCTCTTCAAAGTAATCCCCCTCAGATATAATGCACTTATGCCAGCGCTTCTTCCAATCCTCGAAGCACTTCTGAAATGCGCTTTTCGGTATGGCCATCAGCTCGTTCTTCGATTCTGACTTTATCTCATCGATTGTGGCAAAACGTTTTCCTTTCATTGGTATCTTCAGTTTTGGGAATAGGAAAAAGTCGCATTGAGCCAAATCTGGTGAATAAGGTGGTTGAAGCATGATTAGGGTGTTGTTTTTGGCCAAAAAAACACGGACAAGCTTGATGTGTGAGCTGGTGTATTATTGTGATGCAGAATCCATGATTTTTTTTCCACAATTCCGATCGTTTGAGCCGTATTGCTTCACGCAAACGTTTCATAACTTCCTTGTAGTATTCCTAATTAACAGTACGACCTGTTGGCAAGAACTCATGATGCACCACGCCATTGTAATCCAAGAAAATAGTGAGCAAAACCTTCACATTTGATCGAACTTGGCGTGCATTTTCTCGGAATTCTGTAAAGCGCTTGTACCACTTATAAACACTTTTTTGAGACAAAGTGGACTCGCCGAAAGCCAGAGTCAACATTTCAAGTGCCTTGGAGCACTTTCTTCCATTTTTGACGCAAAATTTAATATGTTACATATTCTTTGATTCATTTTTTCAAAAATCGAAGAACACACACAAACGTGACTAAGCTTTTCAGTTGTCAACAACAAACTACTAATCCAAATTGGCTGATAATGCCAACATATGACTAACACATGTGTACCAACATTACAAAAAAATTTCGATAATGGAATGTACACAGCGCGCGAAAATTCAAAATTCACCTTTCCTGTTAAACAAACACGTAGGTGTAATAAAATTTCAAATTGAGTTATCAAAAGAAAGAAGAAATATTCATATTGTTATAGCAAATTGAATAGTTAATAAATTAATAAACTACAACAATGATAAAATCTGAGAGAATCTGTTGTGAAAGCAAATGAAAACGAAAATATAACCAGTCAATGGCAAATTATACAAAATAAGTATATAAGTAAAACGAATAAAAGATATGAAAAGATACTTTAAGGAAAATATCTTTATTTGTTTCCTTTCTATGAGGTATCACTTATTTAACATCAGTGAACTTAATAAATCGAAAATATTCGTTTTCTTTCATTGCAATATGCTTCCTTTCAAACATCGAAATAAAGAAATCGACAACAACCAACGGAAACGATAACAGGAAAAAGGAAAAATAATTAAAGGGAGGTTGAAAAAAAACTTTTTTCGCTTTTACCTTTTTTCTCCATAGAAACATTCACGGTCGCACGTCAGCAATATTTTCTTGACAACCTGGAAAAAAGAAATTCAATTTTAGAATTTCCGCCTTTTGCTACTCGCGCATTTTATACTACCAATACAGAAATACGGCTCATGTTTATGTAAAATATATACCTACCACATTTCATTTACTTGACAGTAAAATAGTTACATCTCAAACAATAAAATTTTACTACTTGAAAAATTTTATTACTGCAAATGTAAGAATTATTCTTAATTTTTGTACTCAATTTAAAGTTCAAGTAGTCTGTTTAAAGTTTAAGACTGTAAGAACTGCGAAAGACCTATTCAAAGAATACAGATTTTGGTAATAAATTGAATTTTTTTAAGACATGATGTTTTGCCAGAAAAATTATATCAGTACGTTTACAGAATAATAAAGTTATATCCACAATTTTGCACGAAGTATATTTCTATTTACTAAAATTGGAGCAAATGTAGATGTTATAGATACACATAAATGTCTAAATTTGAAATAGTTATTTGTTTTACAAAGAAATTTAATTTTGTATTGGACGAGGGTAGCCGTTTCTATTTCGGGAATAGCAAACAAAAAATTTTTTTTACTGCTTTTCAAAATATTCTCCTTGAAAATCAATGCATTCTTGCATTTGTGTAAACCAATCCGAAAAGCATTGCTGCCACTATGAAGGCTTTATCTCCAAAATATGAGTTTTGAATGCCTCAGCTGTCTCTTCCGGCGTAGAAGACCATTGACCACGAAGTTTATTCTTCACGTGTGGGAACGAAAAGAAATCCAGGGTGCTAGATCAGGGCTGTACGGCGAACGACTCATCAATTCAATGTTTTGCCCGGTCAAATATACAATTGTTTGAACCGACCTGTGAGAGCTCGCATGATTGCATGCATGGAGAATGATCTGTCGTTTTCGGTTTGTTTGTCTTACTTCTTCAAAAACTTTTGGCAAACAAGTAGTTGTGTACCATTCGGAATTGACTGTTCTATAACTAAAGGCACGGTTGCAACGTGACCGGCTTTTACGAAAAAACAGAGAACCATTTGATTTGATGTGCTTCGAGGGCGAACAACTTCTGTTGGTTATGGCTCATCTTGGAATACCCACACAGTCGACTGCTGTTTACTATTGGTTTCATACGCATAGATCCAAGATTCATCACCTGTGACAACTTTATAAATGTTCTTTAAAGCACCACTATTGTATTTTTTGTGCATTTCTTGGTACCAATCGACGCGAGGCCTTTTTTGAGCGGTTGTCAAATTATGTGGCTTAACGGCTAAATGTCCATGCAGGATCTTATGCACGCTGGTATTACTAATACCTAGAGATGTCTCGATCTCATGGTATATCACATGACTGTCTTGCATTATCAATTCAGACACTGCATTAATGTTTTCCGACACAACAACATTTGTGGGATGACCTTTACGAAATTCATCGTCCAAAGAACACCGTCCTAGTTTGAATTCACTATACCAGCGATATACTGTAACTCTTTGATGCATTCTTGTTGAGATAATCCACGTTTCATAACGTCAGGTCGTTTAATGCAAAGAAAACGAGTTGCTGATTCAAACAAACAACATTTGCATTATCTTAGTGGTAAATATTTTTTTCCGGGCTGAATCAGAAAGCTTTTCGTTAAGTTCTGTTTTAATTTGTTTAAAAGACTCGCCTAATAAACATCTGGGATGGTTTGGTATTTTGAAAGGCAAACAATTTTTGATTAACATACGACTGCTTCATTGCCAGTTCTTCAATCAAAATGTTACGCACTCTTTATATGTTCAATGTATCCGCTATTGCAGGCGTCTTTTACCAAGGTCTCAGCCTGTACTTTTTAAAGAATTTCCGTTATAGTGACACATTTCCGACGTCCACTATGTGATACATCCTTAACAGTTGTACGACTACATTTGATCTCGCAAACTCATTACTCAATAATGGAAAATTAAACCGAGGTCTCTAGGTATTTGTTGCTGATAAACATATCAAGAAGTACTTAAAGATAGGATGAATTTAAAAAACTCCAAGACGCTTTTAATTATAAAGGCGTCACAACGAAACTAATTTTCCTGATTGCTAATGTGAAGTGGGTGAAGAGTTGATAGCAATTATAGCACATATGTCCTTGATATTTGATATAAAAAATGCTACAAATGCTGTGTAAATACCATATTGGTAAAACAAGAATACACTAATTTGTTTTAATTATCTGCTGATGATAACAATTTAGTTGTCGAAATGTGTATACTGAATACGATCATTAATATGGAAAAGGGTTTAATTTACATTTTTTCTGATTAATTCAACCAGTGTCTCTAATAAAATTTACCATATATACATCGTTCATACAACATTTAACCACCTGGCGTATTTAATTCAAACTTCTATCGTTTTCAACGTATACGGATGTGTGTTACATGTTTTCCTGTAGGCAAGCCCAGCTTGTACACATAGTTAGTCCATGTTGCAGGTCGTAAACACGTCGGAATATATTTACGTGTACTATCCGTGCAATAATATAAGTACTACAGACTACATTTATTGTTCGTATATACAGTGATTTTGTGAGGCAATTCAAAATTTAAAATAGGTTCCGATATAACATATTATTACATACAATTATTTTGTTTTAAAATGTTGCCCAACTTAGTTTACTAAAATTGAATAGTACTGCTATATATATTGTCTAGGAGATTTTAGTTATAATTGTATAATGTTCATACTTCAATGAAATGCCTGTATATTCCAGAAACCTAGATTTCAATGGAATTTCACCAATAAATAAATTCGTGATGCAGGTAATGTTATAAATATTTTTCAAACAGTCGCAGTTTTCGCGTTTATTATATTTTTCTTAGCAGTAATTAACATATTAATATGATCCGTTCCTTTAATCTTAAAGTGTTTTACTATACGCTGAATATCTTTCATTTACATAGATTTTATTATCCTTCCTTGGACTTATGCCGTTAAATTTTGCACCTATGCATCTGCGAGGCGAATTTTAGTAAGGGCCGTTTTGTCGTATACACTACTGGGTAGCGCGCGCGCCGCAGTGAGTGCTTATGTTCGTGTCCCGGCATTCCTTAGGAACAACTGTGCTCAGTTGCAGCTGTGTAGGTAACCTCTACGGTCTGTTCTATCTTTAAAATGTTCAGGATTACGGAATCGTTCGCTCCATGTGAGGTACGGTCAGTGATACGTTTCTCGTCGGCAAGAAACATGTCTGTTGCAGACATTCATAGGCGGGTCTGTGAAGTTTACGGAGCTAATGCCATGCAAGGCCTCACACCGCAGCTCAGATCTGAGTTGTATTGGACACTGAGAAGTCTTGGACCACTTACCCGCCCTAAAGCTCCGACCTTGCGCAGAGCGACTTCCGCTATCTCAAGCATCATCTTTCAACGATGACGCAGTCGTAAAAACGGCCGTGATCTCTTAGTTATTGAAGAAGACGGCAATATTCTATACAGAGGGTATTCAAAATCTAGTTGTAAGGTTTGATAAGTGTTTAAACGAACTTTACAGCTATGTTGAAAAATAGAGAAATGTATGTAGAATCTGAAAATAAATTTGGTGTTTGAAAATTTTCTTTCATTTGGTTTTTATTTTTCAAACGACCCTCACTTAAAAACACGCCTCGCAATTGTTAATTCTAAGATTTGCCCACCCTAAGCACTAAATGAGTTTACCTGCTAAGAAGGTGGTAGATAAATGGATAGTCCTTCGTTACATCCCAAAGCAACAAAATCAATTGTTCAACACTTGTACCATATTCGAACGCTTTATATTAAATAAATTTATATAATGAATGTGTGAATATTTGGCCGGATCTCTCCGCAGACTTACAATTTGTGTCTTGATAAAAAAGTGCCAAACCCAGCGAAGAAAATAACCATTAAGTATATTTTTAATATAACCCTAATGGAACCACAATATGCACCACAAAATTATGCCAAAAAATATCAAGTTTGAAAGTTACAATACTGCTGAACTTTCGAACAAAACTTAAGGCTTTTCTAATAGTAATATGACTTTGAAATGAAATCGCAGCTATGTTTGAAATGTATGATTGCCACTAGTTGTCGCTGTTTAGCATAATTCTGAAAATTCGTCAGGATTAAATACACGCTTCAAGAACGTTTGGTTATTATCCAAAAATGTTAAGAAAATAGATGTTCTTTTGTGAATACTCAACGTATGTTGTGCGAGAATTTTTTTTGTAGGGTAAGCGCATTCTTCGGAAGTTTTTTTTGATACGAATATAGACATGCATTGTTACGATATACATTTGAA
Organism: Dermolepida albohirtum; assembly: GCA_031893035.1. Taxonomy (NCBI): domain Eukaryota; kingdom Metazoa; phylum Arthropoda; class Insecta; order Coleoptera; family Scarabaeidae; genus Dermolepida; species Dermolepida albohirtum. Next base: position 933,097 of record JAVIWB010006558.1, on the reverse strand, counting down.
TGTGCATATTATTTGGTGGGATATCAAAATCACAAATAATATATTTATATGTGACAATTCATACATAAAATTTTATTTGATATTTCGTAGTACATATTACAGCAAAAGCAAAAGCTTAACAGAAATGGTATATAATAATGTAATACCCATCAAAAAAAACCAATTGCCAGTGTTTAAAACATTCTTCTTATGCCACCGAGCTTAAAAGCTTGACAACCGCAAAGTGGATCAATCTATCCCACCAATTTAAGACAAAAAAAATCTCACGGCAGTATGAAAAGTCAAGACAAAATATAAAATTTTATGCAAACAAGTTATTACTTCCCTACTCCAACAATCGCTATTTTAGCAGCTTTGTGGTCCACATAATAATCGCCACTCTGTGCTTAGTATTCGTCGAATCGTTGAATAATTTGGAAGGGATTTTACACTTCACGATGAAAAGATGCCTACAATATAACGAAATGCAAGAAGTGTAGAGAACATTACTGCTGTAAGAAATAGTAATGTAGAAATTTCAAATTTATCAACTCTTTGTCGTTCTCAAGAATTGGGATTTAGAAGAACGACAAGTTAGGGTATTTTGCTTAAAGACCTGGTATGAAATTGGGTTGATCCAAGAACTGAAGCTGCTTGACTCCTGAGAGCAAATTAAAACAGATTATAATTTCGAGATGATTCTCGGATGAAATTCATTTCTAATTAAGTGGGCAAACAAAATTGTCGAAAGATACTCATGATATACAATTAGCTCTAATAAAAAAGCTCGCAAGAAGATTTTATTGAGTTATTAAGAAATTAAAATTTATCAAAATATAGCAAACGACATATCGGAACTCGAGAAAATCACATTATATAATACTAGATAAAAACAAATTAATAGCCCTGATATGTACTATTGGTATTTTCAATTCCATAATTAATTTCATTTCAAGAGAATTTTACGTTTTCTTCTACCTTCTATTATTACCCCAGTAACTGCAATAAGATTCATGTCTGCATTACTGCTAGGATCTGAAATCGGCACGAACAATAGTTAACTTTCCATTATGTAATAACGAGATTATTTCGTTGGAACATAACGAGCCATTCCGATCGAGAGATCTATTGAAACGGATTAATTTCTAGAGACAATTAATTTCCTTTAACGCGAATTCCAGAGATATCTCGAATCTATGTCAATAACGTGAACACGTCGAACATCGTTGATATAGGATTCGAATCTCGTTCTCACATACCTATAAACATTTGCGCGTATACATTTAGGCCAATTGTACGGAATAATAGTGGCATTTAGTGGTTTCCTACCAACATCGGTTCTTTAAAAGCTAATTATGGACGAAAAGTTACCTATTTAAAATATGTTAATTTTATATTTTACCGAACGCAACAATTATTACTTTGCAAATCGAAGCTCAATTAAAATATGCTGTTTCCAAGAAATTCTTACAAAATTCATGTCAACTTCGCCTATCTTTAAATACATATACATAATTGCGACGGAGCAAATTTATTCTTTTGAGAACATGTGAAACCTAAATACCCAACTTTGATATAAAACAAAGTGATCACCAAGTCAAAAATGTTCATTAAAGCACAGAACAAAGTTTGGCTTTTTGAAGAATGAAGGCACGCACGTGTTTGTACGAACAACTCAGTATTAAGTGAAGATAAGTTGTGAAAGGCGCCGTGCTGGAAACACAAAAAGCAATCAAAAAGTGATACACCGGGGAATAGATTCATGTTATTAATAGGTGGTACTTTCTCAGAAAAGGATTTTGGAAATTATAAAGGAAAAATATTATGAAATGAGAGCGATAGAAATAGGATGTGTTGTGTATAGAACCGTCTGCCAACATTATGTGGTAAAATAGGTTGATATTGAATTCTTCCAAATGCAAGGTTACGTCTTATATCCGTAGGAAATTTTTATTGGAATACAAATACGAGGTTGCTGCCTCAGATGTGATGTGGAGGATTTGGGAGTGTATTTTGATATAGAGTTATCTTTTAATATACATGTTACCAATGTAGCTTCGTCAGTATATGGTATGGTGGGCTTTATATTGCGAAATGCTAAACAATCTAATAATATATCCACATTAAAAACTTTATACATTTCGCTAGTCCGTCCGAGATTGGAATACGGCTCGATAGTATGGAGTCCTTATTACGAAGTCCAATAAAAGTTGTCGAATGTGAGCAAAGACGATATTTGAAATACTTTTAGTTTAGAAATCACTGGGTCTACCCTTATGGAGGTTTTCCCTTTGAGACCTTTTTGAGTACTTTTGCCATGACTTTATTGGAGATGAGACGGGTTATGTCCAGTTTGTCTTTCTTGCATAGGTTAATCCATGATCGGATAGATTCTCCGGAGCTTCTGGGTGAACTCGACTTCTGTGTGCCGGGTCTTGCTCCTCGGAATGTTCAGAATTTTTTTACTCCACCAGCACGCACAACTATACTTGTTAAATCGCCCATTTCGTTTGTGTTCTTCATATAATAAATTTGGTGATAACTGAGATATATTCAGTTGCTCCGCTATGGATTTGTAAAATATTTTTGGTATGCTGTAAGATGTACGCATGTATGTATTATATAATAGGTAAAGTTTTGTAATGGTTAACTGTAGGGATTAATAATTAATAATTAATTTAAGTTTCTTGTTATGTATAATATATTGATGATTTTGATATTTGTAGTTCTTTGTTATACATTATAAACACTTTATTATTATTATTATAAAACTAAGAATGGTGGTTATATATTGCAAAAAATACGGAATTATATTAAATCATTTGGTTTTATTATTTCTAACTAAGAGTTTACAGGAAAGGTGAATAAATACTTAGGTTACTGGTAAATATTCTTTTTTAATCGTTTTTGTATTTGCATTTTGTAAATGAAGGTAAAGCCTTAGATTGGTATGCAAATAGAGTTCTACGATAGAGCAGTAAAATACATGCTTTGATTCAGGGTGTCAGCATAGTTGGTGGAATTTGTGTATATACGCAGTGTAATGCAATTGCTGGTCTTTACACTGACATTCCTTAGAATCGCGGACTGGAGCTTTTATAAGTGGATCGATTTGTTAATTTTATTGTATACATAGACAATTCAAATAATATTGACATCTGGTATTTCAAAACCAAAGTTATAAATTCTATTTTCAAAAACGAAGTTATTTTACGTCGGTTTATATATTAAATAATTCGGAGTTGTAAATTATCTACATTCGCATTTTTTTCTATTCTGAAGATAACTAAAGTTTTAACTTGGCTATTATCATTTGTATTTCATTTCATAATCCATTAGGCATATATCAAATGTTACGGTACACATTAAGTAATTTACTAACATAAATACATATGTATGTATGTATATTGTTATAAAGATGATATCGATGAGAGATGAAATAATTTTTACTAGTCAAATAAACAAGAACCACGAGATATGTATTTGTTAGTAATGATAGAAAACAGCGTATATTGCATTACTAGATTGTCAAATATATTGGACACTATATGTACTGTTTATACTACGTTTAGCTTGACCAAGATGTATGGATTATTTCAGACGGATAAAAATCAATGACGGGTGTTGTCTTTTGATTGTCTTATTTTCGAAATGTCGACCTTTTATATATTACTAAACGTAAAGTAATAACTGAGAATTAAGTATGTAACCCTGTTCTACGGAAGATGCTAATAAAGGATGTCCCAAAATTAACGCAAGATTTGAATTAAATAGTTTTTAGTCTTTTTTTTGTTATTTTTTTATTGAATCATAAAGTGGCAAATAGCCACAGCTTTGCATGCACATACGCACTCGTTTGTCGAAATTTTCCATGACCATTATGCATAAATGTGGCCGAATTTCGTTGATGCACCGCCTTTAATGCACGGGTGGTTGTGGGCTTGTTGACATAGACCTGTGATTTAAAATAACCCCATAAAAAGAAATCTAATGGTGTTAAATCACACGATCTAGTGGGTCAATTCTGATCACCGAAACGAGAGACTCCACGACCTGGAAATGTCGCATGCAGTAATTGAATTGTTTCACGGGTTGTATGGCATGTGGCACCGTCTTGTTGAAACCACATATTGGCCACATCAATATCATCCAATTTCGGCAGAAAGAAGTGTGTTATCATGTCGCGATATCGAGCACCAGAAACAGTCACTGCTTAACCAGCCTCATTTTCAAAAAAGTATGGTTCAATTATGCCTCCAGTCCAAAATCAACACCAAACAGTGACACGTTGTGGATGCATTTGTTTTTCGACAATCACATGTGGGTTCTCAGAATCCCAAAAGCGGCAATTTTAGCGATTAACAAAGCCATCAAGGTAAAAATGTGCTTCATCGCTTAGAATGATTTTGCTCGAAAAATCAGGATACATTTGTTGATGTTTAATAATCCATTCAACGAATTCTCTTCGCTGTGCATAGTCATTAGGCTTCAGTTGTTGTGTTAATTGAATTTTGTAAGCTTGGAGACACAGATCTTTAGTGAGTATACGCTGTAGAGGGCTTCTTGAAATTTGCAATTCTTGTCTACGACGCCCAATTGAGGTTCCTGGATTGTCACTGACACTCTCACGCACTGATTCGATATTGATATTTGAAGGGCTTATTTTTGGACGACCAGTGTGTTCGGCGTCTCCAACGGATCCAGGCTCCCTGAATATTTCTATTAATCTCTTCACATTTGACGAAGCTAAAACACTATTTCGACCATATTTTGTATGAAATTTTCGTACTGCGGCCGCTAAGCTTTCATTATTTTTGAAATACTGTTCAATAATGAAGACACGTTGCTCTATCGTGTAACGCTCCATTTTTACTAACCATAAACTGTCGGCAGTCGAATTGTTTATTTTTGAGTTGCGAATACTTTACTGCACAAATGGCGACTAATACAAATCATGCGTTAATTTTGGGACACCCATTAGTTCTATGAAGATACCACATACGAAACAGAGTATCAGCTTTAAATATACATAAAACACTTTCCTAACGAAGAGACTTTTCTGCGCTTGTGATGGGAACATGGTACGCTATTAACTGCAGCACTTAGTAGATTATGCGCAATGTGCTTTGCACATTACATATCGATGGCGTTTGCAATTTGAAACATAAATGGTTGAAAATTGACGAGTTAAGTACCTTCTGTTGAAAAAAGCGTATTAATTTTTAAATCAAAATACAAAGTAGTTAGTAGATGAGGGGCTAACGAAGGTCGGCATATCAAAATCGTAAATCCATTTGGGCATTAATCAAACCGACCAAGTAGAACTTAAAAATTAATTGCCACTTAACAATTAGGTTTCATTTACTCTGTCGTTAGCAGTAGCTCGCTTCAGGCAGAATCAAATGTCTAATCAAAACGTGCGTGTAAATGAAATTGCTACCTAACAATTTATTAAAGCAATATTGTTGTATAATCTGTTAATTACGTACAATACGCAATAATCGTATATAAAAGCTACTTACTCGCGTTAGTTTGTTAGAAACTAATTAAAATCGTACACACTCTTCGAAATGTCGCTTATACGCAGGGGCAGCGTATGTTCCGAAAAAACTGTAATTTCCTTTCCATAGCCGCTCGCAAGATATTTGTCAATTCCTACTCCACCTCATTCTTTAATTAATTATCATTACATGGCGTCGCGAACGAGACGGATGCGTGTAATGTTTTTTTTCGACTTCGTTCTTCTTTCCACACGACCCCAGATAATTTTCTCGTAGATGATATTGCGAAAGCGTGTTCTTGCATTTATTGCCGTAATAAATTAGATGGCGTTGCTACCGACTACCCACACCGCCGCGTACCATCATCGCAGAGATCGTACGTAATTCAATAGCCATAGTGTTGTTATTACGGTTAATTAATAAACAATGTGCTTGAAAAAAAAGGCTAAATAGAAATCGACAAAATAATATACGGAAAACTCTTGAATATCACAGAAACATTGAAGTTTTTTTTTCTTATTTTGAAATTTACTTGTGCTATTACATTCCATGTGCGGAATGCTACAATATTTAATTTGCTTCTTATAACAACATTCCGTTGTATACACGCTTAGCTCCATTTATATCTTCGGATTATACAGGGAAGACGTTACGATCTGTGTTAGGGATTTATTATTATTTTTTTAGTACTTATTTTTCATCTCTTATTTACGATTTATATTTAATTTATTAATTTCTGAGGTGCATATTTTCTTATATTTAATCTTTATTGTCTTTTAAATGGTATTTACATATTTAAAAGAGTACCACCCAAGAGTTGATTTGCACCATTACCGTACGTGCTTATAAGTCTATAACATATATTACCGATGCAAAGCTCTACATTGAAATAGGTGTTAGTCCGACCATTTGCTGACTTTAGACAGCTAAAATTGCCTCTCGCCCGGGCATTGCAGTATATTTACACAATACGCGATTCCGGATAAATCCACTTATACATAGGGGCTGTAGCTTTAGTAATAATACAAGGCAAGGCAAATATCGTACAACACAGAAATCTAGAAATTCGGGGGCCCTGTAAATTGCAATGAAATGATGATCGGGCCTAAATTTGGTGCGGTCCACTGCCTTGACGTTCGTGCTTCTTGAAATATCTAGGTGAGGTATACATGTTTGCAATGAAGTAGAATCGTTCCTCACGAATGCGTAAGTGATATATAATTAATATTTTCAACAATTTTCGAGGAAGAAGCAAGAGCTCCTGATCAATCTTTTTACCTAATGAAAAGAAATGTTTCGACTTTCTCATAATTTTAAGCATGCTAGTTTACCCTGTCTAAATGAAATTTGCCACACAACAATCATATTATTTTACTACTGAATAAGTATTTAAGAAGAAACAGCAATATTAATATTACTAAAATTTCTTATTAATTCGGAAAAACGAGGCTTTATCTTTAATTCAAAGCTATTTAACACAAATTTCTAAACTTTTTAATTTAGAAATCACTCAATTAAATCAACAATTCAATGTTACCGGGAGTCTTTGTACTATGCGTTTGGCATTACTTCTTTTGACGTCACCGAGAGCACAGAGTAGCACAAAGTTCTCTATGAAAGTTGTGCGCTTAAAGAGGCCTCTTTTGTTTTTGATGTTAGATTGTTTTTCATTAAGAAAATATAAAGGGAAAACGGAAAGATTGTTCCACGGCAGAGAGAAAGACGAAAAAAGAAAATTGCTTTTCTCTTTATGGCCAGGATTAAGTACTTATGTCCCTGTTATTCAAGTCAAGATTGCAAAAGTGATATTTATTCAAGACGAGAAACCAAACATTATTTATGTTCTACCATTTTGAATTGTCTCATTTGTCTTGTCGTTGGGATTTGATCCGAGTTCTTGTATTTAAATGAGTTTCTTTTTAAGTCTCGTGCTACATTGCAGGATATAAGATTTTGTTTATTTCGACAAACTAATTTGGTAAATAACAATACAAATAATAATTTCGTTTCTAATAATAGATATCGAAAATAATGTATTTTTAGACAACTTTCATAAATATATGGATAAGTTAATTGCAGACGTGCAGAAATGTTTTTTTCAATCTATTATGAAAAATTAAAGCAATCCATGAAAGGATGCGATGTTATAATAAAAGTTAATGTACATGAGGTCGAGAAATATGGTAATCTCATATTAAAATATTAAGTACGCAATCAGAAAAAGAGAAAGATGAAAAGAAAATCGCAAAGCAACAATTTAACTCAAGTCAACGGACAGAAAAATTTTTTAGGATAATTAGTCTTTCCATCTTACAATCCAGTAATTGATAAGGATCAGTATTTCATTTCTCTTCGGATGAAGACATACAACTATCAAACCCATGGAATATTTTATAGAAACCATTTCCATTAATAGAACTCACGATATTTCACCAAGCTTTTAGTTCAGGATTTTGTTTGGATGTGCACAAGACATCAACAAGAGAAACATCATCACTAATGAACTATTTGAAGTGACTTTAGAATTACGTAAATTCTATGATATAAAGAATATACAAAACTTCGATAATTTTGTTAGAAAAAATGGCAAGGCATGATACTATATGATGAATATAAAATCTTTTCTCGCAGGTGCAAAGGCATTTTGATCACCAAAGTGTTGTATCACTCATTTTGTAGAAATCGCCTTTAAACTCATAAAGATATAAATTCGCTACCTCTTAATCTGCTTGAATTTTGAGAACAGTCGTAAGTAGGCAACTAGATGTAGAGTTGTGATCTATCCAGTTTCTTTAAAGAATTATAAGGTTCGCCAAGATTCATTGGTAGAAAGGTATCTAAATTCTTTTCGATAACTGCCTTTAACTTGATCAGAAGGGTAGCATAGTAGATTCCGTCAGTAATTTTGTTTTTTTCAAGTTAGTCGATGGGAATCAAATACAATAAAATGTCAAAATAAATATTTTTAGCTGATGGAAATAACTGTATCACATTGGAGGGCGACCTCCATGGTGCATGTATTTTTAAAATTGCGAAACTACTTACGAATTACGTTTTAAATTGTTTTTTCTTGTCAAGTACAGGTCGATTTTAAAACACAAAAATATTGAAATTCAAACATTGAGATGTACAAATATTCTAACGAGAAATCACTTTGTTTACTAACATATGTGGGTCTAAACGAAAACTTTTCTCTATTTCCGAGAAATGCTTATCTGCAACGACATGTACTTGTGCACGGAATCCCGTTTTCTAGAATATCCCTTTAATATTTCATTTGCAATTAATTTAATCCTGATATTACCTAATTTCTAATTATAATCATGTCCCAAACTTTAATTCTTTTGCCAGGGAATAATATCTACTACCTATCAAATATATATCCAGATAATGAGTGTTCACCCTTACTAATAATTTGCTTTTACTATATAACGATTAAATTAAGCAAGTCGTGTGACGTATTATTTTAAAGTACTTAGCACGAAGTATTTAATGATTATTTTTAATATTGTCACAACCCCTTTAATTACATCGCGCCTGTTAATTATATCTAACTTATGGGGTGCTTTTCCTTAACACTGGATAAGCTGTAATTGATCACTGCACTTATATTTCGTCTCACCGATTCTTTCAGAAGCCCAACACTTTAGAAAATCGTTCTCGTACCCTCGGTAAGCGCGAGATACAGTACACAGTTGACGGTCGATAGTCGATATTTTCGCTACTGCTCCATACATTTAGTATTCATTTGGTTTAGCCCATATAGCGTTCGCGATATGCAACACATCCTGTTCAGGGATACATACATACTCGTACATGCATACATATTATCGTTAAATGTATATTTTTTATCGATTCCTACATATATAATATATATCTCGCAATTTAATTATACATTTTTGAAGAGCATTTGCAATTACTTACATATTTCTTTGATTACTTATTGCTTTCTCTTATTAATTTTTAATATTGTAAAGTTTTTAGAATTTTATTTTATTTGATTTGATTAAATAAACTTTAAGGACAATCTTTCTGTTTTCTTTTAACTAATATTTTTTTTATAGCTTTTTACATGTCTTTAATAGCTTTTAATTATTTCATGCCTGCTACGTGATGTTTAACAATTTTTTCTACCTTAGAGTCGTAATATAGTGGAACGTAATAAAACAACATGAAACATTAACTTCTTATTAAAAAGCTTCATATTATTATTACGTATCATCGACTTTTACTTTTCCAATCAGAATTAATATTAATAATAATTAATAAATGGGTTATTTAATTATCATATTCAATCCAGTAAAGATACTGCATATATTTCTTAAACTATATTTTCTAAAACTGGTGTATTTAGAAAGGTCACGGAATTGTAATCGTAATAAAAACCAAAATCACTAATTTAATTAATTTAAGTCCATTTTGACAAAAAAGTTTTCTAAATATTAACATATGGATAGTTTAAAAAGTATTATAGTACTTATATTTGATAATAATATTGTTCAAGAAGAAAGATCCTCTTGATAATGTACTGTTTTCATTAAAAGATAAATTTTGATGATTAATTTCAACATAGAAAACACAGAAAGTAATAACATTCACTTATTTTGTATTTATTACATTTTCGTACACCACTACTCCTCCACTATATGAGAATTTGTTGCAGAATTTCACAAATACCTTCTCCCTTGTGTTTCAAATATTCAGACCAAGTAGAGGATCGATTTAAATGAAATTAAATTAATTAACTTCTTCTTGCAAACAAATCCATTTCCTACTTTACGACAATCATTATTCCCATCACAGAGAAACCTGGAACGTCTCCAGATATTTTCTTTTTGCGTAAGAGCGAAGAAAACAAAAACACTTAATTACCTTCTGTGAGGACTTTCCGGGAACTTGTGGAAAAATTTTAATTGTAAAAAAAACATGTCTGCATCCAACATCCTAAAGGTCATTAATATAATCGATGTCACCTCGAGAAACTGAGCGAAAATAAAGTTTTTTACACCCTGTCTTCATCTCTTCTCTCTTTCTGTTCTACCGACCTTCTTCTCGAAACTTTTCGATAGTCTTTTCGAATATTTCACCGATTTTTTCTCTCTTTCGAGTATCGTTAATGGATTATCGAATTACTGATCCCAATAAATTTCCGTAAAAAAGTTTACCTGGCAATTCTTTCTTCAACTTTGTTTGTATTAGAATATTCTGTCGTACAATTTACTTTCACTTACAGTTGGTGTTAAAGATATAATTTTTATTTATTTATTTTCCAATATAGCGCATGAAATTAATCTTTTATTTAGTTATTTCCCGCGCGGATTTTTCTTAATTTTTAATGTAAGTTGTTAAGAGGAGAATCTGAGAATGAATAGAAATATAATAAAAAGTATTGTTACAAAGGCAATTCGGAAAATAATTTCCATTAGGTTCTCAATCACGCGAAAACACAATTTTTTTATTATGTGTATTATAAAAGTACAAATTTTCAATTTTCAACAAATTTTCAAATTTGAGCATTGATCTTACAATTTAAGATTTGAAATCCTGTAAAAAATCTGTCGCACAATACTAAAGCCACTCCGTAACAGCATCTTCTATCTCTTCGTCTTCATTTAAGTGAAACAACCTACTTTTCCATATGTATGGAATCGTGAAAGTTGCTTGATATCTAATCCTGGTTCATATGGAAAATAGTCAAAGGTTTCACATTTGAATTACTGAAAAAGCTACTAGGTGTACCAGGCAGCATTTGTTTCATTTTAACTGCTTCGATATCTTACGTGAGGCTCTAAAATTGTTGACGGTTTCACGCTTCATAAACTTTATCAGGAAAACACATCCCATATGGGTTGCCATAACCTTCCTTACAGAAAAAGTTTCTTTTTCTGGCTTCACAGTGAACGCGTATGACTCTGCGAGAGCACTTCAGCGCCGACAGCACCATCAATTATAGCAAGATGGTTACTATGCAACGCAAGGGTCCCTGTACTAGTGAGTCTAGCAAAAGCGAGTTTGCGAGTGCAGTGTGCATTTCGTTATAAGTTTAATATGGAGCTATCAAAGAGGAAGAATATTGGAACATGAAAAGGCCAGCCCAAAAGTTAATGTGCTCTGTGCCATATCCCTAACAAAGGTTTACGGACTTTTCCCTTTTGACGAAAACACGATTGCCGGAGTGTCACATCTTAGAATGCCGCAAAATTGACTTGTTCCTCAATGAATGAAGATTCGGCTACCCCATGGCACCAATATATTAAACGTTTCCTGTATGAATCTCTACTTGAACGATGAATAGTTCGCATGGCGAATGAAGACATGGCACTTTAGTTCTGGCTATTAAAGCCTCAGGCCTTGTGATTTTTTCCTGTGGGGAATTATGAAACATGCAGTTTACATACCATCTATTCCCACGAATTTGAATGATCTAAAATTACTATTTTTTAGGTCAAAAACTGTAATGAACTCAGTAACGCTACACATTTTTCATCGAGTGTGCGATGAATTTAGCTATCGTCTAATTACCCGTGCAGCCGAAGGGTAGCACATTATATATCTATATATACCCTATTGAAATTGTGTCACCTTCTTGTATCATTCACCGAAAGTGTTAAATTTTTAAACTGGACCACCCTAGTACGGATATGGGTTCGTCTAATATCTTTTTACTCAGAGATTTGAAAAAGCACATCAGAAGACGTTATATTACAGACGATAACTAATTGAAATAAAATAAGCTCCAATTTCTCCTATTGGGGCTTATTTTGAAAATTAACTGAAATAATTTTATACTTACTGTAATTTAATAAAGTTGTTGCAGCAAGGATGCCGCAAGTGCGTTAAAGTTGAGAGAGATTGCGTTGAAGAATAAAATTATAAATGAAAAATCATAGGTGTTTGCTTCACGCTAGGTAAAGAGTGTTTCCAATTGCGCGTTTTTTTTTAAGAATAACTAAAATATAGATGACGCACTGAATTTGTCTGTGTATGTGGGCATTTAAAAAGTGTGATGTATGACATTTATAAAAATGGCTTTGTACACGGTACAACAACGCGTTCAAATTGTTGAATTATTTTTAGAAATTAGGCGTTCTGTGAAAGGAGTTTTTAGAAAATTACGTGAATTTTATTGTTTACATAACCGTCCATCTGAAAGCACTATTGGTCAAATTATTAAAAAATTTCAACAGACCGGTTCCGTGGAAGATCAAAAAAGTGAAAAATACAGTCGATGGTGCTACACCTCACTTTGCACACGAATCAATTGATTTATTGAGAGAAAAATTTCCTAGACGTGTAATCTCAAGAAACGGTGATGTTAATTGGCCACCAAGATCATGTGATTTGACACCGTTAGACTATTTTCTTTGGGGTTATGTGAAAAGTCAGGTTTATAAAGACAATCCACAATCAATTCCTGCTTTGAAAGATAAAATTATTCGTGTCATTGGTGAGACAGAGCCTCAATTATGTCAAAATGTCATTGAAAATTTTAACAAAAGAGTGAACGTCTGTGGAGCTGCAAGAGGAGGCAATTTGGCAGATATATATAAATGTCATAACTGATACTTCAATTACCAATAAAAAGTTTTTGAAAGTGAATGCAAATTATGTTTTTTATTTACTCTTTAAAAAAATCACGAAATTTGAAACGCCCTTTAGAATACTTTTCTAGGTCATCTCGTATAACAATAACAGTTATTAGAAATATTAATTTCCTGTCTAAATTTAAACAGTTTCAAAACTAATCGAATAGCTCCAAAATATAATTTTTATCAAATCAAAATAAATATTTCATACAGTAAAAGGGTAAATTCGTTGCATGTGAGTATATAAATGCATACAGTTTAAATTTAGGAACAAAGTAGGTTATATTTACACTAATCCTTCTAAGAATAAGCCGAAGATTTTTAAATTTTAAGATGATTTATCGCCACTTTCAGATAAATATACTACATGTTTTATATATTGGGTCTGGGAAAAAGTTCGTGGCGTTTTTTCAGTAAAATTCAACTGGTCCCCGCATGGCGCGTGGACGAATTCATTTAAACCGAATATGCTCCATTGTTATCGACAATGTTTCGCCATTTTTTTGGTAGATCCATGATCCCATCGGTGAAAAACTTCTGTGGTTTCTGGTCGAAAAACTGAATCAAGTAGTTTTCACAGGCTTCTTTTGAAACCAACTTAATTCCATTGAGAGAGTTCTGCAGAGATCGAAGCAGATGATAGTCAGAGGGTGCTATATCCGGACTGTAAGGTGGGTGCATCAAAACTTCCCAACCAAACTCTCTCAATTTTTGACGGGTCATCAAAGAAGTGTGTGGTCGGGCGTTGTCATGATGGAAGACAACACCTTTCCTATTAATCAATTCGGGCCGTTTTCTTTCAATCGCCTGGCGTAATCTCTCTAGTTGTGCACAGTAGAGTTGAGAATCAATCGTCTGACCAGTTGGAAGTAGCTCGTAGTGGACGATTCCCCTCCAGTCCCACCATACACACAGCATCACTTTTTTTGGCGTCAATGTTGGCTTAGCGAACGCTTGTGACGGCTCACCATCCTTTATCCACGATCTTTTACGCTTCCGATTATCGTACGTAATCCATTTTTCATCTCCGGTTATTAAACGTTTCAGAAACGGCTCGATTTCATTCCGTTTCAGCAGCGCATCGCAGATGTTAATTCGGTCCATCATGTTTTTCACGCTCAACTCATGAGGAACCCATACGTCAAGCTTTTTTTTGTAACCAGCTTTGTGTAAATGGTTCAAAACAGTTTTGTGGTCAATGCCTAGCTCCATGCCAATATCGACACTGCTGATATGCTTATCTTGTTGGACTTTTTCAAGAATTTCATCAGATTTTTCAGTGATTGGACGACCGGAGCGTGACTCATCTTTCACATTGAAATTTCCAGAACGAAAGCGAGCGAACCATTTCCGCGCAACAGATTTCGATAAAGTACCTTCACCGTACACAGCACAAATTTTATCACAAGCCTGCGCAGCGTTCTTCCCCTTATCATAATAATATTGCAGAATATAGCGAAATTTCTCATTATTCTTCTCCATTTTCAAGTGCGAATAACTTTCCAACCACTGCACCGATTACAATGTTTCTACGCTCAAACTAACGTTCGGAAGGTCATCTAAAAAACGAGCCGTCGGTGGTGTCGCTGTGACTTGTTGTTCTTTAGTTATCGGCAACCAATGCCATCTATCGGGAAAAACGCCACGAACTTTTTCCCAGACCCAATATATTGGAATCCAATGTTAAATGACCTATTTCCTAAATAAATATACTTGTGTATATATACATATGAATTCGAAAAGTTAATTCTGAAGGAAAAGAAAGCTCTTTTGTTTACATCAAAAGTCTGCTTGCCAGTTACGCTAATGGCTTTTGTAATTCATTGTTTGAATATCGAAATGTTTCGTAAAATATATACTGTTGGAAGGATACAGAAAAGTTGTTCGAGGAATTCTTCGAAAATAGACTTCCGAAATTTGATTGTTCTTGAAATTGGTTCTCTACAGAGTTCCCGTCAGATTAGACAAGTTAAATAATCAAAGTTAAACACGAAAATTTTACAAAATAGGTACTTGGTTAAATATTGTTTCTGGAAATAAATAGTATTGTATTAATAGTACGTATCTAAATGACGGCAATATAATTATCAGCAAAAACTCAATATTAATTCGGAACTAATATGTATGAGGAAATTTAGTTCATTTTTCCTGTTACTAAAAGTACGTGTAGAAAAAACTATGGGCTGATTTATTAGGCAGTGGGAACGGGCAGAAATTAGAAGAATTCGTGCATACGATGTCTGAGTTAAGTCTATTCGCACGTGATTGTTTGTTTTTGGCGTGGATTATCTCAACAAGAATGCATCGACGAGCTGCATTCTTTATATGGTCATGAAGCGCCATCGAACACTACAGTATATCGTTGGTATAGTGAATTCAAACTTGGACGGCGTTCTTTGGACGATGAATTTCGTGAAGGTCGTCCCACAAATGTTGTTGTGCTGGAAAAGATTAATTCAGTGTCTGAATTCATAATGCAAGACCGTCATGTGACACACCGTGAGATCGAGACAACTCTAGGTATTAGTAACACCAGCGTGCATAAGATCCTGCATGAACATTTAGCCGTTGGGTACCACATAATTTGAAAACCGCTCAAGAAAGGACTCGCGTCGATTGGTGCCAAGAAATACACAAAAAATACAATGGCGGTGCTTCAAAGAACATCTATAAAGTCACAGGTGATGAATCTTGGATAAATACGTATGAGCCCGATACTAAACAGCAGGTGACTGTGTTGGTATTTCAAGATGAGCCAAAACCAACAAAAGTTGTTCGCGCTCGAAGGAAAAACCGGTCTCGTTGCAACCGTGCCCTTAAAGTGTCGCACTGAAACTTCAGTTTCAGTGCGACAAATAGTAGCAGTACTTGAGCCCTGAAGATGTCCCATATGAGTGGGTACGAAACATCGGCAGTTATACCAGAGACGCGGTTCCAGCTCGGAAGCCCAGAAAAAAAATAATAAATACATTTTTCCATTCTCTTGAAAATTATGTATTTTTTTACGAAAAAACCGGTAATGACTTTCCGGTACACCTAGTGCACCTGACTCGATCAAAAATTAGATTGCATTTTATTATTAATAATATATTTTATTATACATTTATGTATGTATTTTTTATTATAAGTAAAAGAGGTTTGTTGTGCATATTATTATTTATCCATATCTAAAATTATTGATTTTTTTAATACAAACTATATATTAATGTTACATAAAAAGTTCTTTAAAATGAATAATCGCGACATCATATTTTACTATCACTATCCTCAAAACGTCTCTCCTGTGCTCCTTTTGAAAAAGTGAACTGTATTCATGTCGCAGACCACGAAATCTCTCGCCATCATCTCGCTTTTAGCAGGAAACGTTTAATGCTTTGGCATTTCTTCTTTTTGTGCTCGATGAAAAATGGATCCAGATAATTTGACAGAACCTGCTGGCGTCCTTAAACAGGATATCAATGGCTTTTGTGAAGCATCCTGAGTATTATTAATAACGCATTTATTTTTATCCCCACGGACGGATTTTTTCCCTCTCCTAACTTCACACATAACTGATTGTGGTATTTTTCGGGCAATAAATTTCTATTTCGGGGTGCAAGTAAAAAAAAATAAATGCTTGTCTATACGACATCCTGTATCGTACATAAAATATCTCCTGTTTTGCGCCTACGTGTGCGCGAGCCCTTTTTTTTAATTGCACCGTTCCGCTTTATAAATCATTCCTTTTGTTTTAATCCACATTCGCAATGGACGATTTTACCTATAATTGAAGTCGTGTGTGTATCTTGATCTGCGTGTGCGTATTTCGGTGTTTTACACTCTTTTGTTACGGTCAATGGCATTGTTCTTCGAAGTTAGGGTTTTTTTTGTTGTTGTCGCGTGTACTAGAATTAATATGCATTTATTCAACCTGTTCACGTTCCTAACAAAAGAGATGATAACGAATGTTATACGTTTGCTCATTAGTTTAAATTCTGCAATCAATTTTTATATAATACGAAGTATGGTTTCTCTTCCTCTTCCTGTTTAAATAAAAATTCCTAAGGCTTGGTTTACTCGCAGTAGTTGATAATCCTTTATAAAATAAAATTAGAATTATATTGTAGTCAATTTGATGAATAACACAATAAACACTACATCGATATGAAAAGTTAGCAAAAGCAACTGCTTAACACAAATAAGGCTAAATTTATTTTAAGTCGATTTTTGGAAATGTGGGTAGGTTTCCAATTGCATCATAGATTCCATCATTTCTGTACATAATGTTCACAATGTTTTGTCATGTGAACTAATCTTCAAATTACTGTAAGGTCTGTCCTTAGTAGATCTTATTTTCTGACTTGATACTAAAACAGTTGTCACATTTTACTACGTTAACTTATTTTAATTAATTGATTGTGGTCAAAATATTGATTTTATTAGCGTACTTCGTTTGTTCGTAACGAATAAAATATATTATCCGCTTTCAAAGGTGTGCTTGTATTTCTAAATAAAGGCCCTGCATATCTTCAACACATTTATTAAAATAATTACATAAAATGAAACTTTTTTTCTAAAATAAGATATAGATGAATAAATATTTATATGGATTACTCCCGGAATATGGATTCTCCTCGACTTCAGATCAACAGGTGATTAGAGCTCAAACGTTTGGGTAGGGTAAAAGTAGCAAGTAAAGATCGGGCTTCGTTATACAAGATACTCGCTCGACTCGCGATCATCCAAACCATTTTATAAAAGACAGATTCGCTTTCTATTAATGCTTTAAGCTGCAGCCCCTTGTATAAAGGGGCTGCAGCTTAGAGTTACTGCACTGAAACAGTTTCGGTCCTGAAGATGCCCCATACAAATGGGTACGATACGTCGGCAGATATACAGGTGACGCGGTTCCAGCCCGGAAGCACAGAAGCAGATAGCATGGACCACGACCGCGGAAGTCTACGTACCAGATATATAGTTCGTTCTGATTACTTTGTATTATATAAATACATAATATATATTTTCGATAGTATCACTCACCAATACACCAGGAGGGTGTACTTTGTCTACAATATGCGCTTATAGACTACATGATTAGCTTCTTTGGCAGTAATTTTGATTAACTTCGCTTTATTTGACATTTAAGCGTATTGATGCCCATTTACTGCTGTTTACTTAATCAACAGATGTATTGCTGAATGAATTACGATATAAGTGCCTTGTCTTCTATCTGGGAAATGAAAGAAGAGTTTTCTCGCTATTTTATATATCCAATTATTATTTTGTCACTTTAATAAGTCTGCTTTCTTCCTTGGATCAAAGAGGATCGAAATGCTTTATTCAAGACACAAATGTATTAAAATAACAAAATGTTGCGCTTACTCAAAATACTATTGCATTGCACTCAAAATAGGCAGGCGTGTTGCTAATAGGTGACTATAAAGGGTAGCCCAACGAACGGATTTTGCATTGAGTGAATGCAGTATTTCTATCAGCACAGCGGTTCATTCGTTTTATCCAACTTAAAACTTTAGCTCCCACTCTTGCACTGTATTATTAGTATGTATCGCTTAGATTTGATGTAGACCAAATTACTTTTCCTCTAAATGTAAACTATTGCCAATTAGCAAATATTGTATAAGTTAAAGTACCTTTAATTAGTTCGAGTTTACTATAATGCATCCTTCTAGAAAAACGTTAATTTGACAGAGAATGATCAACTTAAAGGCAAGGAATAGTGAACATGTATGCCAATAACGTCTTTCTACGGGAATAAAGATAATATAGAAAATTTGTAATTAGCAATTGATTAAGACTTAACATTCTTAACAAAATACAAACGTTTTTCTGGTTTTAAAAAATATTTTCCAATAACTGAACTATACATATTTATTGCTTATTTCAAAGATATATTTAAATTATAAAGTACGCCATCGTATCAATAATTCAAATCCAACTATGGTCAACAGCATTGTATTTCCGTCTTTTGCTTTCTTTTGTATTGTTGTGAGTACAAGTTAACATGAATCTAGTCGACCTGGGCACAATCGTAAATCTGTTATGCAACAGCGTAGCGATGTGCAAATGTTTTGAGACCTAGGGCGGATTATTCGCTCTGTTTATATATGCAGAAGGAGTTGCCTAGAGTTGCATATGAGAAGTTCTATTCGCACGGAAGACAATATTTCATTTTGATTTCTCCTCGCTTCCGTGAATGTTCGAACTTGTACATCTGTTGTTACAGAAGCGTAAAATATTATCTGCTTATTCGAACGTATTGCTATTATTAGTAGTTCCACAGCAGTAATAGTCAAAATATTTGTAACCTTCTCCTAGAATGAAAAATATCCTGAAATATATAAGGTGATTTCACATTTGAATAAAATTAAGAAACTTTTATAAAGATCTAATGGAAATATTATCTTTTAATATAAGAAAATACATGCTAAGTCTTTTAAGTTTTGCACAGTGGGATACAGAGGGCGCCACTAATCAAAAATCAGTACTAAAAATTAACCTCCATCTTTAGTTCACCCAAATCCGAGGTTTTAGTGCGATATATGTAGTGTTGCAGCTAAGCAAAGTTGCCAAGTTAGTTGAAAAGTGGAACTAAACCGAGATGGTTTTGAGGAATAATTTTTATAATCTTCGAAGACAATTATCCCAACAAGCCCCGCCGAGTTAGTTTCTGTTTTCGGCTATGAAGCATCACATTAGTCAATTTCTCGTCGGTATAGAGAATTCAAACGTGGACGGATTCTTAGCGACGATCCAAGAGCAGGTTCACAAAAAACGGCAGCAGCCTAAGAAAACGTCAATGCTATGTACAAGATCATCAAAGAAGATCGACATATGACACATCGCCAGATTGAAGCATTACTGGGGATTTTAAAGACCTCAATTCAAAAAGTTTCTTTTAAAGAATTGTGTGTAAAAAAGTCAGTTTCCCGTTGGATACCGCTTCCGTTGATTGAATAACAGAAAGCAGCTAGGGTAAACTAGTGTCAAAAAAACTTTAGATAACTTTAACGCCGGAAACTCTAAAAAAATGTATAACATTGTGAGTGGTGATAAATCTTGGATGTACGCATACGAGCTAGAAAATAAACGCTAGTCGTCTGTTTTGGTGTTCCAACGTGAAGAAAAGCCGACAAAAGTTATCCGTTCTTGAAGTGTCTTCAAAAAGATGGTCGCGACATTTATCTCGAAAGAAGGTCATATAGCAACAATTCCTCTAGAAGAACAAAGAACTATTACTGCCGATTGGTATACAACCATTTGTTTGTCAGAAGTCATCGCTGAGCTTCAAAAAACCAACTTCGAACGACGAATCATCCTCCATCAAGAAAATGCAAGTTCGCACAGAGTACGCAAGACAATTGAATTTTTAACGCAACAAAACGTCGAATTGTTGGACCATCCTCCGTACAGTCCCAGCGATTTCTTTTCAAAGGTTACAGTTGTCAGAAGGAGCAGTTGTTGCATTCGAAAACGCAATTTTGACTGTATCAACAAATGAGTGGAACAACTGCTTCCAGAGCTGGTTCGAGTGCATGCAAAAGTGCATTAATCTTCGTGGAGAGTATTTCGAGAAACAATGAAGTCTTTAAAAGCTATCTACTGTTGTATTCCAGTTTCATATGCAAAACTTAAAAGACAACCCACGTACATTACTACATCGCTTGAAAAAGTCAAAAATAGTCGACGTCGTAAATAAATTATCTCCTCGTATAATGGGTAATCTTATGTACTTAATTTTGCAAGTCTCGAGAAAAAGGGGAAACAAAAATTTGAAATTACACGCTTTTTATATTAAATGTTAATTGTTATATTTAAATAGCTTATGTCAAAAAAAAACACCGTATAATTTCATTGCAACTAATACTTACATTCATTGTTGAAGAATAATTATTTTATTTTTGTAATGTACATACGAGAATTTTCACATAAATGTAGAAAGCCATAAACAACTTCTTTATTTGAAAAATATTTAATCTATTAGATGCTAGGCTTTGTTATAAAAAAGAAACTATCCTGAGAAATATAAGCTTTTAAATGACTAAAGGTATTGGTAAATATATGTACGTTCATGAAAGATTTAAGATGTTTTCTTAAATTTTGAATGATAATCTATATATCCTGCAGTGCAATTCATAGTAGTATAGCTTTTCTGTTATTACTATTAACATATTTGTAGATCATATACTTTGTTACATATTTTAAAAATTAATTTCTGCATTTTACCCTATTCTCATGAAAGTAAATTCATATTGAAATTATTCAAATATCGATCAGTAGTAAACGAAAACTTGGAGCTGTTGTTATACTCTGCAAACAAAGTATAAAAATGCCAACGACATAAACTTTTAATGCGAGCAATACAATGTACTTTATAAGCATTTATATTAACGAGATAAATAAAATAAGAGCGTACCTACGTATCAAAGTATATTTACTTAGTTTAAAAGCACTGTGATGGTCGAACTAACAACCTCTTCAGTTTTTTTTTTGTTCTTTTTGTACTCCCAGTAAATTATTGATTAACATTTCCAAACCCACGCATGTCATATAAATGTGATAAAAAAGAAAACAGGTGAAATATATCCTTGTAATTTAATCATAAGAAAGAAAAAATTTTAGTCAAAAGGAAGATTAAATAGAAAGCGTCCTAAAAATATACATATATAATAAGAATATTTTAAATATGTATACCATGCAAAGAAAAAGGACTGACATGGCAAATGCTCCTGTATATTTACATACATAGGTATATATATATTTTCTGTGTACTAAGGCAGAGACATTTGTATTATACAACGGTGCGTAGTTGAGTGTGGGTGAAGTATAATTTAGAAGATTACGTAACTCAGGAGGGAAAAATTTCGGGCGTTAATAAGTTTTGATAAGGTTTTTAATCAAGTAAAATGGACATAAATAAATAGTCCACAATGGAAGAAAATAGACACATCCGTTACTTGATTTCAGCATTGAAATAATTAGCTGTGGTAGTGAAGAAAATTTAAACAAATAAGATGGGGGGAAGCGAGTATATACTTTGTTCTCTCATTTATACTAAGGTGGAAGTGTCATATTCTAAACTTCAGTATTCGATCATGAAAATGTAAGGAAACAAAGCAATTCTATGTTTACGAGAGTGGTCCCATAAGTACCCGGCCTAATCTAGAGATGGCGGTAGTTGTTTGAAAAATATCACTGTATTAGAAAGTACGCAATCTATAAAGCATGTGTTTCAAGTTTGAAGACGCCACGTTGTTTAGTATTTGTTCAGCAGCCATTAATAGTGAACGTTTTCAGTGAATTTGTAAAAATGGAGAAAATTGGTCATCGTTACGTGATACAATACTTCTATTTGAAAGGCATCAGCCCAACCGATATAAAAGCTGAACTGAATTCTGCTCTGGGTGAGACTGTTCCTTCGTTTACAACAGTGAAATATTGGGTAGCACAGTTTAACCGTACGAGCTGCTAAGACGAGCATCGCAGTGGTCGACCAAATGAGGTGACGACTCCACAAATGGTGAAGAAAATTTACAAAGCTATACAGGATGATTGTCGACCGACAGTGCGCGAGCTAGTAGACATAGTAGGCATTTCAAAAAGGGCGGTACATCGCATATTATATGAAAATTTGGACATGAGAAAGTGGTGTGCAAGATGAGTGCCGCGTTTGCTCACACTCGAGCAAAGATATTTTCTTGAAAAAGGAAAAACTATCAACGGCGAGTATTATGCGCACTTATTGCAATGTTTGAGCAAAGAAATCAAGCAAAAACGGCCGCATTTGACTAAGAAGAAAGTGTTACATGTGAATCTCAGAAAAGAAAGTACCTTAAAATTTGGTTTATGCCGTCAAAAGTCAATCACTTTCCGAATGTTGCTGTGATATTCTATTTGTCTTTGATTTTTCGCCGATCATACTACCAGTTTCTTCAAAAGCTTTTGAAACACCGATGTTCGCTATTTTGCTTCATTGATTAGTATCAGTGAATTTGATATGTCCTAATGGTGTGACTTCGATGCTCTTACTGTTCTCCCTTTCGTACTGTCAACTACCTTAGTTTGAAATCATCTTTTCAGTTAAAGTTTGGATTCTTCTTTGTGTCCGCTAGTCTGGTAGTAAACAGTTTTTGACATTTTTACGTTTTCATAGTCGATGTGGTGTTCTCCATTTTGAAATAGGTTTGCTATTGAAACTTGCCCATATATAAATCTTGGGTATTTTCTTGTTGTCTATGTAGCACACTGACGCCCAAGTTGGTATATGCCACTGATATGTATTTTAGGTAGTTTGTTCATATTATGTGAAAGAAGAAAAAGAAGACTTCCAGCAAAATTAGAAATGGCGAAATACATATATTGATAATATGGAGAAGAGAATAACACCAATCTTTGAAAACCTTTTGAGAAAGATGACTGACAAAAGCTGGAAGATTTAGTTATAAAGTTTTCATATGCTTCACAATAACTGAGTAGTAAAGCCAAGAATACACTTTCACATTGTTTATTAATGAATATTAACCTTTCCTGCCACTACATCGTTCATTAATGAACAGAAAATTTGAGGAAAAATTTCTGCTTTGAACAAGACTTAAACCTGCATCAATACCGTTGTCCGAACGGCCGCTCAACCAATTAAGATACTGAGCCAATTTAACTTTAAAGAATCGAATTCTGTCCAAAGCAAAGATTTTTCATCATTTTTCTGTTAATGAACGATGTAATAATAGGAGCGAATTTTCAAATTTAGGCAATATAGGAAAGGAAAACATGGCTTAGTTTATTTAATTTTTTAGTTCCATTTAAAAGTGAAAATAGGTAGCTATATATGTAAGTTGAACTAAAAAGTTACTAAAGAATTAATTCGATAGCTGATAAATATTTAAGTACTATAAGAACGGTTACAGACTAAAACAATTTGGAGTGTTATTTAAAGTTGATGGAATGGTATCCAAATTTGCAAGTTTTATCTGCGTACAGAAGATACTGCAACAAATAAAAAAATTATTGAACCAAACTGACGCACTTTTAGATTCAGTGCACCGTCCCCAAGTTAAGCATTACCAGGAGACACGCTTTCAGCTCGGAAGCCAACAAGAAACTACTGACAATGATCGCGGCAGTCTTCAAGCTAGATTACTAGAATAAAGTTGTCAAGCAATAATTTTTCAACAACTAAAATGGAAAATTACTGACACATACATATGAAATTGTCGACAAGGAAACCCTCTTTGTGTGTAATCTATATAAATTTCCCTATAGAAAAGGAAAATAATTCAAAAAAAAAGTATGCTTGCTCTAGAGGCGATCTTAGACTATCTAAATAAAAAGAAATGATACCCACTTTTTCTTAAGCATTGGTATAAAAAATTTGCCCCTATAATTTTGTTATAATTGAAAGGGTCCGTACTAGAGGGATAATTTGAAATTTTACGAGCGGCTGTACGAGAAGAGGAGAGAAAAACGGTTCCGACAGCAATGGTATTTGCCGGCGATTGCCCCTGAGACTCTTGATTCGAGCACAAACAGACGATCATTAATGTTTGTTGAATAGTCCCGGCGAGAGAACCATAATCGTTACACAATATCGCCTGCCTGACTTGCGACAAGACATGATTGCACTGTTCCGCAGTGATATTAAAGTGACGAAAGTAATATTTCTGCCCTTCCCGATCGTTTTCTTCTCATCTTCCTTATTTCGTGATGATAAAACTTAACAGTATTTGCCTGTTTCTGGTTACAACCTGAATTTCCTCAAAATTAATTTTGAAATTCTAGTGCACGTAGATTAGTGTGAAATGTCTTGCTAATTATGAGTGCGATATCAGGCAACATTCCCTAATAATGGAAACGATAATAAAATAAATTAATATAATGATTTCTATTTCCGAAATCTCAAGATATCTTTTAATATTTTTGATTTTGCTATTGAGTAAGGTGAAATATTTAATTCGACATTAGATCAATATCGCACCCCTCCGATAATACCATCAGGTATTCACTAGACATAATAGAAAACTCAAGCCAAAGATTCCTCATACATAATGCATAGTGTAATTAATCTGCTGATACATTAAACCCACACCGAAGTCGACCTTTATGCACGAGCTTAATCACGGCGCATTATCTTGTAGAGTATAACAAGGATTGCACTATTACATTAAGCCGTTTTTGCCATTCTAAATGTACCTGTTCACTTTGGCCTAATTATCGAACATAGTCATCGCATAAACCAGTTTGTGTTTTACTGATAAAGATTTTACACCTAAAATTACGAACACGAATTATTCGACAAGTGCGCAAAATATTTTAAATTTGAAAGGGGTTTATAAATACTGTGATTATTGGCTATTAAAGCCTATGACGTTAGTTATGCGCCATCAAAATATAAAATAATGGAATTACCGTTTGTATGCACAAGTCGCTATTTAAAGGGTTCTGTTCAACTTTCACTTCTATCCATAGAAGTTTCGTTTTTATCTGAGAGATGTTCGTTAACATTCACCAGGTGCGCAGAATTGTGGAACAAAGCCAAACTACCTGATGACCCCTGGAATTTGAGCGAAACCCTAGCTTTGTCCTTGAATAATTTTTTTATTAATTACGTTATTATGTATTTATTATTTATAATAATTGATAAATAATGCAAATAAATTCAATTAAAAACATTTTTCTATAGTTACATAAGTTACATTATTAAATTTTAACAGGCATAAGAAGAGTGGTTAATTTTGATCAGCGCAACAGGATAAGATTCGTTGTAGTAAGTACGTATATAAAAATAAACATATACCACACGGACGACTGAGTAGAGCGATTGGTCTTGGATGAGATCTATATGAAACACTTACCTTATTTACAGCTGTTATTACATAGTGCATATTGGATAAGATTGGAAAAAAGTTTGCAGCATTGCGTACGTTTCCGCATTTATCTCGGTTAACGATGTTTGCCGTGATGAAAAAATATTTCTATATTTTGAAATCTACGAATGAACAAATGTATAATTCAAGTAATTTTGAAATTATTATTAATTTCTTTATTCTTTGCACAATTTCACTTTTCGAACGCACTGGATGCACCGATATTCGCTGCCTATATTTTGCTAATTCTTTCATTGAGTGTAACCTTACTTATCGTTGAGTTATGAAAAGTAAGAATGTTGTAATCAAGGAAAATCCGTAATACATTATTTTGAAATCTCTGTAATGTCAATATATTTGGAGCCTATATATTCTGATTGATATCGGAATGGCTTTCCATGCTATTAGTTTGTTTCCTAGAGATAGATTCGAGAATTTAGTAGAGTTGAGTCAATTTTAGTCTGCTTGTGCTTTACGTAGTTATCTTGACGACATGCCGTCGAATAAATTCTATTACAGATTGTGTCGGCTTATAAAGTTGCTTTGCAGCTACTAAATGATTGGTGGAAGTATAACAATTTATTTCTAAATACCAACGAGT
Source organism: Dermolepida albohirtum (assembly GCA_031893035.1). Classification (NCBI taxonomy): domain Eukaryota; kingdom Metazoa; phylum Arthropoda; class Insecta; order Coleoptera; family Scarabaeidae; genus Dermolepida; species Dermolepida albohirtum. The sequence continues at coordinate 906,570 of JAVIWB010006558.1, read as the reverse complement.
GTGAACTAGTTTTGCGTACGTGTACAAAACATTTAGTTGAACTTGATTGCTTCTTATGTAGTATAAAACTGCAATTCATTTACTGATTTAATTTGGTGGATGCATACCCGGTTTGGTATCTGATTTATCAGGCGTACATTAATAATATAGAGCTGTCTAAAGACGACACCTAAAATATTTATTGCACAAAATCGATGGTGTGTACCCGCAGAAAGGATTTGAATACTTTATGCTGTGTGGATTTTCATTCTTTGTGATGCTTTATGTCTTTTTAAGAAGGAGTATTTTTGTTTTTATTGAGATCAACTTCTTTAAGACTTTCATGTTGTTGTTTATGGATAACTGTAGTGGTAAAAATTATAATTGATATAATTCTGATCAGCTTCTGATGTCATTGTTGCTGAATCTCTTCTGCTAGAAGAATATAGTCATTGCGTTTCTCAGTATGTTTTTGTTTAAGGTTAGGTGTAGAAATGTCAATTAGATATGTGTCTTTAGCACTTTTATGAGTTAGTGTAATGTCTGGTCTATCGTGAGCTACTGTGAAATTTGTAAGAATGTGATATGTTCAATGTTAACGCTTTGAGACATTGTCCGCATATGTCTACCACGTTGTTTTGTTTTTTATATTTACTATAGTTACTAGTTTTCACAAATCGATTTTGTATTGCAATAATGAAATCTTCAATTTCTGCATAAATATTTCCAATCTTCATCCACATGTTGGTTGCTTGTTTGTCAATATGTGTTTGCGTTATTTGGCGTGGATGTGTTCTATGGATTATTTTGTTTTTTCAGGTTTCTATTTTAATATTGTAAATTATTATATGTTTCCTTAAATTATACTACTGAAATGCAATGGTGTGATTTTCTTGTTTACTTCTATTATTGTTTTGTGAAGGGTGTTGTTTCTCATGGTCAGAAAGAATATTCTGCGGTTATTTACTTGTTCATAGGGCATGCTTTTTATATCGATGAAAGCTGTTCCCTCTTCTCTTCGTAATGTAAACCGTTCTACTGCAGAATGTTGGTGATGTGTATGATATTCTGCGGCTATAATTGGTTATTATTTTATGGAAATGCAAAAGTGACTACTTAATTCTGCATATGCATTTCCTATATAAATACTGAAAGTAAATACATTAAATTAAAGTAAAAGAATTATAAATATGACATCTTTGACTGACTATAACTGTTAATTTGCACATACGTACGAGTTCGTTTGGTAGTGCGTCCAATGATAGTAGTGAACAATTACTTAATTTATCAAACAACATCTCTTCAATTAACTATGAATTTTATGGCAATTCTTACTATTATTACTGCTGTACGCTGCTTGTATAAAGAATGCTATAATAATGGTCCAAGACTTCTACTTCTATGAACTCCAAAGTATATAGAATGCGAGAAAATTAATTATTCTTTTTATCGAAGAAGATTCCATTGGTTACGAAAGATTTAAGGAGTAGACAATTTCCATAAGGAAGGAAAATTTCTATCGTAAGGAAGCTGTTTTTCTATTTTTCATAAAAAGCCAAACTTTACTGAATGTTTGGAGTCATATCGATAAAAATTGCAGAAAAAAATTTTTTTATGACAATTTTCGTATATTTTAGACTGTGTGAATTGTTTATGATAAATCAGTTTTTTTCCATGGAACGATTTACAAGTGGTTCACTGCTATCGAAAGCGGTCTTATGAGAGATTACAGAGGATGTTGAATGTCCAAGCCTTCATTTACAGTAATTTCTCCAGAAATGATTAATAAAGTCCATACCATTGCAAAGATCAGTCGCCAAAGAAAAATGTATGATGAAATCTATGCTTTTACTTCTTCTAGCAGTATAACTCCCATTACAGGGGACATTGGAAGACCACGAATTACTATTTCGCCTGCGCTCGTGGTATGACTTAAAGTTTTCAGCTCTATGGCGCCATGCCTATTACGGAACCGAAGACATAATTTAAATTTAAATTGGCATTTAAGTTTTAGTCATCGAAGTACTTTTTAATTAAAAAAATCATAAATTATTACCGTTTCAGTTCAATTGGAGAATGACAATTACGTAAGTTAATCCAAGTAACATTAGAATAAAAGTTGATTTATTACTGAATGTTGCGAATTACAAATATTTGCGATTAATATTGCGAGAAGTGGTCCTTTCTAGATGAAAGTAAATATACGCACACATACTTACATGTAGACTATATACTGGAAAAACATAGCGGAAAAGAAAACTCCATCGAGTGTTATTATATCAAGAATGCCACTATATCCGGATAAAATTTGCCGAAGACAAAAGCCGGGTTGTTTACCTTACCCGATTCATGATTATAGGGGTTCCTCTATTCGAGTCGACGCCTATCCCGTGGAAAAAGGAGCAGTTGTTGTTGTGTAAGTTTATCAGTAGAGAAGAACACCAAACAACTTCACTAGGCATTCCTTAATTAAATTCCTGCGGAGAAGCTTGTTTATAGGGAAAAAGGAGTTGGGGTTGGAATGCTTTCTTTTAAACTTTTACAATTCATTTTACGCTTTCGTTTTTTTCGTCCTTTTCGTTGTTGTTGTTCCCTGGATTCTAAATCGAAAGAGAATAGCAAAAGTTTCGTATTGAAAATTTATATAGTCTTTGAAATGATATAATAAAAGGAAGAATGCGAAGAGTGTGAGAAGGCTGATACTTGGAAGTTTCGCAACAGCAAAAGTTCAATTAAAACATGGAAATTGTTGGTCATTATAAGTATTTATGGAAAGTAAATGCAAATTATACAAAGCATTTCTCGGAGATTATCAACTTATTATAAATCGTATAATATAGAATTGTTAAAATGGAAGATATTTAAATTATTGTTTATAGAAACAAACTAAATTTAGAACAGAAACAAAAACCTGCGTTTGGTCAGACGCAATTACAATATGTTAATCTTTTTACGTACAACAAAAATTAAAATATTTATGCAAAATATTTGGTAATTTAGCCAATACATTGATGAGAGCTCCGGGAATAACGAACAAAGAAGAGCATCGTCAATTGCTAACGACAATATCACTATTTATAAAAGATAATAATAAAAGTGTATTTAGTCCACTCAATAATAATTTACCGAGGTGATTTGACAGAAGAGCGAATTTTCGAAAGTTGGCCATACTTTTGCCATGGCGAGTATATTTCAGCCATATTTTAGAAGTTTACTGTTTAATTTCGCCCAAGTTTGTCATACAAATAAGTTTTTACAATTATTTAAACTATTTATTGTTTTTATGTTATTATTGAGAAAAAAGAATTTGTGTTAATTATACATTATTTTTTACTTGAAACAGCAATTAAGAAGTTGAAAAAAAATTACATAAATATTATGATGAATCTGTTCCTCACTATGAAATGTTTTACAAATGGTTCATTGCTATCAAAAGTAGTCTTAGGAGCAGATGAGATGTTGAATGTCGTAGCCTTCATTCACAGGCAGTAACTTCTCCAGAAATATTTAATAAAGTCCATACCATTATAGAGTGATGGCGAATTCCATTATAGGGAATATCGGCAGACCATGAATTATTATTACGCCTGCGCTCGTGGTGTGACTTAAGATCTTCGGCTGTCAGCATTCACAGGAAAGAAAAACCACGACAAACCATCCTCGATAGCAGGTCGTCAGGTTCGATTGTGTAACCCTCGGCATGATAAGCCGGTAATATACTACTGAGCTATCAGCCGGTTGGTAAGAATGGATGTCAAAAATGTCAAGCTCAGCAGGGCTGCCATGTGAAATTAATCTCAAATTACAAATGCGTTGTCCCTAATAGAAAACACTTTGCATACTTTGAATATTTATTTTTTAAAAAGGGACAATTTATATTGCGATTTTTTTGCTAAAAAATTCAAATATATGCTATCTGCTTCTGAGCTTCCGGTCTGGAACCGCGTCACTTGTATATCTACCGACGTTTCGTACCCATTTGTATGGGACATCTTCAGTTTCAGTGCAGTAGTTGAGCCCTGAAGATGTCCCATACAAATGGGCACGAAACGTCGGTAGATATACAAGTGACGCGGTTTCAGCCCGGAAGCTCAGAAGCAGATTGCATGGACCACGACCGCGGAAGTCTACGTACCAGATTAATAAGGATCTTGTTTACCTTTTCTGATTAATGAGATTTATATTGACTGATTTCAATTTCTTTTTCTAATTAATACTGTTTACTGCAAGTTTTTGTGCAATTTAAAATATATGATTTCCTTAAGTGTATAAAGCTCGTATTATTGATTATACTAATTGTTCTGTATGAGAATTTTTTTTTAAATGTTATTAACACTATTCATTTCACTACCAATAAAGAAAGAACACAGTGAATTGACTTATTAATACTAACATTAATAAGAATAAAACGCATACTTACACCTTCCCTCCACACATACACACACACACACACACACACACACACACACACACACACACTAGATGTTCTAACAGTCAGCCATTTAATTCTTTAATGTCATAGTAATATTTTTTATTGTTGTCCTTCTACTACAATGTTTGTAGTTACAGTGTAAATAATTATCATTTTCTCTCTTTTTGTAAGTTAAACACTTCAAACGGATCAGAATATTAGTAGCGGCGTTTGTACCATTTGGCATGTATAACCAAATTATTGGGTTGCTTTGATCGCCACTTGACGTCGTTGCTTGTGTTACAACAATAGAAAATTACAATCTGATCAACGACATCAATTCATCGTTATGTACATATAATAAGAAGGACTAGTAGCATGAATATTTTATTACTGTCGGAAAAAAAAGAGCATTAGCAGAGTTATCAATTTTAGATTAAGAAACATATTTAAGTGTGTACCACCGGTGAAGAAATACCATTACGTTAAGAGCTCTTTTAAATATTAAAATGTATTGAATAATATATGAATTTTATATTATCGACTTATGTTTACTACAATGTTTGAAGCGATGGTAATAGTATTTCGTATTAGAACTTTTTAAATTTTTTTTGTTTTCTACGAATTTTTGCCTGTGGTATTGTTTGTCAAAGTAAACTCTTCGTTAAAATGTTCTTTCTATTCTATCTATAGTCAGATATTGTATATAGTCCTAATGAAGTGTCTTCTTCAAACAATTACTCGTTTTGCTCTATTGCATATAAAGTGGGGGTAGTAGTAATAAGATCGCCACTGAGAAATGAAGTAGATAGCTAAAATACTGTTGACTATATTGTAACTTTATAATTGAATGGAATTGGAATGTACCATAAAATAGAGAATATCTTGAAAAAGATCTATATACTTATATGTTATGATATATCGCCGCTCTTTAGGGGCGATATCTTGTTATAATCAGTACAGATGAACTTTGTCAGTGCAGGCAAAGACGAGTAACGTAATAAACAGTACTTTAATTTTGTCCAAAGAGTTTTATTACTCAAAAAGCATTTGGCGTTCTCTTATTAAGTTTGATACATCGTTCATGATTTCTTTGTCATAACATAATTTGAATAGAACAGCGCCTTCATATATACATATGGTTATGAACAGTAAAAATGCATTTCCAATTTATTATAATTGATAGATGTACAGCAGCACTTTTTAAGTGAATATGCACAGACGTTACGTAACATGTACCATATATTCTAAGGCAATATTATAAAAAACGAACTCGCTATACGAGATACAGTATATAAAGACATCTTTGTAAATTAACCACGCCTTACTTGTTAGCCCTTCACCTATATTCTTTTCATTATATTTGTACTGAATGCCTCACGAATACACACTTTCGTTTCCAAAATAATATAATGGGGCTGTATACGTGGGTTGTATTCTAAATTTTGTATATAAAATTGGTATAAAACAGTAGACAGCTTTTAAAGACTATTCTCCACGAAGATTAATGCACTTTTGCATGCGCTCGATTCAACTCTGGAAGCAGTTGTTCCACTTATTTGTTGGTACAGTCAAAATTGCATTTTCGAAGGTATCGACTGCTACTTCTCACGACTTTGATCACGCAGTACGGTCTTGATTTTTGGAAAGGTAAAGAAATCGTTGGGACCTAGGTCCCAACGATGGCGGCGGATGGTCCAACAATTCAACGGTTTGTTACGTTAAAAATTCAATTGTCTTGCGTGCGGTGTGCGAACTTGTATTGTCTATGCAGAGGATGACTCCTTGTTCGTGGTTATTTTTTCGAAGCTCAGCGATGATTTGCGGAAAACAAATGGTTGTGTACCAATCGGCAGTAAGAGTTCTTTGATCCTGTAGAGGAATTGTTGCTATATGACCTGCTTTCCAGACAAATGTCGCAATCATTTTAAATAAATATATATTTTTATGTAGCATTTAAATATGTGTGTAACTTTGACGAAGCAATCAGATACATATACATTGTATCAAAAGAATTAAAAGAAGACGACTATAAATATTTAAACACCTCAAAGATGAAGATATGACAGCAATTTTGAGATATTACCTACGTTTTTTTTAATATTTGATGAATAAATATCTTAAAATTTGACCACTGGCAGACAAAGATTTAACTGTAATTTGAAGTTCTTTCTTTCCTCTTAATAAACGCTGTTATGGACGCTTACATTATTAAAATCTAAAAATTGACTTAATGGTATTTTTAGTTTCTAACTGTGCATTAACTTTCTTTGCCCTTGTATATACGTTGCCTGCCTTTCTACTTGCACTATTTATGTAACTAATTCCAACGTCTTGGTTCTGTTGATTCGGCGCTTTATATTCATGTTGTAGCGGACTTTAACATTTCACATGAAGCCCTTCTTCATGGTTTCTGTCATACCTTTCAATGTCGCTAATTACCTGACATTCCCGAATAGTTTCATTTGAAACTCTTGCACGATTTGTCCAGCGAGCTTTAGAATCTTGCTTGTATAATATGAACTTATCGTGCAAAGGCAAACTAAACTTTTTTCCAGGCAACCTACATTAATTTTTTATATCTTGCGTTAAGTGCATCGTTTCTTTCAATGTTAATTTAACTTAAAGTTTTGCTATTTAGAATTAAGTATATTCGTATGATCGATATAGAAATAAAAACAAAAATATAAATTATATAATATTCGGTGCCGCAAGACTATTCAAAATAAGATATTTTATTAGGAAACGTAGACGTAAGATGCAAGAAACACTGATCAGCTGGTTTGGAAAGAGCTGGTTTGGAAATAAATTTTAAATCACGAGAATTAAATTGGTGTAGATATTTGAAAAAAATCAGTTGCATCAAGAATAAAAAATGAGAATTAACCGCATTATAGTTCGATGACAGCGAACCTATAAAAAAATTCTTAATTATTAATGATAAAAAGGTTAATAGTTTTGCCCAAAATAGTATAAATAACTTTATTCCATTTATCTCATTTTGGCTAAAACTATTTTGTTGGTGCAAAATTAAAAGAATAATTATGCCGGGTTAAAGTGTTATGAACTACATGTATCGGGCGATTTAAGTTTCACGATGCTAACTTGAAATTCAGTAAGTTTTTTGTCTGATGAGACCCCATCTAGCCATCACTGGTATAACAAGTGAAAGAACACAAGTAAAAAACAAAAATTGCCGAAGATCCTAAAACTAGTGAAAATATTTATAGAATTTAAAGCGTTAATTCTAATTCCATCTTTATATTATTTATATTTGTTGAAATATCAGTCAGGAATCCCCCTTCCTTAATCTTGATGAAATTTTAATTTTGTATTCCTGCTGCAAATGATTTTATTTGTAAAGAGCGATCAAGCATGTTTAATAACTGAAGGTTGATATATAAGCCCTTTACACATTGATTTACGTATTCTATATAATTATTAATTATCTGCTGATGATGACAACTTAGTTGACGAAATACGTATGGAGAATACAAAAATTATTGTGGAAAGGGGTAGTATATCAACCTTCAGTGATTAACTTAATCAACCACAGGCTCCATCAAAATTACCTTCCGTAAATGCATGTGTTGGCTTAAATAATAAAAAACATATTTTTTTAAATATGATATACATAGGTTCAAGTTTTCTTGAATTTATTGAAATATCTATTAGCAACTTATTCTTGTAATAAAGTAATAGGCTTTTTCATAAGCTTTTTTAAGTCATTTAAGAATTTTTTGACGTACATACATTTTGTATTTTCCTCAGTTCCATACTCCCTTTTAACGTGTTTTCGAATTTCATCTATTGAATGTAATATTATCTATATTTAGTTGCAAGTATCTACGTACTGAGTACTTTGTTCTTCACCACTCGTACATATTTGTTCATTTATCAAATCAAACAGATGTCCAAGTATGGTATAAGCATATTGCATCAAATTTTCTGCATATAGTATTTTTTTTATTTTAATCCTTTCAGGTGGTTTATAAATTTATGACAAGCCTACAAATTCTGTTGCCGCTCCTGTATATTATATGTTGTAAGACAGTAGATGAATGAAATGTGATACTTTATCGCACCTTTCTAAGCTACGATTTAGTATGTTGGCCTTTTATCGTTTTTTATCATTTAGCGTTATAGAAGGCCATTAATAATGCTTGATTTTCACTTATACATTTCGTAGTTGGCTCTTATGATTTCACTTACATTAAAACCACCTATACTCCACCGAACATATCGACAAACACTAATGTAAAAAAATTGAATTAATATTCATCCGATATTAGAAATTCGATTAAGGTCAGACGAACCAGAGAGAGGTAAAACGAAAACGTTAATCGATACAACAGCTCGATAAGTGAGAACACGCCGACATGATTAGGAAAACTGAAGACTTAATATAACGGCTCATCGGGATATTCCCAATTGTTTTTCTTTCTGAATTTCCCCCTTTGATGGTTTTAAATGACAATGGAAACTCAGTTAATGAATGTCCGGAACAGAGACCCGACCCCCGGAGCTTTCAGGACCGATGTACATTCAAAACCATTAGGAAAGTTTTACGCTATAATTGTAGTTTATTTGTCTTTCTGAAAAGGGGTTACTTGTTATACTTTTTTTTTTGTTCTCGAGTCGTACACTAGAGTATTGAGATATAGCGTTAGCTCATGCTTTAAAATTTTATTAACGCATCAAAGAAATTTTAACGCGCGTATTACGTTCTTGCGTTAATGTTTGCGCATTTTGTTTTAAAAATACGTCAGTCGGGGCCCATTTCTATTTGGAGAAATGTTCTGAGCGAGTTTGATGTTGTTGTATAATTTAATTGCATTTATGTATATAAGGGAGACCGTAATTTTGAAGAGGATTTTGCGGTTTTGCTTTTCGTTTTTTTTCCGCATCTTCTACTGAGTGTTAGTTCAAAGTTTAATTTATAAAATATTTATGCCGTGAACACTGAGATGATTATGAATAAAATTTCCAGATGAGGGCATCCGCTTGGTTGTAAAACGTCGTGTTTTGATATTCACCGACTAGCTTCGAATAATGGGAATTTTGCGTATGACTATGTTGTAAAAAAGTTTGAGTAGAAAAAAGAATGTATAAATGTTAATTTATCAACTCGTATTCATCCTTCTGAATTCAGATTACGACTAAAACGTCACTGGTAAAGTAGCGTTTAAAGTAAAATAAAATTATATTTGTATTTTTGGGAAAAAAACAATAGCGATTCGTTTCAATGGATCCCTTTGCAACGTGAACAGCCATAAATTCTTAAATAAATAATTAATAAATTTCATGATAAATTTGATGAAGGCCATGGTTGGTTAACTTAAACACTTAAGGTTGATATGTAATCCTTTTCCATAATAGTTTTGGTATTCTGTATACGTATTTCAACAACTAATGTGTCATCATCAGCAGATAATTAATCAGTCGCACCTGGAAACCACGGCAATAACCTGCACGAAACAAATTTTTTTTTCACGATCTGTACCGTCGAAGGCCAAAACGCCTACGGAAAGTTTGAAAATGCAAAACCGAGTTATTGGTTGAAGACCCAACTCAAACTCAAAAACATTGGTAAAAACGCTAAAAGTAGCCCAAGAAACGATTAGCGATCGATTACGGGCTATGGGAAAAATCCAAAGGATTTGAAAATGGGTCAATTGAATGAATGGAAAATCGATAAATCGTCTGTGAAATGCTGTTTCAAAGGTATGATCAAAAGTCATTTCTGCATCGAATAGTAACGGGTGATGAAAAATGGATTTATTATTATTTATTATAAAAATCATGGCTATCACCTGGCCAAGCCGGCCCATTGACTCCAACGCCAAATCATTTTTGTCGCAAGATAATGCTCTGTATCTGGTGGGACCCGAATGGCGTGGTGTATTACGAACTGTTAAAATCTGGTGAAACAATTAATACTGCTCGCTACTGACAACGAATTATCGATTTGAACCATGTATTGATAGAGAAACGTCCAGAATGGTCCTGAAGACCCGGTAAAGTGATTTTACAGCGTGATAACGCGCCGTCTCATACAGCAAAATAGATCAACGAAGCGTTGAAAGTACTGGGATGGGACATAATATCACTCCCGCCGTATTCTCGAGACCTTGTCCCGTTCGACTATCACCTCTTTGCATCACTGAGATACGCGCTTGCAGAGGAGCACTTCGCCAATTTCAAGTAAGTTAGAAAATGGCTCGATGAGTGGTTTTGCTCAAAGGATAAACAGTTTTTTTTGGGATGACATCTATAAATTAACCGAAAGATGGGCAAGATGTGTAGAATCAATTGGCCAATATTTTTAATAAATATTTTAATGTTTTATTTCATAATCATATCTTCTTGAACCTAATTTAAAAGTCTCTTTCAGGAACTAAGAAAAAATAAATACTTAACCTAAAAATTGTTTCTTGAATAGAGTAATTACATTTTTAAAATTGAGAAATGGTTTTCTTATAAAAATGTTTATTTTCTTGCAGAAAAGTAATTGTTCTCCACAACCAAGAACTGAAGAATATGCACAAAGAATTTATATTACTTGTGTAAAGTATATACTTTCTAGTATATACGCAAACGTTCCGTTTATTTTTCTGAATGCTTGTATTAAGAAATAATTTTTATATAAATTATGTTTAAACTTCACCTGAAAACATCTTTAAAAGTTATTGATTAACATTATTCTTTACATAACTGGTATTACTTGGAAATATAACAAGCAATGTTAATGAGTTGTACGCCCATATTTGGAGAGGCATTATATGATTCAATCAAACTTTCTGTCAATACGGAGATATGAAATATTAAATTATAACCAGGAGTAATCGATATAGCAAAACAAACAACAAATAAAAGTTACCGGTACGTGAGTTATTCACAAGTGGATTAACGATCACAATTTTGTTACCGGATCAGTCTGAAAAATACCTATGTAAGAGAGTTCAGAAAAAAAAACTCCGCCACGAGAAATGATACTTCATATTGACTACTATGTTTTATTAAAACTTTCCATGATCACATTTCTTCTATTGTTAAAATACTGGGAACGATTTGTCGAAGAATGAGAACATGGAATCTGTATTTTTACTTGGGCGTCGCAATATCCTGGACGGAAACTGGATTCGTTGCAGTGGAAAAACACTATACGGTTTCATTCCATTGCAGGGACAAGAAAACTTGTCAAATAGTAGGCGACTCTGCACGTGAGTGCAAGTTCCGGGCGAACAAATCACTTCTTTCTGACATCTGTATGCATTGTATTTCATCCTATTTATTCATTTTCATGTCTGATATGTCGAAAATAAACTTTTTGCGTAAACTACTTTAGTAAATTCATTTTTAAGATACTTCTTAGACTTTTGAAATATTGATTTAAAAAATTAGTTCGTATCTACAAATCTATCTCAAATATATTGTTGCAATAGAACACTATGCACTAGAAATATTATTTATACTAATACATTTACTATACATAGAACAATAGTTTTAGTATCTCACGTGTATTAATCAAAATACCACTTGAAGATAAATTTTGCTGGAGAAAAACCCTTACAATGTTCATACCCTGTATCGGAATTTTGACAACTAAGTTGTCATTATCAGCAGACTATTAATCACAGTGTCGCACCTGGATCCGTGGTAAAGCTCACACAGAACATTTCATGCACTACTTTTCGCCAAACATACACTGGCTTTCACAAGAAACTTCTAAGTCAATATTTCCTAGTCTTAAAATTAACACTTGTATTAGTGCGCGCCCTATAATCTATTGGACCTTTTTTTCTTCCAGGTAGTCATAGAGACCAGAATGTTGTATCGGTTCCCCGTGGTCTTTATTTTCAACAATAAACCGTCTAATCACGGTAATTGTTTATATTTATATATTTTAAACATGAAAACTGGATTTCTCAGGCCCATTAAACTTGATAAACGAAATATGTTCTTCAACGCTCAACAGGAACTTAGTATAAAGAACATATGTCGTACATTAAGTTTAATCGGTACTTTTTGATGCAAGGAAGAAAGGGGAGTTATTAAAACAACACAGCAATAATTGAATATATAAGGTAGTGAGAGAATTCTACGTTTATTTTTCAGGTAAAAGTAAAAGCACTTACGGAAATATTATCAATTACGATGACATATAAAATAATTTAATCCTTCGTTGATCACCTGTCTACATTCCCTACATAGATATGTTAGACGAGTTTATTGTGTACGAACATAATGAAGACTACAACAAATGCAGTTTGTATAAATAATAAAATATATATACCAACGTGAATTTCAAACACACATATGACATGTAACCACTTACATACATTTAACGCTTAAGCAAAGATACAGGAGGCAAAAAGGAAAGGGAGGGAAAATTGCATATATTTGCACAGATTAGACCTTTAATAAATCTAACAGTTCCGTACATTACAGAAAGATTTCATAAGTTAGTTGATTTAAAATGTTTGTGTTTATAAATGGCCAATTTTCAACGAAAAATGTAAATATATATAAATATGAAAGAATTTCTTTGTCGATCAATTATTTATGTAAAAAGTATATGTGCAGTATATTAATTAAATAAACGAACTTTTAAATTAAATCGTAGAACAAGTAGCGTCATCTTTTCAACGGTAGCAGCATTAGAAAGATACATCTTTCTTATTTCAAACCCACCCTAATTCATGCTAATCGGATAACTGCATTTGACTAACAGTATGTTTCGCGCTTATGTCGTAAAAATACAACAGAACAAAGAGCAAATATTAAATTTAATTTAAGCTTTTTATTTGGAAAAAGATTTGTTGAGACATTCAAATTGTAGAAAAAATTTTATAACGATGATTGTATGTCTCGTATGCAAGTTTATATTTGGTTTACACGATTTAAAAATTGTCGTGAAGATTTAAATGACGATCTAAGACTTGAACGTCCAGAAACTGTAAATCGTGCGGAATTGGCTTAAAAAGCCGTGAAATCATTTCTATCGATGGAAATATGACTGAGAATGCTGGCTAAAGAATTAAATGCCACTACTTTTACAATTTGGATAATTTTAATTAAAGATTTGGGTAAAAGAAAGGTCTGTGCACATTTTGTATAACATCGGTTAAATGAAGACTGGGAAATTGCTCGTGAAGAATCTTTTAAAGACGTCATTAAAACTTCTGAAAATGACTCATATTTTCATGATTTTTGGTGCTTACCCTGAAAATAAACGTCAATCTGCAGAATGGGCGTCGAAAGGGAGCCAAAACCAAATAAATTGCATTTTGAGAGGCCAAGAATCAAGACAATATTTTACTACTTCTTATTATTCTAAGGGTATTGTCCACAAGGAAATTGATCCAGAAGATTAAACGGTTAATGGAGAATACTATTTAGGTGTTCTATATCGTTTGTGGTCGATAAGTTTTCGAGTTAGACCAGAATATCCAGCGGGAAAGCTGCTTTCTTTATTGCATGATAATGCACCATCGCACAAAAGTTCGTGAGTTTTAGAACAAAAAACAAATTTGTGTCATTCACCGTCCATCATTTTCGCCTGATCTATCAGTGTGCGTCTATTTTCTTTCCTTAAATTGAAAATTGCTACCAAAGGACCGTTTCATAAAGATGCTGCTGCCATTCAAGCAGCCAAGAATACGAAAATGAGATTGAAAATCTATGCATGCATTAGTTAACCGTACCAAATGTATTGACTCTAGTGCGATCTATTTTGAATAAATATTACCTTCCAAACATAACATAATGTGTGTTTAATCGAAAAAGTTCGATTATTTATCTAGCGTACTGTGTAGATTGTAGAAAAAAGGAAAACCATAACTAAATAAAAGAGAAGTAACTTGAAAAAGAGGCAAACGATTCCTCGAAACGTCGTTAAATATGAACTAACTGTTTTATTAGCCCTAATGATCGGAAACCCAAACATAAAAAAATAAAACTATAGCTAGGTTATAAATTGCCTACACAAACATTTTAAACCAATTAAATTACGGGGTATTTCCCTGTTTTATGCACTTTACTTTAAAAACAATACTATTATTGTACCCCAACCAGGCTTAAAAATTAAAGACTAAAATATACTTTATCGAAAAGAGAATCTGTATTTTACCAACTTGGATTGCAGGAGACGAATGTGCAATTAGAATTTCAATTTTATTTATATAACAATAACATTTCCTACTTCAATTATAATCTAAATCTTTATGCATATTTATATAGCTATTAAAGATTCGTTTTTTGAATCCAATATCTTAATTTATATTTTTAACTTACAAGCAGTAAGATAAGAGCATCAGTGCAACTATTCTTAGATTGTGAACGAGAACACCTGAGGTGAAATTCTGGACCTGTAATAAACGGTGGAAATGTAATACCGGTCATATTACCCACATTAAACCGGGTCTCAATCTGGGTAATCCTTATATGCCGAAATTCCAAACTGGAAAATAAGCAGGTTACCAAATAGAAGTTGAAATTACCTTAGCTAATTAAAACTAAAGATGAAAATTAAAAGGAAAGATTGGCGCATCATGAGAAAAGCAATATTCATTCAAATTTAAATTTAAAAGTATATTGTTACAAAAAAATATTTTCCTTTTTTATAATTACCTTAAAAGTTAACAATACATGTCAGTCAACTTTTACTTTTTACATTTTACCCAATTATTCATCTAATTAATTGGTATATAAAAATAAATTAGAAAATACAAATCATCTCTTGAAAAAAGGATTAACTACAAAATCTAAATAAAAGTCCAGAAAAGAAAAGGTATCTATCTATATTCGACAGCGGCGATTTCTGAGAAATTTGAAAGAGCATATAAAGGAGCGATGTTTCATTAGAAATACAAATAATTCTGGAAAATACATTAAAAAAGTACTGTTGTTTACGGATGAGAGGATGACCAGAATTGTACCATTATTTGGTACTTTCAGAAGCTGTATTGCTATCTCTATGATACATATCTGGCTTTTAACTCTTAGAGGAGAACCAAGAAAATTAATGTATTAAAGTAATTATACTAATTCCGAATGAAAATAAAATTTAAAGTCAAAAATAATATAAATAGTCATGTAATATTTAAAGGAAGATAAATAAATAAATAAAATTCTAAATAAGATATGTTTTATAAATACATACTGAAACAATTTTTTTAGTTACAAACACCAGAAATTTATAAATGTTAAAAGAAAACATTTGCGTTTTCAATATCATTAAATGTAAAATCTAGATACATAATCGTTCAGGTCTGAAGGACTATGAGTTTGTTACAGTTTGTGACTAGAGACGTTCAGAAATACTATAGTCTATTTTTAAATCTAGAATAGATTTTTAAATTCTCTCCGCTAAAACCTGCTTCTGTGATTGGATGTTTCACAGACATGTTTATGTAGACGAAATATGCCATAAATTTCGCCTGTATTTCAATTTGACATATCTACGTCAAATTGAATTATTGCTTTTTCAAACGCAAACCAACGCTTTCTTTTTAGAATTTCTAAAGCGTTTAATATACTATCCTATTGTTTTTAATATAGATACTGTACAATTATAAGTTCACGATGATATTCGCTTACAAAGAAACGAAAACGCATAAGCGTTTTCTGTCTTAACAGTAATAGCTCGATAATAATACAATCTTTATTGTCCAACAGGGATCCAATTAAAGGACAAGATTTATACATGCATCGACAAATTAAGTAAATAAATACATTATATATAATAAAAATAGATTCCAATAGGCACATAATAAGTACACAAATTAAGCAAAATACTCGTAAAATTTAGAAAATACAGAGTGAAAATTAAGTAAAAAAATTATAAATAAAAGTGTAAATCCGAGAAAAGGGTACCTTCAAAATACTTATTCGCACATCTACACATAAATGACACTTGAGCAAGTAGAAACACATTAGTTCAGGCCGATCGAACAGTAAACGCCACAGCATTACGAGTTGTTATACGAGAGATACTTATTAAAATTTTTGAAAGTAGGTAACAGCAATGAATTTTATCGGTTATTAATTTTCTAAGAAATACTGAACTTTGGTATTCGCTAGTAGCCAAAGAAGGAACATGTAATCCATTCAGTGTTTCCCAAATTAGCACCTCTTTCGGGGCAAATACCAGTCATTTTGTACGATAAAAATTCAAACATCTGGATCCGTTCTAGGTTATGTTTAACATAACATTCTAATTTTATTACAAACGCGTAATATAGTAACTTAACCAACATTATGTCCATGAAATCTCTACACGTTCTTAGTACCAATTTTCATATCCCAACGATTTAGATAAGGTTTTGCAAACCTCACTGATGTGCGGAACAAACTAATCCAAAATCCAATATCGAGGTTTTAGAGTCAAGTGACGTTCCTTTTACGGTATAGGTGTGAATAAGAGGACACGTCATTTTTGTATAGGTAACTTTATAACACTTAGCAATACTAAGATGTAGTTCGTTTCTTTCACGTCAACTGGAAATTACGTGAAGATTATCTTGCAGCAAATCTATGCCCTTTAAACACATAATATGAGAATATATTTTTAAATAATCTGCATAGACCGGAGCTGGACATGTCAACATTAAGTCATTAATATGTAGCAAAAATAATAACGGACCTAGGTTCGACCTCTGCGGCACCCCAGATAATATTGTGACCTCAGACGATATGTAACCATCGTAGAAAACATTCGATTCTCTCTGTTAAATATAACATCATTAGGAATTGGAATTATGCAGAAAATCCAAGATAACCAATTTGTTTATTAATATAGAATGATTGTAACGAAGCCTTAACATCAACCAACAATTATTTTGAAAGTAGCTCGATAGTCCTTAATTGGACGACATGGTTAGTTTATAAATGTAAATATTTAAATTATTAAATTATTAAAAATTAATTATTAATTATACAATATCTCGTTGATTATAAATAATCTGTATATGTTTCACGGTTCTATTCCTTTAATTAATTAAAAATTATTTTCATTATGTTTTATATAAAACTGTGCGTCGTTATATATTAAACCAATAATACAATGGCGATAGAATTACCTATTTAAGAAATAATTCCTTGAACAAAATTGAAAAAGAAAATATGCGAATAAATGGGAAATGTGAAGCTATTCATTTTTTATTTAAAATTTTAATTTAAAAATTATGACTATATCAATCTTATATTCAAATGCTTTTGAAATCCAGTTTACCACACTTGAGGTTTGTGGTCAAAAATACACGTTGAATAATTACTTACTGAGCTTTTATACGAAGACCTTCATACCTACAACAGTGTTCATTAATTGTACCGATCAAACCAGTATCTAACAATCCATTACTCCGGATCCAATATATTGTATATAAATATCATTATTCTCCTTCGAACATTACCACCGTAAGAAATTTCATTTTTTAGTTCCAATAACGTCGAAATTAATGTCCCATGTATACGAGTTTTAATAACGTCCACAACGCCGTCGAAAAAGTTCATTCTCTTTCCGGAGACCCTACGATTCTAACAGAGAGGTGAAGATGAAGCGAATGAAGAAGAAAAAAGAGAAAAAGGCAGAAAACGGAGATGGAAAAAAAAACTTTATTCTCATGACAAATAATGCTGCTTGTTCCGGTACAGTTGGCCCCAACAAAATATATGACAGATTGTTAAAATTACTTTTATTAAATGCCTTCTGGGAATCGGAATTCCTCCCCTTCCTCTTCCATCCAGCCAACACTCGGTGGGTTGGGTACATTGATGGAAGGCGACAAATAAATATAGTGACACTGTAAAATTGTTGGGTTTAATTTGTACACTAGCGTGAAGTTTATTGTTGCATAGGAGAATTTAATTCAAAATACCTTTGAGAAATTAACATTACTCCACAGTTACGGTGAATTTATCCGGAATTATATTAAACTGGTTCATTATTGCTCACAACACCACATCATTGCGCGACGACAAATCTTTAAGCTCTTCACATTTTAACGAAGAGTTTAATCGTTTGCGACCTTGACTATCGCTTTTAATTGTATCAATTTGTGATTTACCTTGCTATAAATCGTAATAAATATTTCATTTGTTACTGGAAATCTAATTAACTTTCGATGTTCTCATTATATGTAATTTATCTATAAAAGAATCTTTATACCTCGATTGCTTTTGATTTGAATTCAAGTTATAATTTTTTGCGTAGTTATTATTGTAATGGACGAAATAGAAACTTAAAGTTAACTAATTAGTGTAGATATAGAAACTA
This sequence comes from Dermolepida albohirtum, assembly GCA_031893035.1. Lineage (NCBI taxonomy): Eukaryota > Metazoa > Arthropoda > Insecta > Coleoptera > Scarabaeidae > Dermolepida > Dermolepida albohirtum. The sequence goes on along the minus strand of JAVIWB010006558.1, from coordinate 887,902 downwards.
CATGCACTATTACCCAAAATTTGACGTTAAATAGAAGAGTCAAAATCTCAAATATTTTCAAAAGCTTAGTCCAAAATAAAAATAAATGAAGAAATACGTAAAGTTAACATTAATGATCGGTATCATTACTATTTGAGTTGTTCCTCCTTTTAGTAAGAAATGTGTGTGGTCGACTATAATAATAACACAATGATGTCAAGGACAATGGAGTAACTATACAACCAACTAAATTTTTGGCTATGGAAAATGTGTGAACTAAATTACCAACTCCCTTGCTCCATTCATTGGGCCAATGAAGGGAGCAATGGTAAGTTTGACAGACAAATACAGTCTTGTGTGAGTGTTATTTTGTTAGTGCTTGTTTATGAATTCTTCTGCCTGCTTCGTTTTTCACGTAGTTTGGTCATTTTTCGGAATAAATACCAACCTCTTTTAATTAAAGTTATCTTAAAATAATAGCGTGGGGGGTAAGAAATTTATAACCCCACTTTTTTGTGCAATTATTTTATTATTGACATATAATTTTTAGGTACTTCTACTATTTCATCATGGCTGGAGCGAATTCTTCCAGTAATTAATCGTTATCAAATAAAAATGAGGAAAAATCAAATTTTATATATTTGAGCAAATTAAAAGAAACAGATAGGCACTGAGTAATAAATTATTATTATAGAATTGCATATGCTATTGCATTTATAAATAATCTATGCTTGTTAGGTTTTAGTTTTTTATAAAAGAAAGAGAGAGAGAAAGAGAGAGGAAAAACTAGAAGTTAGGATAGCCTTATTTTTTACGAACGTATTGATTGAACAAGATTTGTATCAAATAAATAATTTTGGTAAATCAGTGTGGATTACAGAATATTTCAGACAATGCCGTATCATATAATAATAAAAGGCGTGTACTATCAACATTAATGCGTTAATGCTATGTGTTGTTACTACAAAGTTACAAAATTAGAAGCTATATGGACCAGAATCTCATAAGCTTTGGAATTAAGAGGTAGTAACCATTGTATCGATTGTGACGTCAGTAGTAGGAATTACAACAAAATAATTTCTCACATACAAACAACAGAAAATCTCTTAGTCTGACTAATATTTGTCATTTGATCAACACAATCGCAAATACGATAAACACTTTAAATGGGCATCAAAATATGATAAAACTTGTAAGTACGGCTTTGTAGTGGATAATAAAAGAGTCCAATATCAGCCGCGTACAGTTCGAACTTAAATCCATAAATATTGGGATAAAGTCAAATGTTTTCCGGTATTAGGCAGCAACGTGTGAGAAATGTAGCTTAACGGAAGGTCAAAAGAAAAGCGCGAATGGATTGGTGCAAAAAATGTTTAAAAATTCAGTCGAGTAAAATCATTGTACGACATCATTATAGGTGGCGAAAGTTGGATTTATTGTTACTAGTCAGAAAGCAAGCGACAATCGGCTCAATGGGTCCTTAAAGACGAGGAGAAACCCACGAAAGTGAGACGTGGACGAAACTCTAGCAAGAAAATGGTGGCTTTGTTTTTCGGGCGCACCGGTCATCTTGGTATTTCGCTAGAGGATCTCGTCGCACAGTCAATGATGAATGATGATGAATGGTGTACAAGAGGACGAATCATTCTGTATCAAGACTGTACCATCACACAACGCATATCAAAGATCAGAGTTATAGCCCTTCACGAACGTAATTGATGACTCATCCGCCTTATAGTCTTTTTATTCCCATATATAATATACAAAGTGCGAGGATTGAAATTTAATACCCCGGAAGAGACTGTGGAATCCTATGAAGACTTCGTATCTGAGGTAACTGAAGAACAATGGGCTCAATATTTTGAGAACTAGTTTCTCCGAATGCAGAATTGTACAAATCATAAAGGCAAATATTTTGAAAAACAATAAAAAAGAATTGGTTTAAATAATTATTTTTTTCTGTATCATTCGTAAATTTTTTTAAGCAATCTATTTACACATACAAATATACAAAGAGTACTCGTTATAAAAACAACGGCCACAGTTTGAATATTTATCAATTAGTAATAGAATATCTTATAACCCAATAAATATGATATCACCTTCAAACGGGCACACTAAAACTTGAATTAAGGACCGTTTGGTGTATAATAAAAGCATACAATAGCAGTCTTAGCCTGAGCTCAAACCCATAGATACGTGGGTTATATGAAAAATTTGCCAACGATAGGTTGAGGAAGTAATAATAATTTACGTCTTTCAAATCTCTAATAATTCAGTGCAATTGCAGGCCTTTAATTATAATTATACCCGCGCTCGTGATGAGGCTTAAGACCTTTGGCTGTCGGAATTTGTCAACAAATAGCGAAACCGCAAAAAATCTTCCAGGACAGAGGCACTCGGATTCGATGTCAAAACTTCGTAATTTACCATTGAGATAGACTATAGAAATACCCACATTTTATTAAGGGACAATTTTCATAAATTATTCTACTTACTTAATAGTTTTAATCTTTCTACTTTCAATTATTAATTACATTGTTAGGCAGGTATAATATTCAGAGGAAAAATTAATTACTCTAGTATAATACATCGTAACATCGTTATAGTCCAGATTTATTTAGTTACCCTGACATTGATATAATTAATCGGAAGCAGTTAAATTCTTGCTCCGCATAATATATTTGATATACGTTTACGTAAAATTGCCTTTCGTATAATTGAGACTTCAAACTAAGTTATTAAAATATAAACTTTATTGGAAGACACCGTAAATTTTGCCAAATTAGGACGTAAAATGTCGGTAAATGCGAATGGAGTGTTATGAAATATTCGACAGTAATTCAAGGAGATTCAACCAGAAGCAATAAAGTGAAATTATATTGCAGTCAGTCAAGTCTTAGACGCGCGCATCATTAAAAAAGGGAAATTTTCAATAAAAGCAAATTGCTGGAAGATCTAATTTGAAGGTAATGATCTATTGATGTGTACATTTTAACATTTTAGTGTAATTGCTGAAAGAAGACACCATAATAGTACATTTCAATGGAAACCTTTCGTTGCGTTGTTGGTGACAATTTAAAATTTTAAATATCATTGATGAAAAGCGTCTTCTACAAAAATCCAATATTTCGTTACCAAAGCAATTAGCTTATTTAACCCATTAACGCCCAAACGAAAACTATGAGCAGTTTTACCAATTCAATTTTTAATACCAGCACTAAAACACTTTTCTTAAAATACTACAAAAGGAAAAAACACAAAAAATAATTCAAAGTTGTGTTTTTAGGGGTGTACTAAGTTCAGTACAATGGGCGCTTAGGAGTAGTATTTAGCAAAACATCCTCTTTCCAAACATAGCGTATTCAGGTAATTGTCACATGATGTTTTAACTCGATTTGAGCATATAACGCATCCAGCCTGTAATAAAACTATATAAACATTTCACAACTGACATTGTGCCTACATAATCATTTAGGGTTGATATATAATCCCTTTTCACATTAATTTTCGTACTCTACATAATAATAAATTATCTGCTGATGATGACAACTTAGTTGACGAAATACGTATACAGACTACAAAAATGAATGTGGAAAGGGGTTATACATCAACTTTAAGTGATTAAGTTAATCAATCACAGGCTCCATCAAAATTACTGTGCATACGTGGAAAGGTTTTTGACGTGATGTGATGATAGAGTATAAAAGCTTTTTGTTCCATTCTCTATCTTGCCTGTTATGGTACGGATACTGAAGATGTGGGTTCCTTAGAAACATTTCTTTTTTTGCGGAAAGAAAGCCACCGATTGTTCTACTAGTTCATTCAATCACGGTTTGTTTTTCAGAGTAAGATTTCTAACAGAGAAAAAGCAAACATAACTAGTCTGTAAAATCATTACTACGAGACAAAAAATGATCGTGCAACGCAAAGAAGGAAACTACATCGGTATACAAGCGAAATAATACCAGAACAAAGCCAAGGCAGAAGTAAATACTGGCATAGTTATAATCACAGCTTTTGAGCAGGAAGTCAGAAATTTTTACGAAATATTTGTAGAGTATCTAGACAAATGGACGTCAAAATTCGGTCCTTTCAAATTTTTAACTGGATGTTTTTGAATGCTGTGCCAACATGGAAAAACGTACGAAAAATATTGAGTCTATTTAAAAAGGAGACGTTGAGACTTATTTTAATCAACATGCTTATCTTAAGGACTACGTGGAAAAAATTTAAGAGAGCTAGGAGTGGAGAGAGAGAGAGGAGGAATACAGGATAAGTGTCTGAAAATCTTGCAAGACACTCAATACACTGAACAAAAATCAGTACTTAGTAAATTTTATTAACACGACTTCTTGATACAAAGACTTAACGCCAATAGAATATTTTCACTGATGATTGAACGATGAAGAGACTTCACGTGAGTACAGTTACACAGGAAAATTCCGATTTTTTGATTTCTACTACATTGGCAAATGAAAAGTAATGTGAAGAATCCTAATTTTAACCGCTTTATATACCGTGTATGTATTGCAGAAATTTTCTAAATAATTCCTGTTCTCCGCTCGGCACTCGAACCCAAGATCTCATTCTCTCGAGAATGTGCCCTAACCGTTAGACCGCGGAGACAGTTAATTCGAGTCCTTCTAATGTGCCATAAATTGTACAAAGCGATCGGTCATTAATTAACTAAAAAATTATTAATTATTTTTATATTATATTAAATTCTCTCACGCGGAGAACAAAAATTTTTTCAAAAATTTCTGCAAAATATATACGATGTATAAAGCGGTTAAAATTAGAATTTTTCAGTTTAGCATGGTAAAAGCCCATCATAATATGCCAAAAATGATGTTTTTCTTATAATGGAGTAAAAGGAAAGTAAATATGAATATGTTAATGTTGAAGTACCGAATCGTTAAATGTTTTTAAAAAAAATTATATTACAAGAGTATACATTAAGCTCAATTTAGTCAAATATGTATGTACGTATTTTTGATTCAATTTTGTGAAAAATTTAGTAATGGACACGTACACATGATGTGAAACATATACATATCCTTTTCATACACACAATATAAAGATAAACGTCATTTCAGTGTTTTAATTTAACTTAAAAAACAAAATTGAAGAGGAAAAAGAGTAACCTAAATATGACAGATGCATCAGTTTAAACAGAAGCGACGTGAACAGATAGGTATTTGTTCATTCGCCGGTTTTTTTTTTGTAACCTGTACAAAACGACATAAAAAAGTACTGGCAACAGTTACAGTAGGAAAAAAAGAGCGTCGTTTTAATACAGCTGGTCGGTGCACGTATTGAATTTGAACATAACATGCAGTTCGTTGAATGCATGCGAATGTTCACGGCCGCAACGACCGGACGGTAATGTAATTTCGAGGTATCAAAACATTTGGAAACGACTCGAACGGTGTTCGTACTTTCCAAAACGAAGTGTATAAAATTACGTGTAGTGCTCTGGACAATAATATGAAAAGTATTTTCTCTGAATTTTAAAGGAGTATGTAAGAGCATTGCGCTTGGAAAATAAAAACAGTACAAATTATTCTTTGGAGATAAGTTGCGTTGTATATACCATTACCTTCGGAAATAATGTGCTGAAAAAAATATAAAAAAAATTAGTGTTAAAACTGTAAACTGAATATTTTAAGAACGTTGTACAAAAATTAATTAAACTGTTTGTTTTATTCAACTTGTATATTTAGTTTAGTTTATTTTTTGGAATATTTTGTTACTAGTGGTGCATACACTCCGCGCAACATGAATAGGACCACCCGACTTGTTGCAAGCTTTCGGTGGTTTGAAATCAATTCATTTACTAAAAATACAATGCAAATTTGTAATGGTATGATATGGCAAATAATACGCATTATTGCGCAATAGTGCCTAACGTTATGCATTGGGTGACGTAAGTACCACATACATATAAAATGCACCGCGCCGGTTGGATACGACCAGTATTTAATAGTAAGCTACCGGATGAGTGTCGAGTTACAACGTGTATCCGGATAAACAAACATCTGTAATTAAGGGTATTGTGCAACGATGGGACGACAGAAGTGCTTAAGTATGGAAGAAATTGGAAAAATTAAAGCGTTCCATTAAGAAGGGTATTCCTCAAGGGCTACTGCAAAGAAAATAAGTCGATCACACCAGGTTGTGAACAATTTTATTAGGGATCCCGAGAATTATGGAAAACGTTTTAAAGGGCGAACAACATCCGTTACAACTAAGAGAGAACGTCGGGCCATATTACGCGAAGCACCGAATTCGGCATTAACGGCAAGACAAATCGCGAATAACATTGGAACGAATGCATCGGTAAGAACTGTACAGAAGTTACTGAAGACCTGTCCGCATTTAAAACGTTTGAAAATTAAACGACGGCCTCCTTTAAGGGAATTTCAGCGCACTGCACGTCTTCAGTTTGCTCGAGCAAAAATGGGGTGGACAAGAGAATGGCAAACTGTTATTTTCAGTGACGAGAAGAAGTTTAATTTAGATGGCCCGGATGAGTTTTCTTATTATTTCCACGATTTACGTAAAGATGAAGTGATTCAGTCACGAAGGCGAGCCGATGTTGGTTCAGTCATGGTATGGGGAGCTGTTTCCTATAACGGACCTGTTGATTTAGTAATAGTGAAGGGCAGACAGAATTCGGGAAAGTACGTCCAGTTGTTGCAACAGGTGAAAGACAAATTTTCCAACGTTATGGCAGGTGGGCCATTTATTTTCCAACAGGATAATGCCAGTATTCACACCGCGCGCATTGTTCGACGCTGGTTTCAAGAACAAGGCATGGAGGTTCTCGATTGGCCATCGCTCTCCCCCGACCTGAACATCATAGAAAATGTTTGGGGATGGTTGTCGCGTAAATTGTACTCCAATGCTACCCAATTCAGTTGCGCTGACGAACTAGAGCAGGCGCTGAAACGAAGTTGGGCGGAACTTCCCGTTGACTACTTGAGAACCCTGTATAATTCCATTCCATCCCGACTATTTGAGGTTATAAGAAATAATGGCAAAAGTACTCATTATTGAACAATAAAGTATTTTGTTATTGCAAACGAATCTTTTATTTTGTAGATTGGTCGTATTCAAGTGGCGTTTAATTACTCTACTTATTGTCATTAGTAACGTACATTTGCACTGACTTTTACAAAAATTATATTTGGTACCTACATACATCTTTTTATCAACCCTCTTATTTTCGAAAATAACAATTCCAGCGCGCTACCATGTTTATACCAACTACAAATGTCATATATGCAGTTGGTCCTATTCATGTTGCGCGGAGTGTATACACTACCGTCCATAAGTCTAATCGCACTACAGATAATTTTAATTGCAGAAGGAAGTAAAATATTTAAGTTAATATATTGAAATTTTATTCAAACTAAAATCATTTTACATATTTGCACGTTATTTAACAGAAGTATTTTGTATGAACGAATGAACGCCTTATTTTCTATTTCAAGAAATAATATCCAGGTAAGAAATATAATAAGGGTGTCATGGAGATTATCGCTTACTCGGAATTGTTTATTGTATGGTTTATTACGTGGACGTATTAGCCAGTCTTTACCTGGTATTTGTGCACCTGTAAGGGTATATTTTATGTCTGTTACATAGTGAATATTCAGTATTCATGTTGTTAATGAAGTGTCAGCAAGTGCTATCGAGTGAGCGTACTTTTTTTAATTGTGTTTAAAACATGGCAAGGAGAAAGCAACTAATTTTGAACAAAGGGCAAGAATTATTACTTTCCACGAAGCAAAGCTTTTTAATAGAGCAATCGTCCGAAAATTAAAAGAGTATTGTGTTCGTCAAACTATAAAGAGAATGCCAGAAACTGGCCAACTCGGGGACCAGAAACACAGTGGACGGTCGAGGATAACTACTAAAAGAGAAGATAAATATTTGAAATTAATGTTCTTGCGCAATCGTCGCATTACAGCCCCGGAAATAGCAGCACAATATAACGTACACCACGAAGCCATGGCTAAAGTAACAACAACCAAACTCCGTTTAGCTGAAGCTGAATTTAGAGGTCGAGTAGCAGTAAAAAAACCGCGTCTGTCTGCACAACATAAACAAGAAAGATTGGCCTGGGCGAGAACATACAGGTACTGGACTGTCGAAGAATGGAAACAAGTCTTATGGATAGATGAATCCAAATTTGAAATTTTTGGAAATAAACGCCGTACTTTTGCTCGTCGTCGTGTCGGGGAGAGAATGTTAGATGAATGTGTAGTTAAGTCAGTGAAACATAGTGGTGGAAATGTGATGGTTTGGGGTTGCTTTGGAGGTGGGCACATCGGAAAATTGGTGTAAATCACAGAAAGAATGACAAAAGAAGTCTATTTGGGTATATTGCAAGAGCATGCTCTTCCGTGAGCGATGGAGCTAATGGGTCCGGGGTTTGTTTATCAGTAAGATAACGACCCCAAACACACAGTAAAGATTGTAAAAAGGTTTTTCGTCGACAAACTGAAAGGGGAATCCTTACATTGCGTAAAATACCTCCTACTAGCAAGACAGATCTTTGGGGTAAGATGCGGAATGCATGGAACTCTATCAATGAGGAATATCTCGACCGACTAGTTGAAAGAATGCCACGTGTTTGTGAAGCCGTGATCGCAGCTAGGTGTGGTTACTTTGACGAAACTAAAATTTAAGCTAACTTATTATAATATTACTTAGATTAATAATGTCAATTGCTTGAATTGTATGTTAATTTAGTTTATAAATATAATTTTATAAATCAATTTGCCATGAAAATAAACAGTCTCTTTAATATCATTGCGCAATTAAAATTATCTGTAGTGCGATTAAACTTATGTATGGTATATATGTATGTATATACAAACTAATTTCAAACATAATACATTATTTATGACAAACATCACATAGTTTAATGAAGAAAGTGCTCACTTCAACATAAAGCCTCAGTGGTCATGATGCTAATCATTCGTTAGTTTTTTAATTTGTAAAAAAATCGTCAAACGTCCCTTGTCAAATTGTAAGCATACAAAAATTAAAAACATTTCGTGACCGCTCTTACAATAAAAAACTAAAAACAAACTAAGATTGTGTCGAAAATATTAAAAAAAACTAAGTTTAATAAAGTAAATTCTCTTGACGATCCGTGATATCGGTGAAACATATGTAGTTGATAGGGTGTTATTAATAATAGAATGATTCTTTTTAACATTCTTTAATTGGCAAAAAGCCTTGATGTAAGTTTCTGTCTATTATACACTGGAAACATAGTCTCCGATCTGTAAGATAGAAGCGTTCTTGCTTTGTCGGTCAATACATTTATGTATTGGTCGAGAGGGAGATATGATATTATTCATTATTTTCTGTATCGAAAGATATGATAATACACTCAGAAAGAATCGTTCATTAATAACACAAATCAACCTGACGATCCGTGATATCGGTGAAACATATGTAGTTGATAGGGTGTTATTAATAATAGAATGATTCTTTTTAACATTCTTTAATTGGCAAAAAGCCTTGATGTAAGTTTCTGTCTATTATACACTGGAAACATAGTCTCCGATCTGTAAGATAGAAGCGTTCTTGCTTTGTCGGTCAATACATTTATGTATTGGTCGAGAGAGGGAGATATGATATTATTCATTATTTTCTGTATCGAAAGATATGATAATACACTCAGAAAGAATCGTTCATTAATAACACAAATCAACCTGACGATCCGTGATATCGGTGAAACATATGTAGTTGATAGGGTGTTATTAATAATAGAATGATTCTTTTTAACATTCTTTAATTGGCAAAAAGCCTTGATGTAAGTTTCTGTCTATTATACACTGGAAACATAGTCTCCGATCTGTAAGATAGAAGCGTTCTTGCTTTGTCGGTCAATACATTTATGTATTGGTCGAGAGAGGGAGATATGATATTATTCATTATTTTCTGTATCGAAAGATATGATAATACACTCAGAAAGAATCGTTCATTAATAACACAAATCAACCTGACGATCCGTGATATCGGTGAAACATATGTAGTTGATAGGGTGTTATTAATAATAGAATGATTCTTTTTAACATTCTTTAATTGGCAAAAAGCCTTGATGTAAGTTTCTGTCTATTATACACTGGAAACATAGTCTCCGATCTGTAAGATAGAAGCGTTCTTGCTTTGTCGGTCAATACATTTATGTATTGGTCGAGAGAGGGAGATATGATATTATTCACTCTCTTTTATACTTCTTTACTTTTCGGCTAATTTACATTTCTTTACAACATTTTGAACCGGCTTCGTATATAATCGTTTTCAGAGTCTTCATTGAGATGTTTGCCTTCTTTTCAGTTCTAATTTGACTAATTAGCTTAGTGCTTCAGTGTCCTCAATTTAATGGTTTCGCTTGGGTGCCAACTACTGTTATGAAGTAGAGAATCTTTTTGAATTATCTTTTTTTGAACTATCTTTTTTCTTTGCCTTTGTTTGTTTTGTTAGTACAGTAATTAAAATTCAATGAATTCTTATCACAAAGTATAAGCGAATCAATAAAATAAATTCAAAACAATCACATCAATATACATATGTACATATGTATATAAGTACATACATACATATACCCGTTGCTTATTTTTTATCTACGTATATGAGTAACTTTCTTAGCGTTGAAGATGCAAGATCAGTTAAATTCACAAAGTTGCATGGCATCTGCCAAATATTTTTACGTGGAATTTAATAATTTCAATTAAAAATTCATGGCACGTTGATTTTCCAAATTTTACCAACCTATGTTTTTTAAATGGTAATCATAGTTGACTATGACTAAATTAAAATACTAATTTTTTGTATTTTCTGGTTTGGTATAATTATCTTCCCTAGATTTTTTTATTATTGCGAAAATAATTCAATTATTATTACTGTTTAAGGAAATAATAAAAAAAATAAGCATTTTAATGAAGTCATAGCCAACTGTGATTGCTATTAAAAAAGATCAAGGACCAGCCTGGGAAACCAAGTATATCATAAGTTTTTAATCGAGATTATTGAATTCTGCGCAAAAATATGTACTATGTGTCATTTGACGAAATAAAATGTTAAAATTTATGTCACGCTTAAGTTTAGATATTTATCGCTTTATGGTTGTAATAAACAGACTCCAGTTCAGCTTGGATTTTATCGTTTGTTTTGTTCCTTATAAATAACTTAATCACTACTCGATATTCCACTTTTTTCACGTTTCAAAAATGATACAAATAACGAGTGTTCTTACGGCCGTCATGAATGAAAAATTTAAGTTACACTTTGAAAAATACCAAGTTGAAAAACAAAATAAAGCTTTTTATTGCCCCTGCTCTCTTTCATCAGATTCATCAATTACTGATCCGCTCTCGTACAAAGGGTACCAGCAAAGTTTTGCAATATGACGCAACAATGAATCGTAGGAAGCTACTTGTTGCTGCATAGTAGCCGCCGCACCATGTCGATGGGCTCAGTTATTCATTAGCAGTGAGGGTGTAAAGTGCTTGCGATGGCATCGTGGTCACGAAATGAGATAAGGGCAGTTTTGCATTATAATTTCGTGCGTGGTTGAAACATAGACCAGTACTTCGAAGAAATGACTTTTACAATAGGTGATGTTTGTCCACATCGCACAATGATATTCAGGTGGAATAGAGAATTCCAAAGGGGAAATTTAACTGTGGATGATGCTGAGAGGCCGGGAAGGCCACGAACGTCAGTTACGGAGGAAAACGTTACTACTGTGAGGAAGCTGCTTGGCGAGGGCAGACGAGTGACCTACCAATAGATTCGTTCGATTCTGCATGGTCATTTGCACGTGAAGAAACTTTGTTCTTTCTGAGTGCCGCATCGACTGACTGAAGAGCAGACAACACGACGTGTGACTTAGTACCAGGAGATGCTAAACAAGTTAAATAAGGGACAATCTCGGTATGTGAAAAACATCGCGACAAGTAACGAGACTTGGCTGCACTATTACGATATGCCGATTAAAGCTCAAAACAAAGTTTGGGTCTTTGATAATGAGGGCACACCCATAGTTGTCAGAAAATGCCGATTTGTAAAGAAGAAAATGCTAACTGTATTTTTCAAATAGAGTGGAATTGTGGAACACGTCGTTTTGGACACACAGAAGATAGTCACAGCTAAGTGGTATACTGAACAGTGCCTGCCTAAAGTCATTGGATCTATGAAGAACCTGCGGTCAAAGTCAAGAATGGGCACCTGGTTGCATCATCACGATAATGCTCCAACTCACCGCGCTAAAGCCTGCGCCGAATATTTGACCACGACAGGATTGAAACTTCTCGAGCACCCTCCCTACAGTCCAGATCTTGCTTCCTGCGACTTTGCACGGTTCCCGCATGTCAAAATGAAGTTAAAAGAGAGGCGGCTTTCCAGTGATGAGGACCTTTTGCGGGCTTGGGACAACGAGTGTGTTTTAGTCCCTAGTGAAACTTGCCAGAACTGGTTTAAAGATTGGTTACGATGGAGAGGTGTATCGAGTGTAGAGGAAATTACTCTGAAAAAACTAAATAAACAAAGCTGTATTGCAAAACTTTCCTAGTACCCTTCGTATATTACAAATTGACAATTTAATATATGTTCTTTAAAGCATATTATGAATAGAAATTATACACTAGAATAACCCTGCGTGTTACGCAGATAACAACTCTTAGGTATATATTGCCAAATTCGTTGGAATTAATAATAAAAAGCTTTGCACTTAATAACCTCTTTACAAATTTTGGGTAGTCTCAACACAAGTTTTTGAAGAGTTTCAACTGTAATATTTCATATTATATTCAACTGGAGCATTTGTGAATGTTTAAGGAAATCCAAAAGGAACTTTATTCAGGTTTGAAATTGAATTATTAATCATTGGAGCACTGTGCATATGCACATATAAGTATTTAACAAACAAACAAGTTGTTAAAAACGACTTCAGTTTTCTCCAGATATTATTCCATTCTCTACTTCTGGGTTGAAAGTTTATCTGGAATGCTCAAAAGGAAATTTTAAAGAAAATTTGATATTTGATAAGTGGAGAAAATTGTGCTATTACCCCTAAAAATTACCCACAATTGTGAATTCATCTGTAACATTCTTTGCTAAGCGTTCTTCCCAACATAATTCGTTCATTATCAAAGACTACCATGGATTTATCACAACTAATTCGAACCTATGAAATTCTATGTTATTGAAACCGCAAGGTTGAAACTGTGTAAAATTAATAATTAGCCAAATCATGAAATCTCAATGTCGATATTACGATTCACAGAACTTTCTATTTTATTTTGTATTTTAAAAATAACTGTTTATCTAGTATGTTACTCCATAAAGAATTTCTTATTTATAATATCTACAAATATAAATATGTAAATAAAAAATTATAAACCCATATTAGTAAGATTAGGGGCACATACACATATGTGAATGCATTTTGACGTCGAAATCCATATCAATAGAAAAGTTTTCTGTTTCTTATTGAAAGTGACAACTTTGTTCTCAGAATTATATACAAAATTTTATTAAAATTTACTTTGATGAAGCTATTTAACATGTTCTTACTACAACAAATCATTTCTGGAATGATTTTATGCGATACCCATATAATGCAGGTGATACTTTTTAAAACCATGTGTATCCAATCACCGTGGGGAATATGCAAATTACGAGCGCACAAAGCCTTCCAGGCATCAATACAGATCCCGAACGTAGCGCCATCAACATCAAACACCGAAAAATTCGTTGAATAATTGAAGTATCCGGTGGGTAATGAAAAATCAATAAAAGTATAAACACTGAATATCGGTGTGTGTGTGTGTATCTGTGTTTTAAAGTAATATGCGTAAGTACTCTTTTATTTATTATGGTATCAGTGTATACAGATATTCGTGCGGAGATTTTTTCCAATTCATATGCTTTCGAAATATCACCTGTATTGATTAATATTTCTACATTTTTGTTTGTAACTTCATTCCAGTTCGTTTATTAATGGGGATTTTTTAAAAGTAGATATCTTCGAAGCGTCAGGTTCCATAAATTGATATTTGGTTGGTGTTGGTGTAAATTACCGTTCAGTAGTTTATCATTTTAATGCGTCAATCTAGCAAACTATAATCATTAATTAAGTTCGAAGAAGATTCAAGCAAACGCCATGACTGTGTTCTTGTAGAGAAATATATTATCCGAATTAGTACAACACTTTACTAAGATAAGAAATGCGGCTAGGTTTCGTAAACACGTTAATAACCGTAAACTACTAAGCAACTGAACGTAGACGAAAGAAAGAGAAGAAGTCATTTGAGTAATAACAAAAGCAGAGTAATTAATAATCAATGTTTGTCTCAGGAAGCAGTTTTAATGTGCATGTTCAACTCTAGTAGATAAATTTCTGAAAAAATTAAACAGCAGCAAATCTAAAACTTTACTCTGGTATCATTTATGTAGGCAAGATGATCGAAGTGTGAAAAACACTGGACTGAATAAATTTGAGGCCAAAACTAATTAAAATTATTAAGAGCCAGTTCATAATTACTGGAAATGTAAATTGAGTGAGGGAAACAACTTCAATGAATTCTTTCGTAAAAAAAAAGAGTAAAACAAGGAGGTATTTTCAACGGATTAGTGTCCATCATAACGATTGATGAATAGGAACAAACAAACGTACAAAAAGGAAACAAGTCAACAATCTTATTTTTATCATCAATAGAAAAGAATTAAAATATCCAATACGTCTTCTTTTTGAGAAGCGAAATTTGAGTTCTCGCAAAGTTCTATATAATTTTGCTATGTTTAAATTTGGCAATGTTTAAATCCAGCAATTCACATCACTTAAGAAAATTTAAGCATACAATATGAGCACGCAAAATCATGTGGACTGTGTTTTGGGATAGATAGGGATTGTTGCTTGTTGAGTTTTTACTTAAGGGTGACAATAAATTTCGAGACGTATTGTGATATCTTAACTAAACTGTGTTGTGCAATCCAAAACAAGAAGCGTTGCATGCCCAATAAGGGTATTGTTTTGCTTCAGGACAATGTCCGTCCTCATATGACTTATCGAATCCAGGATTTCATCGCATAATATGGTTCGGAAGCAGCGACAGCATCACTTGTTTCTTCACTTGAAAAAACATCTAGGCGGTCAGCACCACGACGATGACATTAACGTGAACACAGTCTTGTTGCAGTGGTTCTCAAATCAGGTGACAGATATCTATGAGAGCCAAAGCCGGCTGTACGATATAATAATATCTAATTCGAAGTTAACACTTCTTGCAAAGAAAGGAATGGATAGCATCTGTTCTTACCATCTTTTGTTATTTGATGTCGTCTTGCACTTTTCTTTGGTTTAGCTATAGTTGCGGCTTTCGGCATTTTTTCAGGAATGCAGTGTATTATTAGTTTTGTTATGCATAGGGAGATACCAATAGCTGTGACTATGAAAATATCTTCCATGATGTGTGATATTAATATTTACAACCATTAAAATTTTTGTTACTTTGTACCACAGACTCGATATATGCAACCAAGTATACAGGTCCGTAATTAATTGCATATCAAATACTAATATGGAAAAACAATACTGCAAACAGGTAGACTTTTCAAATATTTTCTTTTATAGAAATTGCATTTCAATGCTCAAAATAGAAAAAAAAACAAATAACTAAATCTCCAACAAAACTAGGTACGACAAATAACAAAACGACGTGCATATACAAAATAGAAAAACTCACCAAAATCAAATGGGTGACTAAATACACGGTATAAAATAGTAAAAATTATTAATGTGAGGGTCGCAGAAACTAATTGTCTTTGTAATAGGGGAATTTGATCTCTACTTGTAGAATTTTTAAATGTTGCCTCAATGTTTTATTTTGGATTTACCTTGGTAAATAACTTAAATTATCGCAGTTATTTAGCACGAAAATTTATTCGCATGCAATAGAATAGATATGATATAAATATCAAATACTTAACTAAGTGCCACAATATACAGGTTACAAAATATGTATTACAAACTGTTCAATTACACCAAAGATAGATTGTAAAACTGCTACAAAAAACCGCAATATTAAAATATAGCAAAATGTCACAGCTCAAGAAGTGTTTTACTACCGAGCAAATTGTCTTCTTTGGAAAATATTGATAAAACAAATTGATATTTGGTTAGTAGATTAGTTTTGGTAAATATTTAGGTTAATAAATTTTATGAGATATTTACGTTGTTTTTTTAGTAGAATAAAAGCATTCATTAAACCCAATGAATATGAAAAATACACAAATCCCCAGAAATTATTTTTTGACTTTCTTTGAAGGTTATAAAACATTTTAAATGCGGTATAAAATGGCGTATTTAAGAAAAGGACATCGTAGTAATTTCGTACTATCTAAATACTACTGTTGAACATGGTCTATTGAATATATTTTTGTAAATTTCCAATATATAGCATTACAACTATAAATTTTATTCTCGTATGTTTGGGTTCTTCGAATATTAAGGATAATAATTAGTTTAGTTTTAATCTCCTTGTATATACATACGTATGTATATCAACATTAAAGGGAATGAAAGAAATAGCACATGTCTGCAGATTAAACTTTTACCAAATGTACATAACAATTCCGTCAGTTTCATACGTAAGTATAAACGCACAGAAAGACGGCACAATTTTGTTAATTTAAAATGTCTATGCTTTTGTAAATTCAAAATATTCAACGGGAAAAAAATGTACGTGCTTATAAATGTTAACATATTTTTAAAAAAATATAACTAAATAAATATAACTTTTGATATATGCAGTTTGTATATAAAGGACATGCATTCAAATAATGAATAATATTTTCAGTATTATTTATTAAAGAAATACCTACGCGCGCATTTCGAAGCAAAAGAGAAGGCAAAGAACTGTAAGGGATTTTGGTTTAATACAATTACAGTTATTCTGCCATATTCCAGTGACAATAAAACTATGATTTTACGATCGATAATGAACGCACGAAGAAGCATAAAGTATAAAATTATCGTGCTGTAAGTGGCCCAACTTGGGTGCACTTAAAAGCGGAAGGTTATGAAAGAATTCTAGAGGATTTTATAGGTTGGTTTAGAAATATGTATATACACATATAACTAGCAATTCATGTTTTACTTTTTTAATAAAAAGACATAAATGAAACAAAAGAAAGTTCTTGGTTTGAACAGTAACTACTTAAAATACTAGGGGAATTAGAGAAGTTTTCTACCTAGTAATGAAACAAAGGACCTACTTTTTTTAATAATTTTATTTCAAACGTAATTACTCTTAAACCTCAACGCATTTTCATCATTTGCCCTGCAACGCCTTTCAGAAAAAAAATTATTTTCATTGGTCTTCTAAATAGGTATCGATCTCCTCTTTCAATTAGTTATCATCTGCAAAGTAACGTCCTCTGTGGTTGTTCTTCAGATATCTAAATGAAAAGAACCAAGTCTGCACTATATGGTGGGTGGTTCAGTGTACAGACTAACACTTGCGAAGGATAGGTTGGACATAGACTGCCTTGTGAAACCTTGACGTTTTTGGTCAATAGTGTACGTAATTTTCTTAAAGTATTATCGTAAGGACTGCTGTTATTATAGCTCCTTTGGCAAATATTCAACAAAAATAATTATTACACAGTTCCAAAAGATGGAAGATCATTTTCAATGGACCTACGATCCCACCGAAACTGTTTTGACCAATATGACGGAGAAACCTTGTCCGCGAACACTGCGATTATACGTTCGTGAAAAGTTGTAGGAGAATTCTGTTCCTTTGCCAAAAGTTCGATGATCCTGCGATACTATAATTTCCCAGAATTCATTTTGGATTGAGAAACATAAACCACAAAATATTGAACGAATTGAAATCAAATTTGACGCAGTAGTTGTCATTATTAAGTGTTACTTAGTAACACACAATTAGCTGATTCTATCATGGCTAAGTAGACTTTTTCTACATCCTACATATTAAGTAATTTTCATTTACAAAATTAAAAGTAAATAACTTCGATCAGTTTGTACATAACATAATGCAATATAATAATTTATAGATATTCTGTTTTCGAACAATAAATTAGCCCACGATATTGTTCTGGCGCCTTCTATTATTTTCTGTCTACCTACGCCGTCTAACGTGTGCTACGTGTGTTACGATACGAAAACAATATTAAAATGACCAGAATTTCGTCAGGCATTTTATAAATCTTCTAAAATGGTAATGTCACACATGTAAGCAATAACACTTTTATAAATGTATTGGAGAAACTGTAACATAAGCAGATTAAGTTAAAATCGAAGTAATATACCCACCAAAAATAGATTTAATACTATAATAGTTTATTATAGTATGCATATTTTAAGTGTTTACATAAGCATAAGATTGTGGAACAATAATTCTCTCAATAATATATGTAAATAAATTCCTTTCAAGCGCCATATGCTCGAAAAAAACAGTAAAATGTGATAGTTATGCATATATGTGCTTTTAACAGTATTTTATCAATATACAGTTATTTCAGCCACTTTACCTGTAACACTTCTAAAACAAGTGATAAAATAAAATTTTTTATTAACACAAAATAAAAGGTATCAAATCTGAAATTAATGGTATATATGTAAATCCATTCAGATTATTTGTTAAACTGATCAAAATTCCGCAAATTCGCGAAGGTGTGAATTTACATGTAAACTGCCTACACATTATGCAAATTTAATATAAAATCCGGAAAAAAAGCGTGGGAATAATGGGATAGGTATATCAATAGATATATTTTCATAACGCTGGGGATTTCAGAGTAATAAACCCTTGAAATATTTTTATTGATATTGAGAAAATGATTTTAAAAGTAAATTTAAATAACAGATTTTATTTATAACAAGAATTATTTTGGTATTGTACAATGTAATATTTTAATATTTTAAATATACAAACATTACTATTCTTTTAAGGTTTTAACATGGGAAATTATATTATAACGGGTCTTTCATTAAGCGCTTCCTATCAATAAATTTAAATAAAACAAAGTGTATGTGTGATATATCATCAAAATTTTTTATTATGTATGGAATATAACATCGTGGAAATGCCCGCCGCGGCATTGCGGGGTGGTGCGCATCCGAAATGTCCAATTTTCCATGGCGCATAAATCAGGTTGAATTCGACCGATGGCATGGCTTATGTTGGCTTTGAGGGTCGCTGTGGTTTATGGCTTATTCGCATAGACTTGCGACTTAAGAAAACCCCACAAGAAAAAGTCTAACGGGGTCAAATCACCATCATCACCTCTACGTGAGATCACCATGCACTCAAATCGCTCTTGCAAAATGTCCCATGTGACATAAGCTGTTGAAACCGTATGTTTTTGGTGTCCACATCACCAATTCAGACCAAAAGAAGTTGATAATCATCGACCTATAGCGCTCGCCGTTGACGGTGATGGCCTGGCCAACGTCGTTCTCAAAGAAATATGGACCGATGCATTGGACGCTCTTGGATCTCATGTTGATTAATATTCCAAATTCAATAATTTTGTTTGTTGACATACCCATTCATCCAGAAATGGACCTCATCGCTGAAGATGATTTTTTGATAAAAATTAGGGTCAGTTTCCAACTGATCCAGACCTCATTCAGAGACCACATTTCGGGTCGGTTAAATTTTCTACAGGTGCAGGCCCAAGTCACGACGCAAGATTCGCCAAGTTGAGGTCTACGAAAGGCTGATTTCTTGTGTGCGACGCGAAATCGACTGCCTTGAGTTCGTCTGCTCACTGTCACGGACAGCGGCGATGTTTTCGGCAGGTCTTGGGTTTCGTCATCGTTCGGGTGTTGGTTCATTGTTTGCTGAACCAGTGGACTCAAATTTATCCACCACACTGAGAATAGTCTTCTCGGTAGGACGATTATGGCAACCGTAAAATGGGCGAAGCGCGCGGAACGTTGCCCAATCAGAACACCCATTTTGATTTGACAATTTTATCATTTGCATGTGTTGTTGAATGCTATATCCGTCAATGGTGATTTGGCAAAACAGACTGAATAAATGACAGCCAATTCGACAGATGTAGCTACAACAATATGGCCGCTATCAACTGTCGAAGCTCGGAAGTCCCTATTGGAAGACCCGTTATTATGTATGACATTATTATATATAGTTTATTCATTCACCACAAAAAGTAAAAATAATATTTTAGTAGAATAGATAGTAAGAATAAGTTTTCCTATAACAAACAATTTTCTTCAAAACAATTTTACTTTAAGTGTGTGATGAATATCTTTTTACGTAAAAAAGTAATATTGAATAGGCCTAATATACATGCTATCTCCTTCTGAGTTTCCGGGCTATACATTTTTATATTTATATTTTATCATATTTTTGGCTAAGAAAGATATATACATATAATTATCACATGCATATACATATATTCCTTTTTAACTTCTCGTAATGAAAACATTTTCTTGGTCGTCTTTGAACGCTACTTTACATGAGTAATTTTAGAAATTTAGGCTTCGAAACATCAAAAGTTCCGACATTTATGTCCATTCTTTATTCTATGGTATTAAGAACGGAAATGTGCGAAGGTGGTGTCGCTTGTTTAATGCGGAGGGCAGAATCACGCATGATGAGAAACATTTAAGCCGTCTAACCGTTATAATTGAAAGCAACTGTTGAAGAGAACCTTCGGCACAACTACATAAGACTTTTCCACATGTTACACGGTCTCATATTTGATATAGTCACTGTTCATTTTTAATCCTGAAAGAATACGGTCAACGACTTAATAAACAAATATAAATGACGACATTCTGCGATGCGTAAGACCCATCAATGATTCAGGAAAGTGTCTCGGTTAGAATGGAGACCATATGCAAAATTAAGAGAATATATTGTTATGGATAAATAAATATTTTTAATAATATCTCACGATAGCTTACCAAGAATCCGTGACACCCTACTATAACGTAGGGTGTCATGGATTCTTTTTAAAATAAAGTTCTTTTGTAACAATAATCTCTTTATACTATATTTACGGAAAATCAAATAAAAAAATCTTTTCTGAATTTATTTAATTACTGTACCGTCGAGAATCAAAATGTACACTGGTTCTCAACGGTACAGATCGCGTACGGAGTTGGTTTTCGTACAGGTATTTTTTCGCCGTGGTTTACCAGGTGCAATTATCCGCTGATGATGACAACTTAGTTGTCGAACTGCGTATACAGAATTACGAAAGTTAATGTGGAAAGGGGTTATATATCAATCTTAGTGATTACGTATATTATTAATATATGTTCGTTATTCAAATGTTTAATTATATTATTTATTTATTTTTAAAGTACAACTTCAATTAAACAAATATTTCTCTTTCATAAACAAAAATATATTGATAAATAGAACAAATTCCTAAATAATTATAATTATATGCTAAATCAATTAATAATATGATTCTAAAAAAAAACTAATAAAAATATAATAAATTTAAACAATCGAAAATTTCAATTCAATATAACTATGTTAGTTATGGTGTTTATTCAATTTAATTATTAAAATTAATAATACTACTCTGTATTATAAATATTATTATAAATAATAATAAATATTATTATTATATTTAAATTACACTAACATTTATATATACAAATATAAACGTTGCCTCTAATTTGTTGTATTTTCAAATCAAATATCCCACCAATATAATGTTTCTTCTTGTATTCAATCAAAAAATTTCATTCCATTTTATTCCAATCGTCCCGCTAATTTAAGTTTCTGTTGTAACTAATAAGATAAATTATGCTTGAGTTTCCAAATTTAAATATTTCCGCTGATTTACAAGTTTTAATTAATCCAATCAGATGTATTTATGTAATAATGCTTCCACTAACTTATAAATTGTCACTGTGTTCCAATGTTTGTTTATTTTAACCAATATATTTCAATTTTATACACTTTATATGTATTTACAAGTGCAAAACCCGTGTCTTTTACACTAAATAAATTTCAGTATATTTTTGGTAATCATTTTTTAAGTATTTTTCTATTTCTTAGTATATCTAAGTAAAATTTTTCTAATAATTTTACAGTTTTTAATTTTGCGTCTGTATCAAAAATTTTCAGCTCCATTTTTTTAAACAAACAACATCTGTTTATTAACTATTCGGTTCTACTTAATTTATTCAAGAATTCAATTTTAATTCTTCTTACTCTTTTTAGCTATACTTATTATTTAATTTACATTTTAAATGTTTTCAAAATCCATATCTAAAATTTATTTAATCAATTCACATTAATTTTATTTTAATTTCCTTATGTAAAATATATACCTGTTAATTCAATTTAGTTGTCATATACAAAAACTAAATAATTTATTAACATGACTTTTAAATACTTCTGGGCTTCCGCGCTGGAACCGCGTCACTTGTATATCTGCCGACCTTTCGTACCCATTTGTATGGGACATCTTCAGGGCTCAACTACTGCACTGAAACTGAGTTTCAGTGCAGTAGTTGACGCGGTTCCAGCCCGGAAGCTCAGAAGCAGGTAGCATGGACCATGACCGCGGAAGTCTACGTACTATGAATTTTAAATGTTGGAGTATTTTTTAATTTTTAATATCTTGTTTTAATATTTAATATCTATACACATATATTATGCAAATTGTTTTCAATTTCTCTAATATATTATAACCTATTTACATTTAATCTTTTTGAGTACTACTTTTTATAAGCATTTATTTGAATCATATATAATTACTATATACCACAACATCCATTAATAACCCCTTTAATTATTCAAACACATCATATAACCCAAACTCCTTTCCATTAATATTAATTTAACTTACATTAATTGTCATGTCTTTCTGTTTTAGGTTCTATGATTGGTGTAAAATACCAACTCAAACTGGATTTAAACCAGCATACGATATATATATATATATATATATATATATATATATATATATACGTATATAAATAGAATCTAGCCAAACAAAAAAATATTATTATATGTGAATTGAAATATATATTGTGACCTAATAATTGTAAGTATATTCTTAATTAAAAGTGATTCAAATATATTTTTAATGTTCGTTTTAATAACTTAAATATGTATATCATCAATTACAATTATCTTTATTTAATACACTTGAATATATAATACCATTAAATATTCATAAATATAATTTTATATATATATAAATAAATATTAAGAGATAAAAAAAAGTGTATCACTTTCTTTAGTTAGTTCTTGTTTACAATTATTAAACTGAAATCAAAAGACAGCTGTTCTCATTAATAATAATAATTATAATCCACGCTTTCATATCCTTCAACAGCTTAGTACAAATTACAGAGTGCTTTGGCAGACTATGAATTATTACCACGTCTGCGCTCGTCGTGCGACTTAAGATCTTTGCTTATCAGCACGCTTAAATGGGAAAGGAAAATCATGAAAACTCTTCCTGGTCAGTAGTCTAATGGACTCAGACTCGAGACCCTCGGCATGGCAAGCCAGTGACTTTCCATACTTCCACTACTATGAAGCCCTAAAATATTTTTTTGCACAAGAAATCATGGAACTGTACAAAGGGCATTATCGTACTGTGATTTTTCAAACGTAGTCTTAGCCCTAAGGTATTAATCTGATAATTAGCGATTAGATATATTCCTTACCTATTGTAAAGTAGTGGTTAAATTAATTTTAATGTTGAAGACTTTTCTTAAACAGCAAGTTTCGAGTTCTTAAGCCAAAAACTGTTGTTACAGAGTATATTGGTCTTGAAGAGGGTTGGCATGTTACTATAAAGAATATTCACGCAACCGTAAGAATTGGTGTGAAGGTAAATAACACCATTTTACACAAGAATTTGAAGTTACATGAACTTTGTTCTTGTTGGATTTCCTATAGTCTCATAGTCCAAAAAGAACACGTGAGATGGCGCTAATCTGCTCTACATCGCTTTGTTAATGGATAATATAATCTAGTGTAGTATTGCAGGTTATGAAACTTAAGTATACTATTATGATTCCGAAAAAAAGCAGCAACTGGTAGTTTAGATGTTTGGAAATAAGCTAGCTCTAACAAAAGTTGTTGGTGAGATAAGCCAAGACGATACATTGCAGTTTTTTGTTTCAAGTTCATCCAGTATCTATAAAAATTGTCCAAGAGGAATGAAGATTTGGCATTGCGATAATATTTGGATATACACCGCTGTTTAGACAATTGAGTATTTGAATGGCCAAAACTTAATTCGACGTATAATCTAAACCCATCACGATTTCTTTTTCTTACCATGTGTAAATGATAAATTCCGGAATTTAAAAATGAAATAACTTAACAGAGAAAACGTTTTGACGATTGATTTTCATGGGTGCAAGAATGCCCTGACTGTAGCAGAGATATAAATATAAATGTTTTGTCAAAAAATTTGTATTACTTTCCTAAGCTCAACACAAAGAGGACAGCTCTTGTGTATTTCCTCCTAAGTCCGGAATTACTTAAAAAATGCACTGGATACCATTGGACTGAATACAGACTTTAATTACATGATCTGCTTAAAAGTACTTGTTCTCTGTAAAGGTAGAGAGATAGATCTTATTGTCATATTGATGAATACAAACAATTGTCGAAGAAAAAATAATAAATTGTAAATAGAAATATAATATTTCCTTGGTTATTTCTTCTATTACTCCGATGAACTAATTTTAGTCTCTTAAACTAATATATAAAAATAACTTTTACTTGGAAATTTATTTGTAAGTTACCTGCGTGAACATTACTATAAAAAAACTTCATTCGGGAGTTGACCAAGTGTGTCTATTTTCGTGACCAACTTAATTGTCTTAACTATTTGTAAACTTTTGCTTTCCTTTTATTACTGTTACCGGTGCCACATTGCCATTGTAATTTTTGTTAACATTTTTTTTCTTCTTTTCTTTCTTTGTAATGAACTTACTTTACATAGGAGTTTTATTATAATAATAAAAATAATAAGGAAATGAATATTTTATAATATTATTCTGTAAGTAGTTGCACAGTTGTGGAAAAATAAATAAATTAAGGACAAAATTAGTTTACGCAATGAAATAAACTGAATTAGGTTTCAAATGAATATATATATATATTTTCCAATTCACTATGCGCACTCAAAAACGGATGCTTGTAAAATTCCCGCAGATACCAGTAAGCCGTAACATCAATTTTAATACCGAAGTTCGCACTTTTATTACAATGCTTTTACGAGCTCCAATATACTATTGCATATACATCCTTTACTGATCAGCATTATCGAAGTGCACTTCCATCAGCGCATAACCTGTCATAGGGTGCCTATATTTTGCGAGGTAAACTCGTAAAATTTAACACATCAAAATATCTTGCAGTCAAAGTCGTGAATTTTTAAAATTTTTCCTGGATATACTAATAACAGGAAATGTATCTCACTAATCTTAAAGGAAGGATAAAATTTTAATTATTTATGGTAATAGTAAACAGAAGAAAATACCATTAAAAGAGAGTTGATTTTTTGCTTTGAACACTTAAAATGATTTTACGAACTACAATAACATATCAATAACTTGTTCTATTGTCTCATTATGAATTTATGTGCAAAAAGAGCGACGGCGAGAATTTATTTATTTTACGTATAATCAGAATACTAACAGATTATTTCAAGTTTATATGAACCATGAGAAAAGCGATGTTAGAAGTGCAATAATGGACTTCAGCAGGGTTCAGCTCTGGCATCTCTTTTATTTAATCTAAACATCGGAGACATACCAAAGACGTAGCTTAGAAAATTTGGATATGTTGATGATCTGGCCCTTATATGTCAAGGAAGATTCAAAAACTATGAACGAAGACTTAATTAAGCTGAGCGAGTTTTTTAAGAACTTGCGACTATGTCCTAGCACTAATAAAAGAGAAACATGCTACTTCCACCTATCAAATCAAGAAGCAAAAGATAACTGAAACTTTATTTTAGAGTATTACTTTACCGCAGACTAACATTTAAACACCATCTTACAAACGTGGTCCGTAAACTCAGATCGAGGAACAATACAATGACCAAACTTGGCTTCACAACTTGGGCTTCCAATGGGGCTACTTTACCAACCACAGTACTAGCATTAAGAATACTCAGTGGTAGAGGACTAGATACCCATTTGATTCAATAGCTCACATGTCTAAAAAAAGACACCAAGTTATTTCAGACAATGCACATTATCACGGGAGCTACATATAAGATCAAATCCTACCCGTTGGCTTCTTGTCCTAAACAATATCCATCCACTTGACATCCGGTGATCCTTGGCCTTTTTTAGCGTATATCGCTAAATTATATCTAATGATAAGTTGTCAATTTATGAAGATCTTTCCCTCCTTAACAAAGGACCTTTACGTTTAAAATCCAGACATTCCTATCTTAGAATAGTTAAGTTTGCAAACAACTATAATACTGTGGAATAATGGACCGAAATATGGATTCCCAAGCCAGATCATCCGGCATACGTATATCTAAAGACCGCCCACATCGCGCCTAATATTATTCATTTAGCATTCGCACTTGCTAATTACTGTGGTTAACTTTATCTTTTTTCTTATATGCTTTTTGAAATTATCATTTGCTACATGTTAAAATTTGGCGAACTATTAGATCTTTCCTGTTCATTTTTATTGTTTTTGTAGATCATAGTGTACGATCGATTTCTTTTTTTTTATATAAATTATTGTTGTCCTGTAAGTGACTATGCTATTGGGCAATAAAGGTATTATCATTATTATTAAATACACCACTGTTCAAAATAATGAATCAAACAAATTTCGTAAAATTATTATCAAAAAAATCGATCTAAGGATTCAAATGATTCATATTCAATTCACATAGAAAAATATTACTACACAAACTTTTCACTAAAGTCAAGAAGAAATGCAACAAACTGGTGTAGGGATTTGCATCAATATCGAATGGTGTAGGATTACCTTTAGTAATGAATGAAAATTTTGTTTGGGAGTATATATAACGGCCTTCAGGAGGATACAACAAACGCGGCAAAGGGAATTATTTCCAATCTTTTGCAGAAAAACTTGTTCCCGAATCTTTTGTGTTCTTCAGCACAGCCAGCGTTCTACTTATAAGAAATTGTCAAGCTTAATTGCCTTTCTTACTTTCAGAACCTGGAGGATATAATTTTTTTAAGAAGACAATACAACATTTTTATCAGGCTGTGATTCTTTTGACATGGTCTGTCTAAGCTTCTCCAATACCAAACATTGTCGGTAGAAGCATAAGGCATTAAGTACACGCGTCACATTACTAAGAGGCTCTCCTATATGAGAAATCAGTATCTTGGAATTCGACACTACAATTTGATTATCCATTGGAATCCATGTTACGGTGCATCGATGTGTATATAAATAAACAGAGCGAACTGACGCGTTGCTATAAAAATCAGAAGAAGCCGTTTTTGTTCTCTGTCAGGCATTTATCAATTGCTACATACCATTATGCGCTACCAAATAAATATTGATAGTGTACCAATTATACAACATGAAGTTATTTTCCTATTCTTAATCTCCTTTTCTCATATGCTATTCTTTCTTTCAGATTTCTACCCCGCATTGCTTTACTATCTTCACACGATTTACATGGCCGTCCTCTCTTATTCTTGCCTGGAGGTTGCCAAACCAATTCACATTTCGGCCATCATGTGTTCGACATACGTAGTAGGTATGCAAACCACTTTTAAATTGCCTTCTCTATTCCCTGGATAACCATTTCTAATTACCAAACTACTCTAGAGAAATAGGTAATCAAGGTCGGTAGGCCAGCAAACTATTACTTGCAAATGTATTGTACCACTAAAAACATCAATATGCAACCTTGGAAATACTGAAAAGCAAATAAAACGTGATATGATTTATGTGTGCTTGTATGATTGACAATGGATATTGTTATATTTTATATAGGCATTTTTTTCCACTGTATTGTAAAGAATCCTTCGCTAAATAAATAAATAATTATTGTATGGACAAATTTTGGGTAAACAGATAAATTCCGGTTTGTAGATCAGAAATATGTAACACGCAAGGATCCTTGCACAAATATTTCCTGGTTTCATTATTTTTTAACTTCTATTGTTTATAAGGGAAGTCTCTCTATCTAAAAATGATCGAGTGTAACAAGATAATACAAAAATTACTGCAATATCGAAGATTTCACTTAATAGAAATTCTTTAAAGTAATTTAAAATATTAGAATACTGGAATTTAACAACGTTAAAAATTTCAATTACGTAAGCGAAAAAGAATTTTAACAGGGAGCGTAGGTTGAAAAGCAATAACAGTAGATCTTGGATGCGGCTACAACTCGTAAATACAAGTGCATATTTCTCTTTTTCTTACTTCTCGCTGCCCTTTATTTGCCACTTCACAGTATTCGCATAAGACGGTACAGTATCTTCTGTTAGTGCGGTTTATTTACTAGATTGCATATTTGGTAGTATGCAACCCAAATTCCGTCTAGTCACCATTTCTGAACTATGAAAATACCTTTAGACGTATCAGCGCCGTGGAGCGGTTATAGCTAGCCCATAACACAATGTACTTATTCGTGTAGGAAATTACAGTCGTAAATATGGCTGCGCGGTCTACATTTGATATTTCCTCAAAATATTTGCGTAAATTTAGTTATAGCTTTAAAGTTATATTAGAAAATCATTTCTGCATATATGCTATCTTAACAAATGTTGTTTTTAAAATATAAAATTTATTGGAGTTCTTATTATTTCCTTCGTACTTAATTCGATAATCTATAAATTAGAAAATACTCCTTAATTACTAAAATTAAGTTAATGACAAAGGCATAAGTTACTACTAAAATATCCTTCTAAGTTTTGTAACCACGCCAATGATTCTTCTAATTGTCGCTGAGCTATTGGTGGATGGAAAATATGAATTATTATCCCAATTCATTATTTACTTTATATGAGATATCCCCAATAGCAGCAGATCGAAAAGTGCATAATGTAATTGAAGGTAAAAACATGGGCATAGATGTAAAGACGCGCATATGTAAATTACCGAACGAAGTCAGCTTAACAGAGATAAATTGGGAAGCGTCAAAATAAATAATTAAAAATATGACTCGTAAATTAGGGACCAACCAAGTGAGGCTGATTCATGTATTTTGTAGTGTTTCTTAAGTCCTCAGTTCACCTGTACTTTTTTTAATGGTTGAATGCCCAAGTATTAACGGTCCCCAACTTATGTCATTTTGTGAATAGTGGGGCCAGAAAGTTCTAACTTGCATGCGGTAATTTCCAGTATCTCGTTTTTATAGGCAAAGTATCATTTTTGTATATGTCGTCGTTGAGTGTCATTTTTCATATCTTCAACTTCTTGCGACGTTCTTGATAGAGCTTCTAGCGCTAGAAAGTAGCGCGCACATTGAAATGTACAAGTATTTGAAAGCTGTTTTTAATGCAAGGATTGTATGGATGTGAGGAATGTTCGCCAGTGGGTTCGACTTATAAAACATTCATACCGAATATCTGCCGAAATAATCAACGATTAATTCAGTAATATACTGCAAAACTTTACGATCAGTAAAGAATTATGTCCGCAGAGGAAGGTCGGAAAGAATGAATTTTTTGTTGCACCATGACAACGCCAGACCGCATTGCAGAAACGAAATGACGAAGACGACTATCTAAAAGTGGATAAATTAATAAATTTTAGCAAACAAGTTTTTATTAAGTCTCCCAAACGCATTCACGAGTTTAAAAATTCTTGGCCAGGCATTCCTCTGCCACGACAGGCGATATTAACTAGATGGGGAACGTGGTTTGAAGTAGTAATATACTACGAGAAAAGTTTCCTATTGTAAAACTTTGCATTTTGAAATTAAATTCACAAGAAACTCGAGCAATTGTTTACAACGTAAATAGAGCAAAGTTCTGAAAATTACTCCATTGTTTTAGAAGTCATTTTCCAATTAAAAGACAGCAAGCTGCCTATAAATGATGACCTGAATATAGTAGATAGCCTGAAAGCCTTGTTAAAAAATTAGATTGTAAGTACCTGTAGTATCTATAGCTTACGTGGAGTTTAATTAAGATTTTAAAACTGCAGAGCAATGTTAGGTGTCAAGTTATCAATGTGTAATGTTCGTAATAACATCGCCGTTCATATATCCAGAGTTCTAATAAATTGGTTATATGAGCATCTAGAGGCAGAACTCATTAACTGGCCTATAAAATCTCCGGACTTAAATCCGATAGAGCACTTGCGAGTCCTAATGAAGCGTCATTAGAATAATGAAGCACAAAAAGAGATACCATTAAGAAATAGAGATGTCGATTTTCGTTGATGATCTTGTGCACAGCATCGATGTTTTCCTGAGTAATTGCCGTTTATGGTGAACCTGCTCTTGGATCGTCACTGAGAATATTCCGTCCACGTTTGAATTCTTCATACAACGGGAAATTGTTGACTGATGTGGTGCTTCATTACCGAAAACAGAACCAACTTGGCGAGACATTCTTGTTGAGACAATTGCTTTTGAAAATTATAAAAAAATTACTCCGCGGAAATGTTCTCGGTTTAATTCTATTTTTCAAATAACTTATTAACTTTAACATTTTGTTGTAGCTAGAACACTACAAGTATCGCACTGAAACTTTGGATTTAGGTTAACTAAAGATGGAAGTTAATTTTTGGTACTGAAATTTGATTAGTGGCGCTCACTATATCCCACTTTACCCAACGAAAGCAATAAGAACTACGTTCAAGTTTAGGTGCTTCGATACATTTTCATACCATCATATAAATATTGATTTATGATATCAAAGGAAAGGATAAGGTTTATCAAAGTTTCGTACTCTTCACAGGTTCATGTTTTTACTTTAAAATTGGTTAATTGCGTATTTCTTATGTTTAATTTTTAGTTAGTTAATATTTTTACTTGTTGATTACCTTTTTCGTAGACAGGCTTTACTGTTGAACGCTACTCACTAAATAAATAAAATAGACTAAACACGTTATAATGGCTATAAGAACATTTTACATAGTGTGAATTACTATAAAATTACTATTAATAAATCTGTCAAATGATGGGAATATTCTTTGTTGCATTTAAATTAAAAAATAAGAAGTTATTTGGGTATCATAAATTATATTATAATTGCAAAAATTGCTCAGCTACCAAATAAAAAACGTTTTAGTTAATGCTACACAAAAGGAATTTAAGTGAGTTTAATATTTCATAATAGATAAATTACAATTTAGTTGAAAGACCGAAAAGCCTCTGGAAATTAATTCAGGCGGAACTAATGGGTAGTAAGTTCGTTGTTCAACTATTCTAATGAGTAGAGCAACGTTCATTCGAAATATAATGAATATCGAATAATACTGAAGTAAAAGCTCGATCGTAATTAATAGATCCATTAAATAGCACGATGTAAGGGCTTATAAATATGTGGTAGCTACTAAAACATTGTACCATTAATTTACGGTACTGCTAAACATAACGGCAAACCGTTACCATCTAACGCGTACCGTTATTATATCAATCTTGGGATATTTCATCAATTCTGTATATCCTTTTTGTTATTACCGCATTCGATTCGATAGTCACACACCATTATCGAAGTCAATTAGGTCCAATTAATAATTATTCTCATTTACGTGAACTATGAAAATCTATAGCTGGAAATTTCCTATATTTCTTCGTTAATCCATGGCATGCAGATAATCTGTGCGAATTCGTAATTAACTTGAGCACAGATTAAACAGTTTCGATACATAAATAGACAAATAAAGTAATAAACAATTCAAGAAAATTTGTATGATATAACGGTACTTACAAATGGTTCGTTTCTCTATCATTGGATTCTAACTAGAACGGATAGAAATTTTCTCTTTTATATAATGAAATATCCGGTAAGATTTATTTCCTATACAACAAGATATTTAGAATTATCGTGGTAATGAATCGTTAAATTGTTTCATTAAACTAGTTTACAATCAGGTCGTCCATATATTAATTAATATGTTCGCAATCCGTACTTTGTTGGGAAATGCTACTATTACATATGTCCGCTCTAAATAATAATACGCGGGTGGTCTGAAAAGTTTCCAACCCAACAAAGATATAAGACATTTCATCTTAAAATTTATATTTATTTTTCTACATAGTCTCCTTGTAACTCTACACACTTCTCCCAGCGATGCTTCCACATCTTTAACCCGTCCAAATAATACTCGGCGTTTTTCTCTTCAAAATAATTGTTCACGAAGGTCATTGCCTCTTCATTTGACGAAAATCTCTGTACTCCGGATGCAATTCTTAGATGAGGGAACTAAAAGATTTCGCTTGGGGCTAGATCTGGTGAGTAAGGCGGATGGTGAAGCAGCTCAAACCGTAATTCGAGGATTTTCGCCATGGTGTGAGACGGCGCGTTGTCTTGGTGAAACAGGATTTTCTCTTTCTGTAAATGTGGACGTTTTAACACAATTTCTGCCTTCAGCATGTCAAGTAATGATGTGTAGTATGCTCCTGTAATAGTTTTTCCTTTTTGAAGATAATCGATTAAGATAATTCCATGACTATTCCAAAAAAACAGTCGCTATCACTTCCCCAGCCGAAAAAGTTTTTGCTTTTTTTGGAGCCTGTTGCCCCTTTGCAGTCCACTGTTTTGACTGTATTTTTGTATCGGGCGTACAATGGTGTATCCAAGTTTCATCTACAATAACTAATCGGCGCCAAAACTCGGATTTATTGCGCTAAACTGCGCCAACAAAGCGCTGGAAATGTTCATTCGAACACGTTCGAACGCGGCACCCAACGCGCGAACAGTTTTCTCATGCCTAAATCTTGATTTAACATGTGACAAACACGTTCTTTGGACATATTCATAGCCTTTGCAATCTCTCTCACTTTAATTTGACGGTCGTCTAGCACCGGCAATGTGTTATCGTTAGATGTTGTCATCAGTAATTGCAGTATTTGGATTTCCCGAAAGTTCATCGTCTCCCAAGCTCTTACGGTCACATTTAAATTCAGCTGTCCAAAACTTCACTGTGGTAAATGATGGTGCAGAGTCCCCGTACACGAGTCCAACTCATCTTTGATTTGCGTAGGCGTATTGCCTATCAAAAACAAATATTTAAGGACAGCTCCATACTCGACACTCACATCGACTCACTCAAACGACTGTCAAATAACAACTGCGCGTCCAAAATGTCTGAAACTTTGGCGAGTACCTGACAATAGATACACAACTACAATCCCTAGCATTTACTGATGGGCGCTGTCATTTTCACGTTGAGATCGGAAACTTTTCAGGCCACCCTCCTAAATAGAATTTACGAAAAGGTTCTATACTTACAAATTTCACTCGGATGATGTCTCCTGAAACAAAATAAAAAAGATATTAGTTGTATAAACTTTAAAGTTTCCTGGCTGTTTAGGTGCCGAAAATTAAATTGGTTTTAGTTAATGTGTACATTACCGCCCGCGGAAGTTTGAGCAGTTATTAAAAATTTGAAAGCATATAGAAAATGGAAAGAAAATCACACAAAAATAAGGGACTTCTAATGATAAACATTTAATTAATAAAAGTAATAAAATATTCACCAAAATAATTCTGATTTCGTTATAAATTGTTACACTTTTTTCTAATCGAAATATCCTCGTTTCCTGTTTAACATAGCTTGCATCACATACAGCATTCTATCAGTTAATTTTCTAAGAGTGTCTATATTGTTCGAGTCGGATTGATGAAGCCGCCAAAGATAATCCTTTGAAATTCGACAGTGATTTCTTATTTTTCTATTGACTTCGTTCCATAGCAACTCAAAGTGTTTCAAGTCTGGGTTCTGAGGGAGCTACGGCATAATTTGCACCCTACTAGCAGAGCATTCAAATAATTTTTAAAAGTCTTAAATTTACAATTCATAGTTCAAAATGAGAAACATATAATTGCCGGACTGATTTTTTTTTTTACATTTTTAAGATAAGTTAAAATTTGAGAATGGCTTGCAGAATTTAATGGATTTTCCACGAGGCTGTTAAAATTCAAAGTACCATAAGAAGCATATCATGTTTAATAAAGCTAATACAGAAAGAATTGCTTAATAAATATAGAAGAAAGAAAGAAATATAGAGAAGGAAGAAGAGAACAAGTATTGTACATTAGAATGGCTTCAATATTGAATGGCATGAACTTCATATGTTACCAAAATATGTTTATTAACTGTTTTTGATTTTACTATTATAAGCATTTTAAATTTCAAGATTTTCCTTCATTTCTTTCAGTCTATTAACATAATCTAGATGCCCGTCGACTAATTTTCGTCTGCCTAGCGTTGCTTGAAAACGAAACGAAAGCTTCGCGTTAATCTGGCAATGTCTGGATTCTATTAATTTAGATTGGGAGAAGTTAGGCAAATAATTCTGAAGCGTTCTTCTTTTGTTAAGTGTACTAATTCCATCTTTTCACATACCTAGCCTAACACTGCAAAATTTGCTCAAGTAAAGGCTGAAGAACTGTGGAGCTAGAAATTTTGGATCTTTAGAATGACATTATACTAACATTTTTACATATCAGATGATAACTTTAGAATATCATAAAATCGAAATATAGATCTGGACTCGTTGTCGAGCATTTTTTATATCTACGAAATGGTGTGCCAAAGATCACAATGATATTGAGATTTTTTTAATGTTATAAGTTAGAACTTTCTTCGTGTATTATATTTAATATTAGCTGTTTATTTTGGGAATTTATATTTATGTAATTATTTTTGGGTATCAAATGTTTGAGAATCCCTGACATAACCATTTAACCGACACCCTAAAATAAACAGTCTTTCATAACTTTGCTAGTTATTCGAAAATAAACGACAATGATAATCACTATCATTTTTTGTTGAACATTAATACTTAAAATTGTTTTCATTTTTTCCATAAAATATGCTAATAGTTTTAAAAAAATGTATGACCTTTACATTTTAAATGTTTAATTAAGAAAATATTTTATGTTTATTTATATACATGTAATTAATTATTTTGTGGAATTTTAATTAATTCAATGTAGAACCTATACAAGCATATGTAGTAAGAAACCAACTTTATTTTGTAACATATAAATATATAACACATATGCAAATCGGCAGTGCATGTATTTTGAAACTTCTCGACGATAACAGGTGAAGTTTCGCTTCATAATTTCATGAAAGAAGCAGCATGTGGATATCTGCATTGGCAATTCCAGAAACTAATACTCTTCATGGGATACATTAGAACCGATACCTTCTGCTTAGCAATGCAGTATATACAAATAGTAGTATATACTGCAATGCCGTAAAGTAAATTCGAAATATTGTGCTAATAGTGATTGCGGGATTATATATTGTGGAATTTTAATTAATTACGATATATATGTATATATATATATATATATATATATATATATATATATATATATGCATTATAGATATGTAGAATATATGTTAATTTAACTTATATAGGATTCAAATGGAAAGTAAATTTAATTAGGCGCTTTACAAATTTACATGTTATAACTTCTTTGAAAAAAAAATTAAGTTCGTTTGGTGAATTTAAATAAAAATAAAAAAATGTTGTACTTTAATTAAGTGTAATTATGGTAATTTTGATGGAGCCTGTGGTTGATTCACTTAATCACTGAAGGTTGATATATAACCCCTTGCCACATTAATTTTCGAATTCTGTATACGTATTTCGACAACTAAGTTGTCATCATCAGCAGATAATTAAAAAGCGTCGCACCTGGTAAACTACGGCGAGAAATACCCGTACGAAAACAAACTCCGTACGCGATCCGTACTATTGAGAACCAAGAGTGTACATCACCACAGTGTACATCTGTACATCAAAACTTACAAAAATGTTTTAATTGTCAATTAAAGTACTAAAAATAAAACAAAAGCATTCATCAGAACAATAGTAATAAAATTATACACAAATATTATATATGTACATACCATATGTATATTAATTATTAAATATTTCTGAATTAACTACGATAGAGCGATTTACATTAAGAAGGATGAAAAGCTTTCATTAATATAAAAAAAAATGAACATCATTCTCAAGTAAAGAACCTCTCTGTGAATAAGGGTGATAAATCTTGGATCTATACGTATGAACCCGATAGTAAACAGCAGTCGACTGTGTGCGTATTCCAAGGTGAGCGAAAACCAACAAAAGTTATTCGTGCTCGAGCACATCAAAACAAATGGTCGCCTGTTTTTTCGGAAAAACCGGAGACGTTGCAAACGTGCCTTTAGAGAGTTACAGAACGATCAGTTCCGAATGGTACACAACTACTTGTTTGCCAAAAGTTTTTGAAGAAATAAGGAAAACACTCATAACGACAGACCATTCTTCACCATGAAAATGCGAGGTCTCACAGGTCGTTTCGAACAATTGAATATTTGACCGGGCAAAACATTAAATTGATAAGCCATCCGTCGTACAGCCCTGATCTAGCACCCTGTGATTTCTTTTTGATCCCATACGTGAAGAATAAACTTCGTGGTCAACGGTTTTCTACGCCGGAAGAGGCAATTGAGCCATTCAAAACCCACAATTTGGAGATACCGCTTTCACAGTGGCAGCAATGCTTTTCGGATTGGTTTAAACAAATGCAAAAGTGCATTGATTTCCAAGGGGAATATTTTGAAAAACAATAAAACTATCTTCGATAATAAAATTTTTTTCGATATTCCCGAAATATAAACGGCTACCCTCGTATATATACAATATATATATATATATATATATATATATATATATATATATATATATATATATATATATGTATATATAACGTTTATTAGTATAAAGATATGCTATATTTTTATACCACTGAAGGTAGTATAAATTTGGAACCCACATTTGTTTATTTTCTTAAACAGATTAAAGCGTTTGTATTTTTATAATTCAATGTACACGTAACTACGCCGCCATTTTAAACAGTATGTAGTGAAATACGACTTCTTATGACTGAAGTGAGTAATATAAAATATATATATATATATACAATTGTAATTACTCTGATTAGGGCGATGTATGAAGCCGTGAAAACGGTAATTAAGAATTCATTGCGAATTTTCAATGTGCTCAATATGTTCGATCATCTCTATAATATATAGAGCTGTTATCAAAAACAAAACATTCTTTCGGAACACACGGAAGTACATAATAGATCAGAACACTAGTTCATAAAAATATTAAATGACAATTCCCAATTGACGTTTCTATACCGAACAACCATGCCCAATAAAAATATATAAATAAATGTGATAAATACATTTTTTTATGTGCTCGTACAACTAAGTTATGATCCTGCTTTTAGACCATCGAATTCATTTAAAACTTTTGTGAAATTTCTGTAATACTATACATAATTTAGCCTATGGACGTTTGTAATATTATTTTATTGCATGTAATTATGAGAAACGTAACTAATTAATTATATACACTTGCTTTTAAGAAGATATTTCGTTTGGAACCCAGGAAAAACGTTAAATTTATTTCTATTAGACGTCGATTAAGTTGTAGCGTTTCCTGAAATACAAGTGATCGGCTTAAATAACTATCTCGTATATAGTACATACATACGTATATAGTATATTATATACGCATAGTACCGGCGTTAGAAAAAACTATAATCACTCGAGAAGGAAAAAGAAACGAGTTAATTTTAAGTATGTATTTATATGTATTGCATACATCCTATGTCTCTAATAGATCGAGATTATTAGAAGTCAGATTCAATGTCCTTTCAAACATTTGAAGCAGGGCCGGAGTCAGTGTAATATTACACTTAATTAATAATAACGAGAACGATAATAATAATATGAAATTATTATAATTTGTTTGGAAAAAAAGTGATGTCGAAATGTATAAAAAAATCAATTAGATAAAAACATTGAACAAGCAAATGCAAAAAAATTGAAATTATGCTCAACAAATAATAAGAAATGATTGACACTGACGATACTAACATACGAAAATATTGTTTGCAGAGGTTAGAATAGGAAGGGCATGACAGTGATTTCTAAATTTTTGTTTGCGAAATACAATAATTGAATCTTTATATGAAACGGGTATTATATTTGCGATTTTATATATTTTGTGCTCAGCCACTGAATTAATTGTTACCTTTCTATATTATCATACCTTAAAATATCACAATATGATATACTTAGTACATTTCTTTTTTAACCGCTTCATTTACAAATATTAAAATACAATACATAATAATCCCCCATTCACATTTTGGGAATAAACATTTTAAAAACCACGCATATTAAACATTTTGTTTTAATATAACAAAATAATTGTTTTCTTCATGAAACTTCCTTCTTTTTTGAATATTCCCTTATATCTGGACCGTGTTAGTTTTAGAGATAATTTCTGTTTTAGACCTAATTTTCCACCCGTTTCTGATTCTTATCAGTTTTGTCACCTTTCTCATTGTTTTTCCTTTTCTTGTATGTATCTCAGTTATTGTTCCAATATGTCCTTTGATCTACACCTTCTCTTTCACCTATTCCTTTCATCATCTATAATTTAATCTAATCTTTCATGGTTCATTCTTACTAGATGTGTAAACTTTAATTTTAACAAGCTAATTTTTACTAATTTTACTACTGAATAAATTTCCAGTTTTTCTCACATCTATTCATTTCTCAATCTATCGTGTTTTATGGCTCTTATCTTCCTTAAGGGTTTCAATTTTCAATTTTACTGTATTTATAGTTGATTCATGTTAGTTCATACATACATATACGTATAAGTATCTCTGAGAACTATTTCATTGAGGAAGTAATACATCTTGTATCATGATCTTAATTTTGCTGTTTATATTCCATTCCATCCCTCTATTTGTATGTTTCTTAGATATTCAAAACATTTTTGTTTCTACACTTTTTCAATGTTTTCGACAAGTTTTTCTTTTTCTTGTATTATTTGTCTGCCATATATATGTCACTAAATGACAGTTTATTTTTTTAAAAGCGTCGAATTTGTCTCCTAATAATATGAATATTAAGATTATGATAACTACACTCACACCGCGGTTAATATTGCCTCCGATAACGAAGCTTCCATATAAAAAAGCCTAGAATTTCAAGTACCTACCTAAATTCCCGTCAAAGTTGAGTTTTTTCCAGATAATTATTGCTCCTTAATTCAATTGTTGAATCACGGAGTAATAGCATGCTTTAACGCTTGTTATGTTTCGGATACTAAGCAATTGAACTAGAGAATATACAGGCAATTTGTGGCCAAATCACACTATTAAAACCGCAAGTCATTAAGAAATGTTTTAATGGAGTTTTCCGGATTGCTTAATCAATAAGTGGCGAAAATATAGAAAAAGAAAATAGAAATGTTTCTAGTGCGAACAATCAACAAGTACTAGAGTTGAAAATATTGTGAAATGGAAGTAAAAAGGATAAAATGGATTATCATTGTGTAAATGTGGAAATTGGTCAATTGGCTATAAAATAGAAATATAGAAATATAAATTTTAATTGTAAAGTTATTAAAGTGAATTCTTGCAATATAATGGCTAAAAATGCGAATGTTGCGTTGCAAGTCATAAGCATAGATACTAAAAGCTCCGCAAATGTTCACAAGCCTCAGTTATGATTTGTTCGCCGACTGGAATGACGTGTTGGCACGGATGTGTAGACACCTGTATGGTCTGTTGTTGTTAAAGAAGTTTCTGCCGAAAAAGTGTTACTCACCAAACTAGAGGCGTTTTAAAATTTTCTAGAGGAGGTGATCTTGTTTTAGGTAGAAGCGTTATTGTTAAGCAAGCAGTGCTAAATGCAGTAATTCCGTATCTGCGATTGTTAAATGAAAGAGAAAAAGGCACATAATATTAATTTTAGGCTCGTTTTAAAATGGGATTTAATGCAATTTGATTATTTATGTAAAAACTTTTCTTTGCTCGAAAGGAAGCTTTCGAGCGTTTCGTTCCTGTGACCATAATATTTTTGTTTCTGAAAACGAAGTATTTTCGTGGAACGCACCCTATTTGTTACTCGAGGTATGACTATTCTGAAAATTAATATTTCTTATTATATAAATATGTTGATAAGAGGCGTTCTGATGTAAATGTCAATAGGCATTTAGAGTAATATAAACAACAATTATTAAATGGCAGTTTAACATATTACTTTTGATATACGTGCGTGTACAGTTTATGTGAAAACTAATGTCTTTCCCTGGCCAACACCAAATATCAATACCACTTTTTATGGTGGAATCAAATATCGTCTTTCAATTATGTAACCATAAATAATGTGAAAGGCTTACGTATTTCTAGTTTAAAAGATGGTCTTGATGCGTAGCTCTGATCATAGGAGACTGCTAATACGTGGTAACTTTAAGAATGCAGAGATTTGAATAGTCTTAACTTTCTAAAGGCGATTTCAGAATATGCATTTCCTACGGCAGTAAGTCCTAATAATTAATTTGAAGGTACAGAATTTAGGAAAATACGTTCTTTTTTGTCATATCAATGCGAAAGAGAATATGTAATTACAAAAAAGACTTTATTACATCGAAGTAAGAAGACACTATTAAAAAGAAACACTACCGAATAATATATATTCTTCAATTCGTACTCAAACTATAGAAAAATTTCATTTATTTCACTCAATTACTATGAACTATTTAATTATTAAAGTAAATTTACAAAAACAAAAAAAAAACTAAATTCTCGAAGTATAATGTAAAAATTAAGAGTTATAGATCGACTCCTGAAGCCGGATCTGTGTAAGTAATTTCATTGATGATCACACAGATGGAGCTGTCGGTATAGAGGACCATCAAGAAGAAACTAATAAGTTCAATAACATTGTATACTCTTCCGTTCATAGTTTGATCTGAATTAATTTCCATACTTAATATTT
Organism: Dermolepida albohirtum; assembly: GCA_031893035.1. Classification (NCBI taxonomy): domain Eukaryota; kingdom Metazoa; phylum Arthropoda; class Insecta; order Coleoptera; family Scarabaeidae; genus Dermolepida; species Dermolepida albohirtum. The sequence continues at coordinate 846,887 of JAVIWB010006558.1, read as the reverse complement.
CGCTGGCATCATTTAGTATGTACACAACTTGTACACATATCTGGTCCTAATAGGATTATACGGAAACCTGTATTTCATGTTCTTCACTTCCAACTCTTCTCACACTTTTACGCAATTCCCGGTCGCCGCTTCTTCATCTTCTCCTTCATCTTCGTCTTCATCTTCTTGCCGAACTGGTTCGTTAAACTTTCGAATGACACCGTAATAAATTTCAAACTTCATAGTTTAATTAACGCTTTGATGTGTGATGTTTTATAACTATTTGGACAGTATGGAAGGTGGTTAGGAGTTTGACGATATATCTTTGATGTCAATGATGCGGTATATCAAAAAAGGATTAAGTAAATTCTTGACGTTGGCATAATCACTATTCTCCAATTATAGTGTTTATTATTACAATGAAGTACTTACAAGCATAAAATACACTTGCATTTATATATTTAAAAGGTAAGCTATTGAATGAACTGAGATTATCATCTAGTAGATAATAGTGAAAAAATGCCTTTGTTATTAATTGCTTTGCATGACATCTATATATTAATTTCATAGTTCTTAAACCCTGCTACTGTATATATAGATATCTTTGAATATATTGGTACCGCGAAAACCGGAAAAGTCCGCCTTAATTTTAAAATATACAGCATTGAAAAAAAATTCAATATTTTCAGGATGGTCAGTTATTATATTTACAAACGAACTCTAGATATAAAGGCTGTTTCGAATTGCGCGGTTTTTTTTTAAAAGTAAATAAAATATAGATGGCGCACTGAATTTGTCTGGGTATGTGGGCATTTAAAAAGTGTGATGTATGATATTTATAAAAATGGCTTCCTACACGGTACAACGAATTGTTGAATTATTTTATGAAAATCAGCGTTCTGTGAAAAGAGTTTTTAGAAAATTACGTGAATTTTGTGGTTTACATAATCGTCCATCTGAAAGCACTCGAAGTCGAATTATTAAAAAAATTCAAGAGACTGGTTCCGTGGAAGATCAAAAAAGGGAAAATACAGTCGTAGTAGTCGTTTACAAGAAAATATTGGTTTGGTTCGTGAAAGTGTTGCTGAAGATCCTGAAATGTCCATTAGACGACGTTCACAACAACTTGGACTTAGCGGATCAACAACATGGCTTATTTTACGCAAGGATTTAGCTCTGAAGGCATATAAAGTTCAAATGCCACAGGAACTGAAGGCATTAGATCATTTAAAGCGTCGTTCATTTGTCAATTTCATCAATGAACAACCAGCTGATTTTTCGCAAAAAATAAAGTTTTCCGATGACGTACATTTTGAAATTGGTGGCTATGTTAATAAACAAAATTGCCGTACCTAGGGTGAGGAAAATCCACGAATTATTCATGAGAAACCTATGCATCCTAAACGAGTTACTGTTTGGTGTGCATTATAGTCAGGTGGTGTAACTGGACCTTACTTCTTCGAACATGCTGCTGGTGAAGCTGTAACTGTCAATGGTGATCGATATCGTCGGATGATAACCGGATTTTTTGTGGCCTGAATTAATGAATATTGATCTAGAGAATATGTGGTTTCAACAGGATGGCGCTACACCTCACTTTGCAAACAAATCAATTGATTCGAACAAAAGAGTGGACGACTGTGGAGCTGCAAGAGGAGGTCATTTGGCGGATATCATTTTTCGCATATAAATATCATAACTGGTACTTCAATTACCAATAAAAAGTTTTTTGAAAGTGGATGCAAATTATGTGTTTTATTTATTCGTTAAAAAAACCGCGAAATTTGAAACACCCTTCATACTATATTTTGTATCTTCACAAACAGCAGAACGATTGTACTACAATTATAAATTAAAAGAAAAAAAATGTGGGCATCCTGTATTAACAACGTTAGAATTGAAAATATTCTGAAATGGATTGTCATTGTGTAAATATGGAAATTGGTCAATAAAAACGCTGTAAAGTTGAAATATATACATAGATAGAAATTTCAAGTGCAAAGTTATTAACGTGAATTCTTTCAAACAACATAACAGGTAAAGATGTGAATATTACGTTGCACGTCATGAGCTCAGATATTAAAAGCTCCGCAAACGTTCACGATTCTCAGTTTTGATTTGCTCGTCGAATGGAATGAATGTGTCGGGCTCAGATGTATAGACTTGTGTATGGACCGTTACACGTTGTATGTGATAATGAAACAGTTACGTAGTTCGAGAAAACGATCATTGTCACATGAGATGAATAAGTTTATTAAAGATTTATGGGATTTAATTTACGATAGTTCAAAAATAAAATGTGTAGTTTGCGATATATCTATAATGTGCTGGACGAAAAGTGATTGTAAACGACATGTGAATAGTGCGAAGCACAATCATAAAAAACAATCATTTGTTTATTCTGGAATAAATGCGTGAACTGTATTTTACCTAGTCGGAAAACGTTTCAAAATTTCATAAAGTCTGCTCGTAACTTGAAAATAGAATTAAATTGGAATTGAACAGTAAGAAACTGTGGTTATGTTTGACGAAACAGATTGTAAAAAATTCTGTTCTTTATCTGGTACGTAGACTTCCGCGGTCGTGGTTCATACTATCTGCTTCCGGGCTGGACCGCATCACTGGTATAACTGCCAGCAGTTATACCAGTGACGCGGTCCCGGCGCAGAAGCCCAGAAGCAGATTCTGTTCTTTATGTTACGGTATGTACAAAACATTCACATCAACTATCATCTTCAATCTTACAAGCTTCCATAAGAGTATAACAATGTACTGGCGAGGTAATATCAAAGGCGGTGTTCAACATATTGGAGAAATTTAAATTTTCGAGAAATCAATTCTTAATGCTTATGGCTGGCGCTACCGTAACTATGCGTTCTCTAGGTCGGTCTCTTTAAAAAGGCTGGTAAATTCTTACACGTAACTTGTAAAATCCATGCTTTACATCTTGTAGATGCATTAATTACAAGTGTTTCGCAAGTTCTCCAACCATACTCGAGAATTTTACTGTTCCCGCATATTTCTGAACCACCATAACCAATTCTTACATGTTAAAGAATAAATATGGTTACAGTCAGCATTTTACTATTATAAATATTATATATATATATATATATATATATATATATATATATATATATATATATATATATATATATATATATATATATATATATATATATATGGTGGTTTTAGAAACCAGATAAAATTTTAAGATAAGTTAAAAAAGATTTAAAAACTATTTACAACAATTAGTTTGTGACTAGTGGAGGGAATAGGAATAGTGAAATTAGTACAATTAGCGAACGCTGTTTACGCAAAAGATTTTGTTTTATAAAAGTTTGAAAGCGTTTTAGACCGTGTTTCGGATTTTACCATTTACCAGATGTAGAATGATTTTGACTGAACAAAATGTATATATAAATATATTACTTTTAATGACAGGACTAACTACTAGAATTAATAGAGGCATCTTTTGTTTTACAAAGAGTTCATTTCTCTGACCAGTTCAAAATGTTTTAGTAGACTAAGTTCCACTTCTTTTGTTCGTATTTTCATTTTCTTTATCAATGAGTGTACCTCATTCTAAATTGAAATAATAGATTTTTTTAATAATACTATTTTATGTATTTTGGTAAAGGTAATAAATTTCAATAAAAGCTAAAAAAAAGTTATGAAAGCTATATAAAAGCTTGTTTTATTAACATAACGTCCAAACTTCTCGTAAAATCAAGATGTACATGGTTATAATAGCAGTTTTGAGTATAATAAATCTTTTGAGTATCATTAACATTCAAACGGAGTCCTAAAAAAAGGAATGATTTACCATAATAGTAGTACTTGAGGTAAATGCTTTCAGTTCTCGATATCCTGTGCATTGAAGTCTTACCAATAAATTACTGCCCGCTCTGAGTGCCGGATGTCTAAGAAGCTTCCTGTACGTACTGTTATAAATAAATTTTTTTTTTCATTTGCCTGATATAATGATAATTTGGGATAATTATATTTGAATCTGTTTTAAATTAGACGATTTGAATTTTTTTACTCAAAATATTTTCTCTAATTTATTTTGTTTAAGAATATAGAAATTAATTTATCAATTCCAACTATTTCTAGTTGTATTATAATACAATTTTTTAATTCCAAATATGTGAGAACTAGTTATAACGACTATTTTAGTTCGAGAATATGAATTAACTGTGCCTAGGGAGCGTACAAACTTCAATTGCAGTTGTGAACATGTTTTTCTCTTTCCAAATATAGAAATGTCTTCCAGACAACTTTATTTCAAGATTATTAATGAAAGAATTTATGTTACAGTAAAAGTTAGTGTCATAGTTAACTCAATTTCTTTACGTACTTCTTAATATTTAATATTCTATACTCTTCTAATCAACGTCAATCTGTTGTTATCTACTTCCAACAGATTTCGTAAGAATTAAACTTCCATCCTTATTCCAAATTAGGTAAAGTTTTCTTGGACGTATTTGTAAAAATTTATTTCCAAAAATTTTGTTGACACGCGATGACAAAAGATGATTTCCGTGCTATTGTTTTAACAAATGTACAAAATAGTTTTATTTAAATTTGATTTAATCTGATATAGATATAAAAAAAATTTATATAGTTCGTGTTGTTTGTCGTGTATATTAGTAAACCATTCGAAATTATAAAATTGTTTTCTGATATAATTTTACAAAAATACATTACAGCCTTCCTCACTTTATTTAATTTTGCATAGTGTAAAATGGTTCTTTGGTTCATTTTTAATGTACCAGAAATAAATAGAAGATCTATCAATATTCTATAATGTTAGACTGAGAAGATATATTTTCAAGAAAATAAGAGTAAGGCGCTACATCTCGAAGCATGCCATACCAACCTGTCTTCACCTAATTTTTGTCATTAATGTTCAGTTCTTTACTAATATCAACTTTTTACTCATTTACTAAGTTGATTCTTTCGGCCAGGGCTGTACCTTTACCAGTCTTCTTCGTTCTTAGCTAACATAATTGGCTTACAAAGGGAAGTGCCTGAAGATTTCATTCTCACGATTGGTGTACCCAAAGGGTCAAATTTAGGACCTGTACTATTTATGTTTTTTATAAATGATTTGTTACTTTAAGTTGATTGGCTCATCCTTTCGTATGCTGACGACAAATATTTATTCGAAAATTATCTCTTCCGACAATGCTGATAAACTTCAACGGAAATTCGATTTCTTAGCTAATTGGTGCGAATACTTTGACTTAAAGATAAATACTGAAATATGTGTTATTACTTTTTCTAGATCTTCTACACCATTTAGATCATAAGATCTTATCAAGGATGGTTACTTGAAGAACTTAAACGAAATAAAATACCTTGGGGTGATATTTGAATCAAATCTCATTTTTAGTTGAGGGATAGTATAAGGGATAGTACTTAGGATTTATTAAAACCTATTTTATAGTGAAGAATTTATGTAGTACTTACTGATTTAAAGCGTAGAATATTATTATACGATTTATTTTTAGAAAAAGGTAATTTATTTTGAAATCGTTAAATTTCAAAAATATTTATTGATATGAATTTGTTTATTTATAAATCAGAGAATTCGATTGGCTCAATTAAATTTACTATCAATTTATGGGAAGTTAAAATGTAAATCAAGTTGTTCCAGTTGATTTAAAGAAAATATATTATATATTCAAGTAAAATAATAATAATAATTATATTATACTATTGCAAAATAAAAGTAAGTAAATAAACAGTTAATTAATATATGTACGAGGGAGCGTTTTTATATCCGCGGAATGGGGGACAAGGGGTGGAAATAAAAAAAACCAAATTATTTTTCTTTTTCAATATATTCACCTGCAAGACGGATACATTTTTCACATCTTTGAATTAATTTATTTATACCCTCATAAAAAAATGATTTCTCTTTATCTGCAAAATACGCCGAAACTGCCTCCTTGACTTCATCATCGGCAGTAAATTTTTTACCCCGCAGCTCTTTTTTCATTTTCGGAAACAGGTAATAATCACTCGGGGCCAGGTCTGGGCTGTAGGGTGGGTGATTCACAATTTCGAAGCCCACCTTATGCAGGGCAGCTAACGCAACGCGGCTCTTGTGGACGGGCGCGTTGTCGTGCAAAAGCAGAACACCTTTTGTCAATTTTCCCCGTCTTTTCTCTTTAATGGCTTCTTTTAGTCGCTCTAATATTGAAGCGTAATATTCTCCGGTTATAGAAACACCTTTATCTTTATAATCAATCAACAATATTGCTTCCGAGTCCCAAAATACCGTTGCCATGAGTTTCCGAGCTGATTGTGACACTTTAAATTTCTTGGGAGGTGCTGTGCCCTTTTTATGCCACTGCATGGAGTCTTGTTTGGACTCGGGTTCATAATGATGAACCCAAGTTTCGTCTCCAGTAACAATTCCACTCAATACACCATCCTTGTCTTCATTACAGAGGTCCAAAAATGCACGCGAACACTCTACGCGCTGTTGTTTTTGCGGTGGCGTGAGCATTCTCGGCACCCATCTTGCGCTGACCTTAGACATGCCGAGATGATCGTGTAGGATTTTAAAAATTGTTGTGTCGGATACTCCAACCATTTCTGCGAGTTGCTTCTTCTTTAGTCGAGCATCTTCGAGTACAATTTGTTCAACTTTTTGGATAAGTGCTGGCGTGGTCACCTTAATGCTCCTGCCCGGCCTCGGGTCGTCTTCAAGGGATTGCCTTCCTTGTTTAAATAAATTATGCCACTTGTACACCATGGTTTTTCCTGGACAAGAGTCGCCGTAAACCAATTACATCTCATTCATTATGGTCGCGACTGATTTTCCCTGCCTTGTAAGGAACTTTATAACGGCACGATATTCGATTTTTTCTATATTTCACTTTTCACTCCTGATTATGTTACTTGGTTGACGATAGCTCAAAGACAAACTGTCTAATAACAATGAAACTTCGTATTTATACTAATCATGAGTCGCTGCACAGGCCACGCCCCCAATGCGCCTACTCACACCTCTACAACCCGCTCATTCCGCGAATATAAAAACGCTCCCTCGTAGCAAAAATAAGAACTAAAGAAGTACAAGCTATAGTAAATGTATAGTACAAAAAGTTACAGTTTGTAAACTACGAAGGAAAAGACACCTATAAGTGACAGTGTATAAAGAACAATTATAATTGGAAATTTATGTATAAAGAAGCTTCACCTACATATGTATATGTGAATCAAAAAGAGGACAAGATAATACCAAATATAAAATCGCAAGATACGAATAGACCCGAAGTTATAATTTAAATTTAAGAAATAAGGTATTTGTCTAGTATAATAATCTACTTTAAATATTGAGAAAAAAAATAGAATAATTTGAGTTATTTTGAATTAAAATTTATTATGAAGTATTTGTGTGCTTAGTTTAAATTTATATTACAGTTAACTTTGATTTAAATATATCCATTTCTATCTCATTTAAATGTTAGTGTTAAAATTTTTATATTAAATTCACAATTTAAAGTATTTATAAAAATAATAAAATAATAATGTTTTATAACATAGTGTTGTATTATTATATTTAGACATAAGTTACATAATTAGTATCTGTTAAAGAAACGATAAATGATTTTTAGAAAAATTTAATAAATTAAATAGTATTTTTTTAATTTTTTAAGTTAAAGATTATTACATAGTCTTGCATTTCTAAAGATACATATATATACTTACTTAGTCCTATAGACTCTTATACCTTTCGGTGTCGAGTATATATATATATATATATATATACATACGAGGATCGTTTGGCAAGTAGTGAGAATGACACATAGGTGGCGCACTAATTGGTAAAACAAATGCACTGTAATTTAGGTTGTCTATTTATATGTTTACATTCCGATATTTAGATAAATCGGTTGTTTAATTTATTTTTGACAGCTGATTGATAAAGAAGCAACACGTCGTTTTGTTAAAATGGAAAAAGCAGAGTATCCTGCGGTGATTAAATACTTCGTAATTAAGGGTATGAAAGCTACCGAAATAAAAGATGAGTTACGGGAAACATTAGGTGAATCTGCTCTATCATGCGCCACAACAAGTAGATGGGTAAATTAATTTAAATGTGGTAGAACAAGCTGTGTTAATGAAGCGCGCTATGGAGCACCCAAAATCGTGACTTCTAAGGAAATGATTATAAAAATCCATAATATTATTACGCAAGATCGACGATTTGTTACTTGTGACGAAACGTGGATACACTACAGTACACCCGAAACTAAACAACAGTCGAAACAATGGTTAGAACGTGGTTCTGCACCTCCAAAGAAAGCGAAAACCAATTTATCGGCAAACAAGGTGATGGCATCAATTTTTTGGGATTCAAAGGGCATTTTGCTCATTGATTACCTTCAGAAAGGTGCCACAATAAACGGACACTATTATGCAGATCTTCTGCAAAAATTAAATGTTGAGATTCGTGCCAAACGGCCAGGAATGGCAAAGAAAAAGATTCTGTTTCACCAAGACAACGCTCTCTCGCATACCAGCACAGTTGCGATGTTCCAAATCTACGAGTTGCATTTCCAATTAGTACCGCATGCGCCTTATTCGCCGGATCTAGCCCATTCCACCTTTTCCCAAAATTGAAAACGGCACTATTATCTTCGTAAATGAGTATTTTGCAAGCCTTCCGGAATCGCATTTTAGAGATGGCATAAGGGCATTGGAGATGCCATTGGAATAAATGTATTGCTCTTTTAGGAGAATATATTGAAAAATAAAAATTATTTTGTATTTAAAAAATTCATGTTTCTCTTCCATTCTCACTACTTGTCAAGCTACCCTCGTATATTGTTAGGTAAATTATTCATTTTGAAAGCACAATTCCTTGATTCAACCTAAAGACTGCCCCAAATGACCATATCCGAAGACAAGTGTTTTCTATATACTTATATATTGTTATGAAAATGTTTGATAATTATTTTATTTCTTTTTATGTCAGTAAGTAAATAAACTTATGTACAATTTAATATACATACACATATATATATATATATATATATATATATATATATATATATATATATGTACTCATATTACGGACTGTAATAATTCGTCCTTTCTTTTAGGGGTATGGTCGAACATTCGAAAATTTAATATCGAAATCATATTTCTTGCTTTATCTTGTTGTGAATGTATATATATATTTTTATGTAAAATTAACAAGAAAGAACTTCCGTAAAATAAAATCAAATAAAACTTGACACAATAGTCTCTGGAGTCTCGCTCATTCTCTTGCAGTCGCCGCTTAGAACTCCGAGAAAACCTCGAAGTTCGCGCCTACGGTTGTGAATGAAACAAAATTCACCAACCCGAAAACTTTCGAGCTTTTATTGTGACACGTATACAATGGGGTCTACGGACACACCAAAATATATGTTCTCCATCAAAACCCTTCCCATTTTGGAAGCGGACCGCATTATTGAGAGGATTCCGGCGGCGGGATTTACCGGTTTTAAATTACGGGAAATTGTGTTTTTGTGTTCTTTTAATGGTATTTGAGGCCTTTAGATGTGCTAATGCACTTAGAACAATAACAATGACAATAATCATTAAAGGATTCTGGGCCACGTGGACATCGACGGTAAATTTTGTAGGATAAAATGTGTTATGTAATTAGATTCTTGAAAATTACGTAATAATGTTTCCTGTTTTATTATGGATCAATACCGAAAGTTTTCATTTTTCGAAGGAGGTTTGACAAGAAAAAATTAGAAGACTCGATTTTTTGAAAAAAATGTTTCTCGCCATAATCTACTCCTAAGTCTATAAACATTATCCAAGGATGCTGTAGTTTTTCAAACTAATCCAAATAGTATGGTTTGTTCGGATCTTACAAATAAGCTATTTTCCGCTGTTTCGAAGAGTCTCATTATTTGATAGACATATGTAAATAATTTCGAAACTAACTTGACAAAATTTTTTGAATTTTTCTCAAAAATATTGGACCTCCTCTTTCGCGCATTTCTTTAAATTCCATTAGCTAAATTTACTGAGTAGATAGAATTTCATATAGAAGATAGAATTTTCTTTGCAAAATAATGAAAATTCTTTTTCATCCTTTTTTTATTTTAAAATTTAAAAAATATAGCAAGATTTCATAATAATGACCAGTTATCGTTTAACCTGGGTCTATTATCCAGCAGATGTTTAGAAAGTTTTTCATTGCCTCTAAGTGAATGTTGACGACCAAAAATCATCAAACATTTTGACGACCGCATTTTCCCAAAGGCCTGGTAACTTCGTTCGAGTTCGTCTGACAATGCAGCCGCCAAAGCTCTATATATTATAATAATAGCCGCGAAGTATTTTCTTCATTTTTCGGCACTAATAAGACTGGATTATTGCGAAATTATTGTTGTTTGGGTTGCAGATGTGTTTAAGTTTATTTATTTTCTAAGAAACAGAAACGTTTCTGTTTCTTCTTTATGGTATGTGCCCAACTGAGTTATAAGTTTTTTAAACTTCTAATGATCACGGGAGTGACAGTGTGTATTTGGTGCGTGTAACATGTTGCTTGGCTTTCTTACTAACCCCTACTTGTCGCAAAAAGAGAAGTAGTGTTGATTATTTTCTATTACATTGAAGGGTAGCTGGAAATGTACCCACCACCTTCGAGTTGAATTATTAATTCAATTTATGATAATTTAGGATGGCTTCTTGAAACACTTAATGAATCTGCTTTCCTGGCAATATATATATATATATATATATATATATATATATATATATATATATATATATATGTATATATGTATATATGTATATATGTATATATGTATATATGTATATATGTATATATGTATATATGTATATATGTATATATGTATATATATATATATATATATATACATATATGTACATATATTGTCATATATAATCTAATTATAAACAAAATATATTAAAAACCTACCTACAACTGAATACCAAAAACTTCTTAGTTAATTTATCTAATTCTGAACTTCTTTTTACTATTTTGGTGTGTGATTTCCTGCCTTAACTTTCTTTAAGTTTCGAGTTTGAATCATTTAAAAAGTTACGAATTTATAAAATATGTCGTATCTATTACGCTTACGTTTTACTACGACTACTACGATTTTAATATTCTGAATAGGTTTCCAGCATGTTTTATTATGTATCTCTTAAACTACACTGTTCGAAACAATTAACGAATATTTCATAGAAATCACAATAAATTGAAAAAAAGTTGTTTTAGCACCATTTTGTGGTTTCAGTATATTTATGTAGCAGTATTCGAACAGGTTATTGTATTTTAACTTGCTTGGTATATCAACTTCATCAATTTAGTTGTTTACGATGTACACTAGATAAAGACGAGCATTTTCGTCCATAGCTGCTGCATACTGCTGCTCAAGTATTTTTGGGCAGTAAGAGTTCCATTTTCTATGAAATAAAGATCAGTATACACTCCAGTACTCATCCCAGTCCATACCATTACACCACCGCTCTTGTATTGAGACCTTTCGCATAAAAATTGTGAACTATTGCGTATGCGGGGGTTCATGATAATCAGAATACGTCTATTATTTGGCTGCAACGTAAATCTGGATTAGACACTCAATAATATTTGCACCCACTCATTACGACTCATACTGATATGCTCATTTACCAGCACTCTACAGACTTTTTTGCATTTTGCACTAAGAGGAATGCAAATCAATTATTGTTTGCGTTGATAATAGCCTTTCAATGGCAGTAGTAAATTCACTTCGAAACAGAGTTGCATTAAGATCGCGATACCTACGTGCCATCTGTGATATTGTCTTTTAATGTTGTTGAACTTGTCATTGTCTTCGTGGAGCATGTTTATTTTCTGAAAAGCAATTCTAAAGTCTAGAAATTACGTTTAAGCTCACTCCAAACATTCCAGCAACACTTTGTTACTTCTAAATGACCTGTGGTACTCTAAGCCTCCATCTCTTGCAGATCGTGATGTGACGACATTAAAAATTACAAATCTTCATCACTAATCGCAGAGGTGAACTTTTGGATACTGACCAATGAACGTGTTGAAGAACACTTTATAGACTGTAGCGATAATCGCTTTAACAACGCATGTGTAAATATATTAAGATATTACTGTGAATACGTTTTGTTGTTTAAAGGTTAAAATTAGTTTTTTAAAAATTTGTAGGTGTTTTAATGGAGACTGTGGTTAAATGAATTGACAAAAAAGGGTAAATAAAACCCCTTATCACATCAATGTTCGCATTCTCTATATATATTTCGGCAGCTACGTTATCATTATCGCCAAGTAGTTAATCACAGTGTCGCATCTGGATCAGCGGCAAAACTCACACAGAACAATTCCACACAACCTTCCCCGCTAAACACCAAATACACACATTGTGTATTTACTCTCCGTCAGTTTTACCGCCGATCCGGGTGCGACACTGTGATTAATTATCTACTGATGACGATGACAACTTAGTTGTCGAAATATGTATACACGACACGAGCATTGATGAGGTAACTGATTTTATTTACCCTTTTTGATTAAAGCAATTAGAGAAGATCCGTTAATCGTTTTGACTACTGTATTTCCTCTGTTACAAAATATTCTCAAATACCAAGCGACTGTTCCTCTCTTCCTCTCTCTGTACAATTATGTTCAAAGTAAATAGTTTAAATCCATTTACATTACGATATTACGATTTAACGGTTCATATAATAAAACATGTGTTAGTATTTCCTCTGTTATTTTTTTGAGGCCATTATTTTGTAGACTCAACAAAAACAGTAGGACATTAAAAGTTGGTACGCATTTGTTATAGATAAAATACATCACCACATAAAGCAGAAAGAAAAGTTAATGCATTAAAAAATCCAAAAAGCTTATGCAATTTTAATGTATGTGTAACAGTAACCGTAACAACAGACGACGAAAAAGCATTACATACGTATGTACCTAGTATAACAGGCAAAGTTACACGAGGCAAAGTTAAATTAAAAAGACCATGCAGGAAATTTGATTTAAAGTTGGCGGACAATTTTGTCCCTTTCGCGTTCACAAATTTAATATTAATTTGATATTCAATAGAATAGAGGGTGCGCTACATGTACGCTAACAGCGCCGCGTGACTAGTTTACAGGAAATGAACCAAATAATTCGATCACTTTTCAATCAATTTCATTACAGAAGTTCGCGATTTAAACGGTTGGTGGTGAACGCGAAACGAACGAATAGAATAAAGGTGAGTTTTTGCGTGAAGGTTGCGCGACTGGACTTGACGGTTTTCAATTAAAAATTGAAAAATGTGCAATAATGTTTCGGGTTAGATAATTAATTATATGCTATTTTCTGTTTTCTTTTCTTGATATAATGTAGAATAGAGCATTTTCGAAATAATTTCCTGTTTCCGTTTTTTAATGTTCATGTTGATTATTGTTTTTAAAATTTAATTCTAGTTGATCGCTATGAAAAATACTAATTAAAAATTTCCGAAACTTAAAAATGTTCAAAACAACTTTATGCCAACAGAACTTGTGAAAGTTCAGGAGCATTAATTATAATTTATAAGTTTGTGTTTTAAGAAGGGAAAAATAGTTAAGAAATCTTGACAAAAATCATCTTATTTAATATTTTCTCGTAAAAATACGACGACTTGCACATTCAAATAATAATAAATAAATGGAATAATCGCTTCGTGAAACAGAAGGATTTATTTTGGCCATACAAGACAATGTAAAACTACAGAAAACACATAATTAAAGAAATGTTATCAATTCAAAGAAACTACAGACCATATAACAGATGGGGTGTAAACCATTTGCTAGTAAAGACACAATATTGCACCACTAAATTGGACTCAAATATCAATTCGTAAAAACTAACACTGTATATTATAAATAATCCCAGAAAGTATTCTTGAAAAAAATGATTACAAATTATACAGAGATGGGACAATACACACAGACAAACAAATTATTAGTAACATGTCGGACATTACACTTACTATTAAAAAATAAAAAAAACTACATAATAGACATTGCGATATAAATGATAAAAACATTCTACAAAAAGAACAAGAAAAAATAGTAAAATATACAACATCAACAATCAAACTCCATGGGCTTTGGAACTAAAAAGCAGTAACAGTAGTACCAATTGTGATTGTGATGAATATACAAAAAGCATTACAAAAATAACAGCAGTAGTTAGAAAAATCTCATAACTTGACTAATATTTATCATTTGATCATCACAATGGCACTATGATAACCTTTAAATGGTTTTGTATGTCCGTTTACACTATAAAACTTGTAGCAAACAGGTTTTATGATAAATAATAAAACCGTCTGGTAGATATGTGGGTTGAGTGAAAAGTTTCCCAACGTTAGGTGGAGGAAGTGCGACAAATCTACCCCATAATAATTCACGTTTACACATCCTTTACCAGCTTAACGCCAATTACAGGAGGCTTTGGTGGACCATAAGTTATTATTATGTCCACTCTTATGGTGTGACTTAAGATTTTTGTCTGCTTACATTCGCTTAAACGGGAATGTTAAACCATGAAAAATCCTCTGGATAACATCTCGTGGGACTCGAACTCAGCCCAGCATCTAGAGTGATAAATTATCAACATTAAATGTTTTCATATCGCTGATTATAGTAGTCTGTTCCCTTTCATCGCCAAAGTCGCTTGGAGAATCAAAAATAGAGGCATGGAGAAATCGGGAGTTTATCTGGCTGATGACTTAAAAAAAAGGTTTTTGATTAATGATTCAGTGGTAATTGATGAGTGATGAGGAAAGTGTATTATTGTGGAATAATTTCCAACTCTCTTTTTCTCCATTCTCAATTTAGACTTTTCTACACACGCTTATCTGGTTTGTTGCTAGGCCTATCTGAGAAATGAACGTAAAATTCTCTCACTACTTTACATACGCAGTATATTTTATTTTGCTTTTTAATAAGTCCACTTTATTTCTTGTACTGAAGATTTTATAATAACAAGCTATAATTTCATTTTAGACACCGAAATGCTTCTATTTAAGACATAGAATATGTAGAAATAATAAAACGTTTACTTCAAATACTTCTCTATTTGACTTAAAAGTACTAATTCTTGAAGCAATCATTATTTTCATATTTGGGAAATATAGAGTAAACAATATTGCCAAATGTTGGGCCTACCTAATAGGAAATATATAAGTGGATTAGAATTTGATTCATAAAATAGACGCATTTAGTATCTGTGTTTAAAAAATTTTAATAACAGAGCTTTCCGCCAAGTCATTGAATACGTAAATATGTTTGGCAATTAGATTTAGGTTGCTTTTAAATCTAGTTTTGTAGACGTATCTCGATGTTTGCAAAATGTGGAATGAAAATAGGTCGGCAACCGAAACAGAAATGTTTTAGTATCTTCATTTATTGAATACGACATGTTTTGTTTTTATTTAAAACACTAATATATACACACGACCATTGTATGTACATATTATTGTACTATCGTGAAATGTATTAGCTTGCCGGTCTATAATACTTAGACCTTTTAAAAGATCGAGTGTAAATGTTAAGCACGTTTTAGAAAAAATAAAAAGCTGGCTTTTATAAATTAAAAAATTCGACCAATTAAAATTAGAAAAACATTTACAAAATCGTAAAATTATGTAGAGAAATAAATAACGAAGATGGTTTCTGACAGAGCATCTTTACGAATACGGAGCTAATATTTGATCACGAAAACATGCAGATTTCTGAACAGTTATGTTGCTATAGATTTAACAGTTACAGTATAAAATATATTAATGTCGTAATAAAAGTATATTTATGTTATTTATGCTTGTTTGCAGGTGTGCATAATAAATATGTGAGAATAATAAATACTAGTTCGACTGTATAACTGTGTAGGTTGACTGCCGCGTAAGCAAAAGCGTATATTCGGTTGCATACGTAAGACATGCAATAACCTCATTTTATGTTTCTGTACAAATGAATAGGAATAGAGTCAAATGAATTATATGATTTAAGTATTTCATTCTGTAAATCTTACTGAAACTGTTTACTTCTTGTTTATTCTTACGTACTTTTGTAAACGTCACTTACACCACAACACCTTTAATGGAAATAGTTATTTCTAAATATTGTCAAAAAATAGTGATATTTTTGTCTTAAATTGATGGTAGCTCGAACTGCCTTGGAAGGAGAAGTTTAGTTTTATAGAATTTCATGAATACCTTGAATCTGAAACAGTACAATAATATAACCAATCAAAATGGCAGAATTTTGGAATTGGCTTTTCTAACATTGATTATGCACTGGCAGTTATTCGTAATAAGACCCTTTGATTCTTCTGTCGATCAGCCGAATCTCAATGCCTCGTTAAACAATTTAAACACCGGAGACTATATTAATTTTCCTTCCAACTTAAATAAGAGATTAAATTTTCGTTGTGCTAAGTAAGATGGTCTGTTTCGTGCTTTCGGTAAAACCGATTGGTTCTGTTTAAAGTCTAACAAATGTAAATCTTGTAGTTTCGACTTTTTACAATATAATTTACTCTTGCATAGAGAAACATGTACCACGAAAATATTCTTCTTGTCGATTGTCATGTTGATGTACAACTTTAGCGAGTCAATTTAAAAGAGCATTCCTTTTAAGAAGTAGAAGATACGTATGGATCTGCAAATGATCGTAATGAATTTGAAAGATGCGTAAATTGGTGGAAAATAAAACTAATAATGCCTATATCACATATTTGACAAAACTGAGAAGAATATTTATATTAATAATAATGTTTTTTGGCAATATGAGCAATGAAAATGGTAAATTGTACCCTGATGCATGACCATCGACAATCAAAAAATCATTAAATATGAGACACGTGTGCCTTTTTCTTCACACTAGAATTCTAATTTCGGCGTGCCTCCCTTTTCCAAACAAGTATCCTCGGCAGTAAGGCGTTTTAAAGCTAATTCCTGCTGTAGTCATGATGGCCTTACTTAATTTTTTCGTAAGCAACTGTGCAACTTTACTTAGTGAACCGTTGACAACGTTTTTCAACATGTTCCTTTCCATATCTTCATTCTCGGATATTTGGAAACTGAGTAGGAATATTTTCATCTTCAAGAGTGGTGATCGTTCAGATATTCGCAATTGCCATCCTATTAGTAATCGATCGAGTTGCGCTCCTGTGTTCAACCATATATCGGCCATGCATCAATCAACATGTATTTATGGTGAGTCGATCAACACTTACCAGCTTAAGCGAAATAATAAAATAATACAATTTAATAGTGAATTGACGGGTAAACAATAGCAAGTAGATGTAATAATACTGACTTTGCAAAAGCCTTCGATAAAATTGATCATCTTGTATTTCTTTAAAAATCAAATCTTCTTAGGTTTTCAGTTTCAACAGTTAAACTGTTGAACTCGTACTTTTATAATAGAACTTGTTAAAATTTTTTACAATGGTTTTAATTCTAATTGCCGTGTTGCTTCATCAAGAGATCGACACGGACGAAATCTTGAGCCGCCACTCTTTTGCACATTTACATCAATGATTTCTGCAATTGACGGTAAAGTTTTAGATTATGCCGATGACTTTCTTCAGTTTCATCTATTTCCGATTGTTTAAACCTACACCGCTTTAATATTTGTAATTGGTATGAGTCTAATAAAATAATGTTTAATGTTAGCATATGTGGAGTAGTACCTATTTCACTGTAATAAACTTTCGTGTATTTAGTTATTCAATTGATCAGTTGTAGTTGAACAAGCTGAGGTTAAAGATTTAGGAGTTCTTTTTGATTCACACTTAAACTTAATTCTGTTTCGCGTTCTCTTAGTTTTGTTATCCATGCTTCTAGACGATTCACAAACACCTCTACTCTAAGAATATTAATCATTTGTGCCTTCCAAACATGTATATGCTGCCATTATTTAAAACACTCACAATGTATATTTACATCTGGAACTTGAGAGAGCCTGAAGGAGATTTTTAAAACATCTTGTACATAAATCTATTGGCGAATATCCTCCTTGTGCTCTTGACTATGTTGGTTTGCTTGATTTTGATTTTTAATCATCAACAATGATATGAGGCTGTATGATGTCCTGTCTTCAGCTATTTTGCTACATTTAGGGGAATTAGCATCTATCGGAGTCTCTTCCTCCCGTTGAAGAGATGTGTAAGTATCATTGTATTCTTCCGGGGCAATTATTTGATTATTCTCAATGTTATTGGGTCATAACCTTGAATTTTTTTTGTGCTGAGGATATTGTTAATAGTATCGACAACTTGTGCAGGTATTATTAGCTTAATAAACGTGCAGTATCAGTTAACGGTTTGTGGAATTTCTTCCGCACCAGTTGGCGGATGAGTCTGTAATGTTTTTGCTAATAGGTCAGTAAACATAGAACTAAATAAATTAAATACTCCAGTGCTTCTAAAATATAACTGGGAGTCTAACTAAATATTTCTTCTCGAATGAATACTTCAAAAACTATATTCTGATTTCACCATATACATATGTATTTTCTTTGAACTGACAGTGTAAATGAAAATACACTGCTAATCATTAAACATACAATATTGAGTACAATTTAAACAATTTCTTTCCGAATGCAATGGTTGAAAGATTCAAGCCTTTGAGCTTCTAACGAGAAGATACTATTGTTTCAGATTCTATTCAGAACTCACATTTTTTTCGAATTTGAACCTTTACTATCGACACGGGCTTTGATATTTTGGGCTACATCTGCGCTTTTGTCATGCATGGAATCAATATTTTCATATACTACAACGCTATTCTGTGTTATTTATATTAGGCTACACAATCATAATAGAGAAATTCGTTTTGCAAACGTTAATTAAAATTTTTGACAGACTTCACTGATTTGATTTTCAGATGTTTTTTCAAACCTACATATTGAAAATTTTATTGTTTTAGTGTTTATGTAGGACAATGAATATTGGTTATATCGTTCATGACGATGAAATATATATTTAATTATAAAAAATAATACAAAACATGCAGGCAAACAATAGTACTATTATACATTAAAAAAATGCGTTTGCTTTAAAATGAAAAAATATGAAATTATTAAGCCTATTCAAGCTCTGATTGCAGCAATATAAACGTTTGAATTAAACAATATACAAATATTCTATTTGCCAAGAGTTATTATTAATGTTATTGGTTTTTCATTGACATGCAGTTTCTTCCGTTGATTTATAACACGATGATAATTTAGCACCATCTTTTGGAAAAACTGTTACGGCAATTTTTACAAACTCTATGTATTTACATCATTTAATTTTGCCTGTACATTCTATCCTCCCTAACTTAATTACAATTGACCTTGACCATATATTTCCGTTCTCCAGTATTTTACCTGTTTTATTTTAAGTTCCATGGTTAATAGATTTACTTTATTTTCCTTTTACATCTTTTGTAAATTTCATATTCGTATCTGTTGTCGATAGGTTAGTAGTTTTATTCCCCTTAAATCGTCAGCGAACTTCTACAAGCTTCGATGCTTATGTAAGTTGATTCGTTTTCCTTCGCGAGGAGACATTATCGTAATGACGTTAGATCAATGTGCTGAAACTCTTCTATGGTGGTGGCATTTTTGTGCGCTTCCTTGTGTTTTAATTGTTTTGTTTTTCATGTGGTGTTGTAGAGATTGAAAAGTACTGAGTAGATTTGCAGCGTTTGCAAGGCAGGTAAATATAAGGCTGAGCTTCTTGAACGACAAGCCGGTTAATACTGCCATACCGTTTGAATCCCACAGCGGTAACTATTGTCCCTTTTACGGTCGTATAACGTCCATTTTTTTCCAAAAATTATTTCATCTAAATAAAATTAGACAATAATCATGTTACACCTATAAAATCCTAATGGCTTCTTTTTGTTGCAAAAAAAAATTATTTGCAGCCCATCTACAGGGTCTGCCGTACATCTCTTTGATGTGGAATCAGTCATGGTTACTGCTGCCTTTGACTTTGCAATACTTTTGATATGGTGAATAGCGAAGATGGACAAACAACTTACTGTTATGAGTAATCCAGATTTTTCACTCCAGGAAAGACTGAACTGTACATGTCTAAAAATTTCAAACTTTTTTCTCGGAAGATTCGAAGAGAACATACGAGACTGTGGTTTTCCTGAATCATTATTTGGTCAGAAAACACTCCTAAGCTTTGGCAGACATCCTATCACTTTCGTTCTCATTGTCAACACTACTCTTCTTAAGAAGGAAGCATCATCCACGTATAAAAAAGTGCCAGTTTACCGAATATTAGCTAGTAGGCGTTAATATATATCTCTTGCGAGACGCCAAACTTAACCACCGACAGCCCGGTCCAGTAAACTCGCTGCACTCAATCCTTCAAATGGCTTCTCAAAAGGTCCAGGAAAGGGGCACTTATTCTCCAGTATTCAAATTTTTGTAGTAGGGTACTGTGATACACCGTGTCGAATGTCTTGAAAGATCCGTACACAGTAATTGCATATTCTCCTATGCGTCCAAGGCCTCAGTCACTTGATGTCATCACTGTATCACTATAGCCTTCAGTGACTTATATCCGTACTGCTCAGTAGCAAACATACCAATCCTATCAAGGACATTCAAAATCTTAATCCTTATTACCGTTTCAAATATTTTTGATAATACCGATAGTACTGATATTGGTCTATAATAATGCCAATCATCGATATTTTCGCCCTTGTAGAATGCCAATATTCTTCAGTTCTTTTGGGAACACACCATGAAGAAGACAATTATTTATCATCTCCACCATAGGCTCTGTTATGAGATGGATTACCAATATTAATGTTCTTGAATTCGAACCATTTTCATATTCAGAGTTTATTTAACATTAAGACGCCCACAGCTACACCACCAAAATGTCTAGCTAATCGTACTGCATCAAGGCTATTCCCCTATTGTTCGAATTTGTCTACCTGTTTCCGTCTTGATGATATCCTAGACAGTTTTTGACAGTTTTTTGAGTTCTTAATTAGATACTTAATGGTTAAATATTTACTTTTTTGACTTGTGTTATGTGCGCTGAAGTTGATGTGAAATAATAAAAATTATTAGGCTCCTTTAGAATGTGCTTCCTATCAAATTTTCCTCGCTATTATTTTTGAGGCATATAAATTGAATAATTTAATACACATATAATTTATGTACATTAACACCGACTGATATTACATTTGAATAAAGATTTACACATTTCGTTTCGTTTATTAAATTTCAATCGAATACGATACGTACATATTCTCTTCGAAAGACAAATACCTGCTAACCATTTAGGTAGTATAATCTGAAATTCCTCTTTGTCGTATAAATACGATGCTCATTGTTATAAAAAGATACTAAATAGCATATTAAATATTACACGGAAGTAGTTTACAGAGCGCTGCCTCCAAGCAATTCATCTAAAACGACAAACCCCGAACATTCGTACAATACTAGAACACGCGTACAAATCTATGTATGTAGATATAGACACAGAGACACGTAAAATAGTAAGAGCGAAACCGAGAGATATTTCGAATAGGGAGCTTTAGGGCACTTCCAAGTTAATTTTCCTCGTTGCCTTTGCCATTGATACAAACTTTGAAAACAAGAATCCCCCAGAAATTAATACACCTCACTTGCTTGTGCCCATTATCTTGCAACTTCGGATTGGTTAATGATGAAACATAGTCGGAATACCTTGGCACGAAATTAATCCCACTTGTACAATTCATAAAAATTATCTTAGTTCATTTCCTTTGCTGGATTTCTACTATTATTTTTTCTTAATATTTCCAGATTGTTTTCTCATTTACTCATAAAAACAAAGTGTACATAATATAATAAAATTATATTAGATTGTGATTTTAGTACAAAGTTAGCGATAATAAAGTCACAACCTATTCTAAATAGGAATTGGTGAAATTATAACAAATTTATTTAGAAATGGTGGAACAAATGTTGTCACGCAAAGTTCAGTTATACAACAGGTTTCACATAGTCAGGAAATCATCGAACAATATCCCTGATAATCAGCGACACTGCAGAAAGAAAGGAAATTAGAGAGCAGTCCTTGACTATAGATTAATAGATCGTATAGTGGAGTGGTATTAAACAATGGTAAAGATTGAAATAGTATGTAATATACCGAGGTAGTTTGCAAAGTTTTAAACCTCAACATGAAGACGGCGCTATTCGTCTTCAATACTTGGATAATATAATTGCCTATGCGTTGAAAAATACTAAATATCAGCTATGTTGGACACTCAGTTGTTGTTTAATGGTATGTTACAAACATAATTTTAATCTATGTTTATGGTATTCTGTTATGTACATTTTATTGTTCTTTGTTACTCTTAACGCCCTCTCAAATCTATCCGCTAAAGTTAATAAACATTACGACCGATTATAGATCTCGTCGATATTTTATCATCTTGACTGACATGAAAGCAAGATGGTGGCTATTATCGGCCTCTTTTAACGTATTACCTTGTGTGAGTTAACAAGTTCTTCATTTACGCCATTAAAGGTTCATCTTTGGATTATTGGTCGTGCTAGATTTTTATTGGGAATAGTTATTGCAATTCCTGCAACGAATACGTTGGAAAATACATGCAGACTGATTTATTTATCGATATAATGGGATTAGACAGATAAGTCGATAAAAACTCGACACGAAGCCAAAAAATTCCTGTTAGACTAATATTAGTAATTTTACTGATGAGACAATCTTAATTTTGTTAATAAATCCTCAAAGCCAACGAGAGGTATGTAATCTAAAAATTTTGTATTTCATAATTGCCTAATTCCTCTCTTTGTTTTTTTCTTAGATTAACTTTAGAGTTTTTTCTACCTATCACTATCTTTGGTAATTTATTAATTGCCGAACGGACGGTGTTATTGTATTTATATATGAAGATCCCACGCTCATCTGAATAAGAGGGTTTAATCAAGAATTGGTATATCGTTATGATCTGACTCCTCGAGGAATTTGAGTACTAAAACCTGATATCAAAGACGTTCGTACTTATTACCTTTATATTAGTTTATTGTCAATGCTATTTGTTTCTTAAGACTGTAATATCAACGACTGAGTTCATATGCTCGCGTACATTTTACTTACGGGATCATTTAAGATAGCTTAGATCCCGCTGTGTGTTATTTAAGCCCCAGGGAGCACTAGTTAAAAGAAGGTGTTTATATAATAATCTATTCATACATTTCATAGAATTTAATAGATTAACTAATTATTCTATAGACAGCCTTTGTTATTAAAATACACCTTCATAAATTAATAAGCTTCAATTTCATTAATTAAGGACTGCGATAATTAACAGTTCTTGATTTATTAGTCAGTTATGGCTTTTTTTGTTCTTTTAGCTCTAACTTCATTAAGTGCTCGTCAACAATTTATTTGTTTACCATTATCTAATTATATTAATTTTTTTTTAATCAATTTAATCTTTTGCTTTCACGGGCCACAGTCGATCTTCTTTTTTATCATAATGTCGATTATTTAAAGAAATTATTGCTTCAGTCGTAAGCTGAACATCATTATTTTTGTAATTTGTTGCTATTATTTTGTTCTTTTGTTGTCGTTGGGAAGTGTCCAATAAGTGCCACATAGACTATCTAATTTTGCGTTTGTACCATAAGTGTGAACCAACTATACATATAGCAGGGGATTATTATCTATATATTTATATTAGAGATTTGAAGAGTAACGTAAGCGTTTTCTCTTTTGAAATACTTTACTTAATATTAAAATCTTTTTTGCGCCGTGTATTACGAAGAATAAATGAACATACAATAAACTTGTATAAAGCTTAACGGTTTTTCCTTATTGCAAAATGAACCCCTTCTACCTTTTGGTTTTAGTTAACTATGGAAAGTATTTTTCTTTGATTCCTCTTTGGTTCAATATTGGTTTAAGGGCTTTCGGGGTAACAATATTGTGGAGTCCTTTTAGAACTTATTAACAGAGGAACCCTCGACCCCCCCTCGAATCTATTTCTTGAGTTAGTTAGCACCCTGGAGGTTAAGAGAAGGGGTCGCCTGTTAAGTAAGGATAGAGGCGTTTATTTATTGTGCTATTAAGCACAGGACAGGGCGCTACAGGTCGTTTATGACAGTCGATGTTAATTTCTGTAGAAAAGAAAAAATCAAATGTCGAACCGTTATGAAATTCTTGCACACGCCTAGACAAATTAAAGCTGAGACGGAAGTTGTTTACGGGTGCTTAGCACCACCATTTGCAGCAGTGAAATTTTGGACAGCTGAATTTTAACGTAGTTGTACCAGCTTCGTTGACGATGAACGTTCGGACAGCCAGAAGCTGGAAGAATTGGATGGGGTAGAATTGCTGACACAACCATCTACAGTTCAGGCTTAGCATCATCCGATTACTACCATTTTAGATGAATGACACTTTCTTGCTGAGAAGATTTTTGCCAATTTCCTGGACGTGGATGAAATATACCGTGAGTTCTTCGCCTCTAAATCAATTTTTCCAGATAATGACAGAAAATAAACAATTATAATGGATTATATTTTGAATATTAATTATTTTTGCGTTCTTTATGCCATTAATGTCTCTGTTCATACTGCTAATTTTTTTTTACAGAGTGAATATACTAAAGAAACATGATTTAGTTTTCAAAATTATCAATTCTTGCCAATATTTATTACAACTATTGAGGGTGCCAAGCACTCTTTTCTCTCAATGTAAATAAAATGATAAAAATTAGTGATAATAAACCTAGCAACTCCTCTTTCTTACTGAAAAGCTCTTTTGGTGTCATTCAGTACATAATTACGAAAGCTTGAACCAATTACATTAGTGTAAGTTAAAAAAATTCGTTATTTTTGTAATTGACACCAAAATGGAGGATTATAAGAAACATGAACGTCAACATCAACTTTTCTGCAATTTTTTAGTAATTGAGTCCTCCCTCATGTATCCAATAGCACGGTTAAAGGTTAAAAAGGATATTAAATTGCGTAGGCTTTCATAGTTGAAGGTAATATTTCCGTAGTGTTATTCTGCTTTCTTCAGATACTACTATCACACAATTTGATACCAGATCCTCCATTATTAATTAAAATAACAACCCGATGAAACCTGTAAGATTGCAATATTACGAATTATGTATATTAATCTATAGCCCTTTTTATATGTCTATAGAGCTTTATGTAAGGTAAGTATACATGTCAAATTATAACCACAAAAACGTTTACGATCTAAATTTAAATTTTTGCTCGATATTTTTAGGTCGAGTTGTAACGATATCAAACTGGAAACAGTTCTTGTATGTTTCATGAACAGAAACAAACGAATAATGGTCTGCGTTATATATAATTCAAATAGCGCAAGAGCTTGTTTATATTTTCGATTTGATAAGAAAAACCTTCAAAGACCATTCTATATGAATTTTGCAGATATATTTTCGTGTATATAGTAAACTTTTTGTGTAATATCTACTGTAGGTATTCATATCATATCCATACAGTTAATAAATTTTAAACAGAAACTTTTTATTAGAAAAGTATAGTTTAACACATAAAATAAAAATTACTGTACACTAAATTCTTTCGCTTTTGTCTACAATCATTATGATTCGAATAAATTTCCATGAAGAATTTCTCAAGAAACGGTATTTTAACATGCGATATTCAATTTTCATAATTGTCTCATCACAAAGGAATGGTAACGTAACGAATTATAAATGATATTCCTTCACTATAGTCTCACATTTTTCATTCGTCATATTTTAACATTACACCACGGATCAGATTACACTCGCTTTCAAGAAAAAAAAGCACGAGGAAAAAGAAAGTAAAGAGAAAGTAACAGGAAATTGTTTTTATGCATATGTAAAAGGAACTTAAATACTATACAGCGGCAAAAAATACAAGTATCGAATTGGTAATCGTATAATTAATGATCTTTCAAGACTTACTGAAGAAACTTTTTCTCACGATTAACAAAGAACCAACTACTGTAAAGATTCAATAAATAGAAATAGTAAAGTTGAATTGCAAATGAATACTTTGTAATTACTCCTAGATGTACCAATTTTAATTTTAAATGTATACATACTAATTGCGTTAGTGTACGTATTTCACAATTGTATATTTAAAATGTCACATCTACTTAACAAAGGAGAACATAAAGAGGGTGTCCTTCTAGTATTACTTCAACCTAGACGTATTGTTTATTAATGTCTTTTTTGTTTTTTTTTCTTTGTATTTTTTTATATATTTCGTAATTTATAAACGAATGTTAATTCCAAAATTAAACAAATTACGTATATATTTTTAGATGTAATGAAATAGAAATAAATCTTACGAAAAATACAACAATTATGGCGAAAACATTAACTAAAATTGTGTTAGCGGATTATTCGTGTATAATGTTCAGATTCTGAATCATCTCTCTTAAGCTTAAATGACCATTTCCTTCACTTTGTCCATGTTTTCTGAAGTTGAAGACGTAGAAGGTCGATAAAAACGAGATAATTCTTGTGGTTTTCTTTGAAGGACTTTCAGTACTTAAAAAAGGTGTTCCAAATTTCGCGGTTTTCTTAAAGAATAAATAAAACAAATAATTTGCATTCACATTCAAAAACTTTTTATTGTTAATTGAAGTATCAGTTATGTTATTTATATGCGAAAAATAATATCAGCTAAATGGCCTCCTCTTGCAGCTCCACAGACGTCCAGTCTCTTGTTAAAATTTTCAATGACAGTTTGACATAATTGAGTTTAAAGCAGGAATTCATTGTGGATTATTTTTATAAACCTGACTTTTCACATAACCCAAAAGAAAATAGTCTAACGGTGTCAAATCACATGATCTTGGTGGCCAATTAACATCACCGTTTCTTGAAATTACGCGTTTAGGTAATTTTTCTCTCAATAAATCAATTGAATCGTGTGCAAAGTGAGGTGTAGCGCCATCCTGTTGAAACCACGTATCCTCTAGATCAATATTCATTAATTCAGTCCACAAAAATTCGGTCATCCGACGATATCGATCACCATTGACAGTTACAGCTTCACCAGCAGCATTTTCAAAGAAGTAAGTAATTTCTCATGAATAATTCGTGGATTTTCCTCACCCCAGATACGGCAATTTTGTTTATTAACATAGCCACCAAGTTAAAAATGTGATTCATCGGAAAACATTATTTTTTGAGAAAAATCAGCTGGTTGTTCATTGATGAAATTGACAAATGAACCACATTTTAAATTATCTAATGGCTTCAGTTCCTGTGTTATTTGAACCTTATATGCCTTCAGAGTTAAATCCTTGTGTAAAATACGCCACGTTGTTGATCCACTAAGTCCAAGTTGTTGTGAACGTCGTCTAATGGACATTTCAGGATCTTCAGCAACACTTTCACGAACCAAACCAATATTTTCTTGTGAACGACCACTACGACTGTATTTTTCACTTTTTTGATCTTCCACAGGACCGGTCTCTTGAAATTTTTTAATAATTCGACCAATAGTGCGTTCAGATGGACGATTATGTAAACCATAAAATTCACGTAATTTTCTAAAAGCTCTTTTTACAGAACGCTGATTTTCTTAAATAATTCAACAATTTGAACGCGTTCTTGTACCGTGTACGAAGCCATTTTTATAAATGTCATACATAACACTTTTTAAATGCCCACATACCCAGACAAATTCAGTGCGCCATCTATATGTTATTTATTCTTAAAAACCGGGCAATTTGAAACAACCTTTATATTCATTTTCGACGAAGACGTAAAGTCTAATTAAATTGGCGAAAGTAAAAATATATTATATAAAAGTTAATTAAAAATAAATCTTTCTTATATATAATATTGATTAAAAATAATCATAATGCAGTTCGTAATTCTAGATATATATTTAGAACTAAATTGTTATTATCAGTAGTAGAAAAATGTTTCATTAATTCTAACAATTCTCTCACTAGATTTATGATCTGTGGAAGCACCATTAGTTGTAACGATAACCGCACCTTCACAAGGAATTTCCTACAAGTTACACTCAATAACTTTCACATAAACATAGTAATGTATGTGTCACAAAATTTTCCTTCTGACTTGGCCTTGATAAAAATCAGTCATGTCTTGGGTTTATATGTAGTTTTACAAGACATATCTTTTAACTATTTCATTTTTTTCTGTCATTTCTTAAATAAATTTCGACAACATAGCGTTTTGTTGTTGATTAAATGCGAAAGCTATTATTTTGTGAACATATAGTTTCAACTTGTCAATTTCATTTACTACTTGACAATTAATAAAAGATTCTGTCAATTTCTCTCTCTCTCTCTCTCTCCTATATATATATATATATATATATATATATATATATATATATATATATGAGTTTGTCTCAGACATGGCTGCTATATGTCTTTCTCGTTCATGGCCCACTCTGAGAAAAAGTTTTGTGGCCCACATCTTATTATACATAGATATAAATAATTAGGTTCAATTTTTATTAATATTATTACATTGTTATAATGACGTTCTTTACTTTTGTGTGTGCTAGGGGTACAAGTGTGTTTTTCTGATTAAATTATTCTTTTTGATATTTTTTTATAGTTTAAGTTAATTAAGTACATTTTATACGTGTATGTTCCGAAGGACTTTCCGACGAAAATTACTTTTTATATGACCGGACCCTATATAGAATTCTTTTAAAATGTATTGAGTAAACTGTTCTTAATAAGTCGGTACTTTTAACTTATATGAAGTACGTATTGTATCTACTTACTGACGTAGTACAGGGGGTGCTTTTTAAGTCAGTACCGTTTTGAACCTCAAAAAAAGGAACATAAGTTATAAAAAGTATACAATTTTTTCAACAATTTTACTTTTATTAGAAAGCATGTACCTTAATCTACTTTCCAACATAATTACCACCAATATTAAGACACCTATCATATCATATAACCAGTTTCTGAATTCATCCTCCTTGAAACACACTCCTTGAAACTTGCGGAAACTTATTAGACAATGACGAAATCATAAAGTGTCTGTTTTCTTGAACTTTTGCATCAATTTTCTGCAGCAATGACCGACGCTCGCCGATTACGCTCCTCATATGAACCTTAGTGCGACCATTTGTAAATGCGCTAACCCATTTTCGTATTATTTTCTCGCTCATAGGGTTTTCTCCGTACACTTTACTAATCTGTCGATGAATTTCGACCGTTTTCGCACCTTTTGAATGTCTAAGGCATTTTAAATAAACAAAGGTAAATACGAAAGATTACTACCGTACTGGCGTCTGCGGCTAACCAACATATGTAGGTACCCAGTGCGCGTGTGCCGAGCGACGGCCGCAGCGTATTTGAAAATAGTACTTATTTAAAACACATACCTCGTATATAGGTAATTGAAAATTCAAGTCAGAATACTAAAAACGATATTATATATTATTCATTTTAAAAATCGAAGAACACCCTTGAAGCATCTAGCAAAGCCAACAGCTGTAGCTGTACGTATACAGATCGCACTGATACCAACTTACAGCAACATTTTTTTCGTAGAGCTTTTAAACGAACAGTTATTGATATTTATTTGATAGAATGTATAATAGAGATTTAAAACAATTTGTTTTTGTTTTTGTTAGGTTAATTTATAATGAGCAAATGATTTTG
This sequence comes from Dermolepida albohirtum, assembly GCA_031893035.1. NCBI lineage: Eukaryota > Metazoa > Arthropoda > Insecta > Coleoptera > Scarabaeidae > Dermolepida > Dermolepida albohirtum. The sequence goes on along the minus strand of JAVIWB010006558.1, from coordinate 817,186 downwards.
TTTTATGAACGTTTCAACTCAACATAGTGTAATCTGCATATATGTATTTTTAGTCCTCATAACGACTTCATTAAAATTCTACTGCATATTTGCGTTTTAATTAATTTAGATTTAAGCTTTGCCTGTTCGTTATATTATTTTTAATATACTCATCTCCACGTACTTACAAAGTTCAAATATAAAAGAAACCAACTGCACACAAACTACCTTGTTATTTACCCAGACGGAACGAGGGATCATATATACATATAACATATATGTGTATATGAACAATGCGTTCATACAAATGTGTATAAACGTGATAGTTTATTGAATTAGTGGAGTAATAAACAATTCTGGTATATTACGTTCGTACAGGTGATTTTATATGTACATAGTTTTCCAATTTGTTTTAGATTTACTAATTCAATTCATGCACACAAAGAAGCAAATTACCTTCCTTTGTCATCTGTATACATTTTCATTCTGCAAATAACATATTGTGCCGTTGTAGGGTATTTTAACTGTCACAGATACATGCTAGTTATGGTAAAATATGTATATGCAATTGTAAATACTGTATAATTGTATAATTTAAATTTTTTAGAGGAAAGTAGATTAGTTCACGGAACTGAATTTAGAATAAAAAATCAAACAAATGAATTCCTGGTAAAACCGTACGTCCATCTCCCAAATAAACACAAAACAGAGACGGGAGTACGGATGTATTTGCTCTTACGCTGTATCCTAAAGATATGGCATTCTATAGAGCATTAGTTCAATAATGAAGGTTGTCTGATTAGAGTGTAATACACGAAACGCATCGCAATGGCATTATTCTCTTATTTTACATACACATCAGTTAGCAATCGATCTTTTTACATGGATTTGAAAAGTTCATTTTCCTCTTTAAACAGGATTTATTTTACGGGGATATGTTTTATTATGCACGATATTTACTTTGTAAGTAGCAGTGAATTGCTGCGTTGATAAAAGAAAAAAAACGATACAATTATAAATTTCTTGCTATTATACCTTCATTAATATTATTCAAAATAACCTAGATCTGTCTTGATCTGTCAAATATGGAATATTAAGTATTAAAGAAGAAAGTGTCTCCGAGCAAGAACGGGTGGAGTTTGTATATTTTAATCTTCCTTCAAATATAATATTATATACCTATTCGAAAATAAAATACAAAGATTAAAATCTTGTTTGTAGCAAACTAGTTTTCCTTTGTATTATATGGAATTGTATCACGGCTTTTATAGTGATCAATATATTACAACTGGTGCGAGATACGCAATACATGTTTTGCTATTTATATTTTTATCATTGCTCCATTTATTTAAAAATGTATATACTCCTTTGGCATAATATGATAAGCATATTATTATATATTATATATTGCTTATTATTAGCATAATAAGCAATATATTTTGAAATGGGTAACATTAACAAAATGTGTCGGATAAACGCATTTGCTTTGTAGTCGTTATTTGTTTTTTGCACATCTCATTTTCGCTATTGTTTCAGTAAAGTGATATATTTTTTTATTCTTCTTTTTTAAAGTTTTCATTTATATCAGATTAGAAGAAATCTCTATTTACCGAAACAATTATAAGTATTACTTTAAATCACAAAATTACACGTTCTAAAACGCATGTTATGTATGAATGGACAACATCTAACAATCATAATCAAACGTACATTTACTAAATGAAATGACATGTATACATATATATAAATTACTGCATAACAAAGAATAGCTTTAACTACGTTTACTTAACACAATTCCTCTTTATTGTGTACATTTATTGACTTCCACCGTTCGTTATTACTTTATATTGAAGGTACCGGGTTTCCTCTCCTTGCTCTATTGTGTTTTTGTATATGATTATTGTTATTAGGTTACGATGCATGCCCGCTGCTGCTTGTGTTAAAGGTCAGGGAGCAACACCGACGGTGAGCTTTAATAAGTGTGCACAGCCAGAAAGGCAGACATTAATATTTCTCGGCACTATTACGTATACACATTTGTACGTATGTATGTACTCGTATGTATACCTACATACGTGCGTATAGAAAAGTTTTATGAATGTTATTGCATTTCTGAGACAGAATCATCCGCCACGTACTGAGATAGGTAGACACATATAGATATATAAAAGCATCATATGTACATATATATTTATTTCCAGTTGATTTCCTCTACGAGTTTATTAGTGCCTTCAGTGTCTTGGACATGCTCATTAGGTTAAAGTTAATTGGTAACATTTTACACATTTTTTTTTGTTTTCGGGAAATAAGAAATTGTAAAATTGATATTTCCGGGAATCTCTAGTATTCTGGAATATTAAAAAAGTAATATTAGAAAGAAAACTTGTAAAAATTTTGAAAAAAAAGTGAGATAAAAATATTTTCAAAAAAAAATAAATTTTCGGTTTTCCCGACAAATGAGAAAAATATTCTTGGGAATGGTTTATATTAGCAACGTTTTGAAATGAGGAAAAATGCCAAAATCTCGTGAATTAATAGAAATAGGTTGAAACTAAATAATAGTGATGCAAAATTAGGGCATGCTGATGTCTGCGATAGACAATATCTATTTTTGCTTCTCGTGAATTATGGTGGGAATTTTCGAGGATTTAATTTAAACCTTATATGTGTGGTGTGTAATTTGAGATCGCTGTTCTACAGAATAAATTGTAACTGAGATGCGATGTGGTGGAAATTTCTTACCATACATCAAGATTAAAATTTCTTACCATACATCAAGATCAAAATCTTAACTGTATGGTAAAAATTGATTATTTTACGGCTCTATGCGAAGCTTGAGGAATGCGAACTTTTATATTCCAACAGGCATTTCCAGTTTTACGATCTTCAAGAAGAGCTACTGCAATTCGGCCACTGTACACGAAGAAAATAGCACTCATTTCTTGTTTACACTGAAATTCACACGGAAACAGATATTTGTTGTTTTGTCTCGTGTCATAATTGTACATTCAAGATTCATCACCTGTAATGATATTAAATAGGCATCTTCTTTGAAGATCACTTTTCTAGCATAAACTTATACCAGTTATCCGTGTTTACTTTTCATTTTTCGTTCAACAAATGTGGAATCTACCGACTTGCCAACTTTTCTACACATACATATTCGTGTAAAATGACATACAGTAGATGATCAATTGCCTAATTCTTCTTGAATTTCTATATGGGTGATATGCCGATTTCTCTTAATTAGCTTTTTTATAGCAATTATATTTTCAGCATAAACAATTACTGCAGGTAGTACAGGTCTTGGTTTATCTTGTATTGTATTTCTTGCATGTAAATTCAGGAAAATTGTAACTTCTTGCAGGTTCCAAGTAATCTACATGCAACTAGGTCATTGCTCAACGTCATACATTATACAATCGACTGTCCAAATTTGCTTTCAAAAGTCTTGCTTTCCTGTCCCTAGATTATGAGAGCAAATAGTTCCTTTTATTTAATTGAAAGTAAGGGTCAATATTTGTAAGGTTTTTGAATTTACGATTCGAATCGTGATCAAGCAGTAGGAGCAGACAAAGTTGTTAAATTTTGTAGATTTTAACTTCTGTTGTTATAAATAATACAGTCCTTTTCCAAGTTTTGCCCACGGTCGTTGTAATTTTCGACGTTTCGTTGTTTATTCACCTTCTTCAGGACTATCGTATTATTAATATAAAATATTGAATTTTGAACGAAGTTTCTTCTTGCTCTTGTTCTTCTCGCTTCCCCTCCATTTTAGTATGGTTACTGATCTTTGGGATTTTTCTGTATTTAAAGTCCTGCAGTCATTTTCTCTGATTCCGAAAGACTTTTCTTCTGCTTTGTTTTAAGACTCGTACTGAATTTAATATTCTTTTTTGCCAGTCCATTTTGTTCCAACGAGTAGAACATTTATAATTGATTATCCTTTCCGAAAGGCATTTATGGTGGTTCGTCCGATGCTCCAATGTGGATCCCAGCAATGACCATATTGATTTATCGGACTCACCGTTGGCTCTTCATCACTTTACAATTTATAAAATTTACGAACATGTTGCTAACAGGCCTGAGATTCTGTTTTTTTTAGTTGCCTCCTCCTCCTCCATAGGATCCAGGTCGTTAACTCTTCAATGCACATATATAGATTCACTAAGAATTATTGCGAAATGGTTGCCTTCAAAGGCGGTTTACAGTGTGGTTTAGGAATAGATCGCGGCAATGATCTTAGCCAGCTTGCGCTCTGACTTTTAACACAGAAGGTCAATATAACTACTTATAATCGCCACTAATAATTTAAATATGAGTACCATAAAGGAGTAGCCACTACCTTATCCACCACCAAGGAACTTACTGATACGTAACCTTAACCCCTGTTTGAGCTGCCAGCTTCTTCATGAATGTCCTATTGCTTGAATTATGTGACTATACCAAAAATTAATTGAGAATGTAAAGCAGCTAAATGAACGTGTTTTAGAGAAGATAACTTGGGCTGTTGCGAACTAGAAATTACAGTATCTGAGTAATTGGTAAATATAATGCAGTTGAATGAATAATGAGATAAAGGAAATTTAAAAAAACTATTAACTGATTAATACAGATTTAGTCGAACATACTTTACACATTTTCCCTTCTATTACTCTGTGTACTGGCTTGTAATTAGAATTTAAAATACATTATTTTAGTGTATGTGTCTTCTCTTCAAAGAAATTCTTGTCAAGATACTTACTTTCATATATGAAAATTCAAACCTCGCAACTACAAATATTTCCTTTTTTTGTGCTAAAATACATCTATCTGCCTAGCGTTATTTTATTTGGGACAAACACGCAGTGCGCGCTCTTTTAAATTAATTTCAAACAGTTCCAATCGTCCTTTGCGGAATTAAATATAAATAACCGAATTCAATTGAACGTGTTTTATTAACACGTATTTTACATCCATGCGTATTGTCCTGTTTTTTTGCCTGGGCAAACGCTTTATTTACTATCGCTGTAGATTGTTTTACTGGTCTGTAAGGGACATTAATTTGAACTGATTCTGCCGTGCAACATTTTTCGGTGAGAAGTGACAGAGTCGAATTTACATACATTTACAGATATTGGGAAGTCATGCATATTTAATTTCATCATAATTTTTTGTCTAATAAAGAGTAGTGACTAGAAAGTTTAAAGTGTACTTTGAAGCTCGTATTGGGCGATTAATATAGTTTGTGACTTTATTGGGAAACCAGTGGTGCGCACTGAAAATTCAAAAGTAATATATTGGTTTCGGCTTTAATATGTTGTTTGTAACTGAATACATCGCAGCCTATAATGCATAATGTAAGCATTATAGGCTGCGAGCCTGAGTGATATTGCAAAAGACTATGTGTATAGGACGTATGTATAATATAAAATCGTGATAGTATGCGTGTTAGTTTTTAACGCAAACCCACATATTTGATCAATATGTTTAGCAAAATTTAATCTGCAATTGAAGTAAACACCAAAATCTCTGATTTCGTGACTTCAAGAAAGCACTGTATAGTTGTAAACTATAGGTATACTTTTATTCGAGTAAGGCACAATTCCACATTTCCACACGTTCAGGTTCATAGGGGTTGCTTGAACACCATCTTACCCAGTTATCTTCGCAGGCGAATGCAATCAGCTGCCATGAATTTAGTGAAATATATTTTCAAGTTATCAGCAAAAGCACAGCTCTCGCACTCCAAAACATTGGGCGAATCATTAAAAAAAATAAAAATAGCATTGGTCCTAGATTTTATCCTTGGGGTACTCCGAAAGTACTATAAAAGGTCTAGGATTTATGGCTTTGGTAAACAATACTTTGGGGTCTACTATATAAATATGAGCTGAACAATGACAAAAGAAAATCGGCAAAGCTAAAAGATTTTAATTCATGAAGAAGAACGTCATGGCCAATACGATCAAAAGCCTTAACCAGGTCCGTGTAAATCACATCTACTTGACGCTGGATCTGCAGAGTAGAGAACACAAATTGGAGATAAATGATCTTCCTTCCATAGATCCATGCTGAAATGGTGAGATGTAGCACTTTATTTTAAGGTATATATGTGAGTATAAAACAATTTCGAAAACTTAACAAAATTACGAAGAATTGATATCGGACGATAATTAGTAATATTGGATGCAGAATCATTCTTAAGGATTGGGATTAGAAATTTTTTTATATTTCAGGAAAGGTACTTGTTTTTATGTTCAAGTTGAACAGAATTGTTAAGGGAAACGTTAAAAGAAAGAACATAGGCATGTACTCTAGCCTCGCCGTCATTTTATCTTTCAGCTTCCTTATTGCTCTTTTCTGACAGGGAGGAGAAGCTCACAGTGAGAATGTTATATATATACATATATATGTATATATATATATATATATATATATATATATATATATATATATATATATGTATGTGTATACTTTATCCTGCGGATCCTTCAGTTCATTCTGCATTATAATACATTGAATTAGCTATCATTTAATTTTTAGTGACATTGGTTGTACGACAAATTTCGTTTAAGATCGTAAAAGAAACTCAAAAATCATTCCGGTGAATTTCCTATTGGTTATTCAAAGGCATACGGCTTATAATGATATAAAATAACATTTTTATCCTTACATGTTTTACTTTGATTAAACAAATTAACTGGAGGATATCTAAACTAAATAAGCTGTCAACTGACACTGACATATTTGTTTTTACCCGGACTAATAACCTACATTTAGAATTTTCAAAACATTCTTCGTATATAGGTTAGTGAATCAGATTTGTTTTAGTGGAACATTGAAAACTGTAAATACTACATGACTTTTAATGTTACGCTTTTTATAGTCATAAATACTAATTTTGTAATATATAATATGTGTAATAAAATAAATTTCAGAGTTTTTAAACTAGTGATTCCCTAACTTTTATTCACTTTTGATCATAAAAATATTTCTAAGAAACTATTTAAAATCTTGTGCAGCCGGCCTTCGCAGAATAATCCAATTCTTTTCAACGATTACTGCATCTGCTGCACCAATTAAATATCGCGTCTATTACCAACACTAATATCTACTAATTTTTAGCTTATTCGATGGGATTTAAGTTCAGTTTACATTTCGGTGTGGGAACAAAATGCTTATAAACTAATAACTTACACTGAATGACCCTAAGTTATAATATACTATGTATGAGCAGAGGATTACGAGGAACACAAATATTTGTGCATGTTCGGTTAGTCGACCGATTTTATTAATTCACATTTGCCGGCAAATAAATTTGCATTAATGGTTTGCATGCATCCGGTTCTAGATTCTGTTGTTAGTTTTTGCTGGTGCACCGATGTCATAATAATAAATATTTTAATGTTGTTGCACATGTACGCGCCAGTTCGAAATATAAATAATATAGAATAATGTGAAGTTTATGTTGTGATCATCAATATTTTATTGTGCGTAGGGTAAAAATTACATGGTAGCACTAACGGTAAAATGGAAATGTATGCCTTTGAATATTTCATGTTGGCTATAAGCACTAATTTTTACAGAAATAAATATACAGGCAACCATTGTTACAAGCGACCAAAGATTTGTTGTAACACTGGTTGCCTATGCTACAGTTAAATATTTATGGCATATATATAATTTATTTCATGTTTGATGAATTATCTTATTTCGTTTTTAATAGAAGAAATCTATAAAAAGCATAAAATTTCATCATCGATGAAATGCACTAAAAGGGATTAATAAATAAAACATAACCTAACAAGATACGAGAGCAGCCATTTATATTTCCGGAACTGGCAACACTGTTAGTGTTCCCTCCGATCTGATGAATGCATCGTGAACATCGTGAAACATATTTACCTTGACTGTTTTATTATCCGGTAGCTATTTCTATTGTTGACAATAACTTGAAAATTTTGTCAGCGAAGAAATGGAATTCACTCGCGAACATTTTCGTGCAATTATTTTTCATAACTTTCGGTATGTATTATCTCAACAAGAATGCATCGACGAACTGAATTCTTCATATGGTGATGAAGCACCCTCGAAAACTACAGTATATCGTTGGTATAGTGAATTCAAACTTGGACGCCATTCTTTGGACGATGAATTTCGTGAAGGTCGTCCGTCCCACAAATGTTGTTGTGTTGTGTGACATACCGTGAGATCGAGGCATCTCTAGGTATTAGTAACACCAGCGTGCATAAGATCCTGCATGAACATTTTGCCACTCAGAAGCTTTGTTTACGTTGAGTTCGACATAAATTGACAACCGCTCAAAAACTCGCGTCGATTGGTGCCAAGAAATGCACAAAAAATACAATGGCGGTGCTTCAAAGAACATTTATAAAGTCTATCTATACGTATGGGCCCGATAGTAAACAGTAGTCGACTGTTTGGCTATTCCAAGATGACCCAAAACCAACAAAAGTTGTTCGCGGTCGAAGCACATCAAAACAAGTGGTCGCCTGTTTTTTGGGAAAAACCGGTCACGTTGCAACCGTGCCTTAGAGAGTTTTAGAACGGTCAATTTCGAATGGTACACAACTATTTGTTTGCCAAAAGTTATTGAAAAAATAAGGAAAACAAATTGAAAACGACAGATCATTCTCCACCATGACAATGCGAGCTCTTATAGGTCGGTTCAAACAATTGAATATTTCACCGGGCAAAACATTGAGTTGATGAGCTATCCGCCGTACAGCCCTGTTCTGGCACCCTGTGATTTTTTTGTTTCCACACGTTAAGAATATACTTCGTGGTCAACGGTTTTCTACGCCGGAAGAGGCAGTTGAAGCATTCGAAACTCATATTTTGGAGATGCCGTCTTCGCAGTGGCAGCAATGCTTTTCGTATTGGTTTAAACGAATGTAAAAGTGCATTGATTTTCAAAGAGAATATTTTGAAAAGTAATAAAACTATTTTCGATAATAAAAATTTTTTTTTTGTTTGCCATTCCCGAAATATAAACGGCTGCACTTGTATAAATTATTCTTTTTCGTTCGATGTGTAAATATACAATTAAAAATGTTAACCATTATTATACTCTAATGTATAGTATATTTTTATTATTCAACAGTTTTAAACGGCTGTATTTCCTTTTTTAATCATGAATCTTGAAATTGTTTAGCGTTTCAAAGATATTCCTTGCTCCATTTCTTATAAATAAAATATATTTTTAGGCTCCGTTGTTTAAGAAACTATATTAATTATGTATTACATTGACGATTTCGTCAATAATGCGTACTTGATTAATGTTAATATTTATAAAGTTTATTAGTGTTCTATTTCAAACAGAAAATTCTAAAATAGGTTAGCATCGTGTAGAATCGTTAGAAATAAAAACAAATGAAAAAACTACTTTAAAAGTAGGATATGCGTTCTACTTTTTAACTACATATGTACATACCTCTGAATATGTTTTAAAATTTATACACGTGAGGATACGTTAAGAGCATGCACATATGTGTACATATAGAAACACATTTACGTACAAACGTAGGTAATAAGCAAACCATTTTTATTGGGGTTCTAAGAATTACTATGTCACATGCATTTAATATAATTAGAAAGAATTTTTTTTCGTTTCATACACGCAGTGTATAAGAATAATACAATTTGGATAAAAAGGGATCATAAGGCGAAAATACTAATGTTAAAACAGCGTCCAATTTTGCTAAGAGATTTGTGTAAATTAAGTATTTGTATAGGAGTCGTATTTTTCTGTATTTTTCCACTATATTCTCATCATGATATATATACCTATAATGGGTATTTTACTGAAGTATAAATTTGAACTGCTCAATAAGCGATTGCTATTTGCATTTAACAATGTTGTGAGGATTATTGCTTCAATTGAAGACTACATTCTTAATAGAAGCAAAGTTTTGAGAAAATGAACCACCAATCCACGTTCTCCAGTGGATAAGCACTTGGTGATGGAGGTAAGCGCAAAGAAGGAGACAAATTTGTATATATTGTAATTCCGAGTAGCGTTTTGAAAGAAAATACATATAATATTTATATGTACCTAATAACACAAGTAAATACGGTTTTGGATTTAAGCAACCAAAAGCTGTTTCTAAGTTTATTTGGGGCGCTGAATCCGAATCTCCACTCCGTTTTTTGATATTGGTTCTAGTTTTCGAGATATTAAATAAACACATTTTTTACAATTTTTGACAATTAATTTAAATTTTATTCATTAAAAAGTGTTAAATTAGAAATGAAGAGCAGTCGAACTGAGTCGCTTGTACTGTTTGGGATCTGTTTCACGCATTAAAGTCCAACAGTAATCGGTCATCATGCCCTCGCCCCAATATCCTTGGTATCGTTTTTCGATTTTCGCCAAATGTTGGTGTAGACGCTCTCCTTGCTCGTCGCTTGTATCACTCAACTTTTCAGGAAAAAATTCGAGATGGGAATGCAGAAAATGGATTTTCTTCTTGAAATTCGGGGATTTGCTGTTACACCATGCGCGAACTCACAAACTAGAACCAATTTTGAAAAACGAAACCCGGATTTGAATTCAGCACTTCAAATAACGTCAAGATTTGTTCTCATCTGCTCTGATCCAAAAGTTGACCAGAATTTCTAAACTTGTGTAATTAGCCTGTCTGCTTCTGGAAATTTTTGATAAATTCGCATGTGCGATAGAGTCCATGGGCGAAGCAGGTATCATAGAGAATAAATTAACGAAATTATCTACACGGAAATTAATTAGTCCTATGTGTGTTTTTCATTATTTTCCATAATACGCCATTTTATATGATTTTACAGTAAACTTTACAAAAACCAGTATGATTATTAACAATAAATGTCTTCGTGATTATTAATTTAATTAGCAGTGGGAGCAAATTTTCTGAAGTCATATTAATTTCTAAAATTTAAAGTGAAAAACAAAAGCGGAGGATAACAATGCTAAGTACAGTAAATGATTTCGAACGCCTAGGTCATAGAACCAAAGATATTAAAATAGCTCTACGAAGTCTGCTTTGTATCTCAACGCGATTGAGCACGCCACTGATATTCGTATAAAAAATTGCATGCGCGCATAATCTATTCTTTGTAAGGCATGTTTGAATCAATTCTAACGAATACGAATCCATATAATTGACCTATTAATAGACGTATTTTTTATTTTAAATTAAGTCATAATCAACTGAAATAAGAAAAAAAAGTTCCGCTAGCAAATTACTAAATTTAGCTATTTAAAGCTATCTAAAAATAAAACAGAACGACAAGGAACGGTACTTAAAATTACTTTGATTCAGAGCACAAAACTAATGTAGGACCCTAAAAATAGCTACTAGTTCATAAAAAACGCTAATGTCAAACTGAACACTTGTCACCTAATCCGTGGGAAACAGATGAGACTCCAGCATTCGTTGCCGGTGTGCTTGTTCCAGTAAAAGCAGGCAGTAAATCAAAAAATGTGTTGCTCTGGCTTTTTTCAATATAGGAGAAAAAATATTAAGGCATATAAGCTTCGCTTTAATAAAATATTTTCATTCAATTTCAACACGTATCTAGAAGGAATAAGTATTCATAAATTCACTTAGAATTAACTGGAAAAAGATTTTTATTTTTGTAAAGTAGAATATTCTTTAACAAAAAAAGAAGCGACGTGTGTTTCTATATCGTAATATAATTTTGGCACTAAAATTTTTAAAATATTATTGAAGGAAATTTATCTTCAGATAACACAAGAATGTAGAATACTATATTAAGTATTTTATGCAATAGAAAAACAATTATATATTGGGTTGGCAACTAAGTACTTTCGATTTTGTAGTATAAAATAAAACACTTTTTTTTAAACAAAGAATAGTTTTTAATCAATTATATATTTTCCATTTTGCTCAATGACCTTTTGTCATCTTTCTTTCAGCTGCATAATTCCACGCTCATAAAATTTCTGGTTCTTATCAGCAAAAAACTGAACCAGGTGCGAGTGAAGGTCATCGTCATTTGTGAAAGTTTTACCATTCAAAGAATTCTGCAAACTTCGAAATAAATGGTAATCAGATGGTGCTAGATCAGGGCTGTATGGGAGATGTGGCATCACTTCCCCGCCAAGTTTCAATAGTTTTCCACGAGATGCCAAAGATCTTTGAGGCCTTGCATTATCTTGGTGGAAAACTACACCTTTCCGATTTGACAATGCTGGCCGTTTTTCTTTGATTGCTTCATCCAGTTTTATTAATTGTAGACAGTAAACATCAGAATTGATCGTTTGGTTCCTTGAAAGCAGCTCAAAAAACACAACACCTTTGTAATCCCACCAAACGGACAGCATGATTTTTTTTGGATGCAATTCAGCTTTCGATGTGGTTTGAGCTGGTTTATCGTGTTTGCGCCATGATCGTTTTCGAACTATGTTACTGTACAGGACCCATTTTTCATCACCAGTGATGATTCTTTTTAAGAAAGGGTCGGTTTCATTTCGTCTAAGGTGCATATCACAAAAGTTGATTCTTTGTGTTAAATTAATTTCTTTCAATTCGTGAGGTACCCAAATATCAAGCTTCTTAACTAGCCCAAGACATTTTAAATGTTCTTCGATTGTTGCGCGCGATACATGTAGCCTCTCCGCAACCTCTCGAACAGTCATATGACGATCCTCTTCAATTATGACTTTGATTTGGTCATCATCAACTTCAGTAGGCCGACCAGAACGTTGCTCATCTTTGAGAGAAAAATTTCCAGAACGGATTTTTTTATACCAATTCTGACACGTGCGCTCTGTTAAGCAATTAGCACCATAAACTTCACATATCTTTTTGTGAGCCGCAGCAGCTTTCTTTCCTTTACGGAAATAAAATAGTAAAATATGTCGAAAATGTTCGTTTCTGCACTCCATTTAAAATTAACCCACAACTAATAGCTTTAATAAAAATCACGCACTACTTGCTTCTAAAGTTACGTCAATGTGACTAGTATCACGCGACAAACGGTAAAGTACAGCACTAACATATGTTATACAAAAAATAAAGCAACGCTCTCTATCAGTAAAAACCGAAAGTACTTAGTTGCCAACCCAATAGTATAAAGTTTGTTAATAAAAAAACAATTAATTCAGCAGGAATTACTCAATTTATTAGTAAAACTATTGATAATCGTCTTCAGGTGGATGCGCTCTATACTGATTTCAATCGATCACATAATTTTACTGGCTGAAGTGATGTCTTTGGTTTCTCTCCCCTGTTATTGAACCTCATTTACTTTTATCAAAGTTCTCACTTATGTTGTTTGTTTTAATGGTTTGTAATCTCGATATTTGTATTCAATATTTGGTATATCCGAAGGTTCTAATTTAGGATCTTTACTTTTTAGTATTGAAACGAAGTGTGCGTTCTTTATGTCACATTTCACAGTTACTTCGATTTTATTTTTGGCCTTTTTTTAAATAAAAGTTATGCATATAATATTACATATTTAATAAATATTTATGTAAAAATGATTTATTTTGATATCTCTCTTTAAACATATTCATGAAACGGGGCATTTTTTGCTCTAACAGGGTAGAATGCAATGCTAATGACCTTCTCTGTTCACTGAATTGGGAAGTTTTAAATTGGGACAATCAGAAGACCTATATGAAAATTTTATACTGCCGCAGATTGTTACATCTCTCGGAATACTAACGAAAGTGCCATTATGACATACTCCAAAATTATCAACCCATTTCTGTTTTCTTTTAAAGTAGACCAAATTAAGATTCCTCGAAGATCCGAAACAAAGGACTTGGAGATGATGTTTGATATGTTTCTTTAATTCACTTGCCATGTTTCTTCTGTCTGTAAGTCCTTGATAAGAACATTATTCTATTAATTTTTCTGTTCTATAATGCCAGATAATGTGATATCTACTACCAACAAATCGCTTTGGAAGGATTACAAAAGTATTTTCCTTGGCTCAGGTGTGATTACTTTTATTCTGCACGTGGGATCGATTATAAATCTTTGTTTAGTAGACGTGGTTTCTATTCTATCGTTAGTAGAACAGAACAAGCAAGTGATACTTTTTTTTAAAACTGATCAATAACTTTATAAATTATTCAAGTCTTTTATCTTAAGTCGGCAGCTACGTTTTTATTGTTGACGATCAGATTTAATTTATTTAAAAAGCTATTTGTAATACACATGAAACTGCAACCTACGAAAGTGGGTTGAAAAGTTCGTTGAATGATGGATAGATGGCGCGGATTCGGACTGATTTTGTGTTTCATCGGCAAGTTGTCTCCTTGCCAACGTCAACTATCAAATCCTATATCACTACCTTTATTAGTTTCGTTGTGACTGCTGTTTACTTAAAAGGGTTTTGGAGTTTTTGGCACGTTGGATAATGTTGGAATTCATGTTGTTATTAAGTACTTCTTTTTAAAACGTCTATTAGGAAACTACTTTTCAAAATGTGCTAAAGGAATGTCTGAAAAACTCAACTTCTGTACTTTCCACTGTTGATAAATGGATTAGTGAGTTCAAGGAGATACACCATCTAGGAGCCGTCCAGAATCTGCATTACAGAGCAAATTGTTGAAAGTGGGTGATATAGTGTCAAAAGACCGTCATTTAAAAATAACTGAGATAGCAGAAGTTATAAGCATTTCTAAAGAACGCCAAATATTCATTTTGAATGAAGAAGTGGTAATGAATCGCTCAATGTTGATTCAAAATGATTTTCGAAAGAACAAGGTAGATTTTATTAGGTAATTCACCACAGTTGAGACTTCGGTTCATCATTATATGGCCGAAATGGAAGAACTCAACTCAACTTAAACAGTAGCGGCAAAGTGTTTCTCCTCCACCAAAGCGATTCCACATGCAGGAGATGTAATGGTTTCCATACAAAAGGTATTCTTCTTGTTGATTACTTTCCAAAAGGCCGAACCACATCACAGGCACATATTACACGAGTCTTTTAGACAAATTAAAACAAAAAATTCAAGAAAGCGTCCTGGTTTAGCCAAGAAGAATTCCATTGACTATGTAAGACCCCGCCAAAGTGTTGTCGCTATAGCAAAAACTAGCTAATTTTTTGCCACACCCGCCATATTTAGCACATTTAGATTACCATCTTTTCTACACCTAAAAATACCTTGCGGATAAGAAATTTTCAACAGGTTTTATTTATTTATGAACTACAAGTTCTTAATTTTACAGAGAGAGACTTTGGATCATAGCTGGTGAAGATGTATTAAGGTGGCAGGATGTTGAGAAATAAACGCAATTTCATTCCATGGAATTTGCCGTCTAACCTAGTGCATACATTTGCGTCGGTTCGTCTGCTCTTTTTTTCAGTATAATGTTATTAGCATATCACTGATTTATTTAAATTTTATTTAAATTTGAATTCTTTCCCTGTTTTTACAACGTTAATTTTTATACGAATATGTAGATAATATCCGTATATATACTTAGAGAAACTTGATATCCTGTGACCGAGTTTCTGCTGGATAATAAAGATTATTATTCTTAGTTCAGAGATGAATGTCGAATGAAATTTTAAAGTTAAGGAAAACGTAAAGTCATAATATGTTGGATTTAGGAAATGAAAAAGTAGTGACGGAAATCAGTTTCCAAATCTATTAATTTCTATAATGTGTATAGGTATGTATCTATTCAAAAAATTCCATTTTATACGCCAACGAATTCCCATAAATTCCCGGAAAATACGTACACAGTGAAACTCTGAAAAGAAGAATTAAATTTTCACGTTCTAACAGCAATGAAAAGTATAATATTTATGGCAGCCAGGCACGCAAGTTCAGTTGCATTGCGGAATAAATTTTTAAACACGACGAAGATTTAATGGTGGTAGGTGATAAAAATACATTAGTAGGTAGGTATGTTACATAGTAGTGGACAACAGTAACGAATGTTGGGAGACAAGAGCCCGTTGTTGTGTCCTTTTTTTGTTGTTCCCTTTCGCTGACATGACTATTTTTAGTCGTTTTTACGTGTAGGTACACGTGTTACATGCACACATGGGCTTCCCAAATGTAATTAAATAATTTCCACAGTGTTAATTAATTACTTATCTTTATCGTTGCATGGCCATTCATGGAAAGTGACACATTTCATATGAATGTATATATGTTGGAGAAACGTCTTTTTTACTAGAAAATTTATTCATGTCGCGTTCTAACTTTACATGTAAAATATACCGATGCTTCTGAAGGTGACTTTTCCTAACTCCAAAACATACGAAAATATGTTTACATTTTCTGGGAAAGTTAATATAAATTTTACTTCATTTATTTTTATGAAATTGAACAGGGCCAGTGGGAATGGGAATTTGTCATTAATAACTGCTATTCATTACTCGAATTGTTCAGATCACATGCATGCAAATAAATTTACATGCACATTTACTTACACGTGGGTTACCTTTTAAGTTTTGTATATAAAACTGGAATAAAACAGTAGACAGCTTTTATAGACTTCATTGTTTTTCGAAGTATTGTCCACGAAAATTAATGGATGACAATATCGAAAAAATCGGTAATCTGGTTAGATCTGACCGTCGGTTCAGTATTCGTGTGATTGCTGAAACTGTAAGAATTGATAATGAATCCGTACGGCAAATTTTACATAACAATTTTAAGATGCAAAAAGTGTGTGCAAAAATGGTGCCTAAAATTCTTACGTTTGAACAACAAGAAACTCGCTAAAATGTTTGAATGCCATTGAAAATTACCCAAACTTATTGGAAAGGATAATAACATGTGAAGAATCATAGTTTTTTTTTTACTTATGATTCTGAAACGAAGCACCAATCCATGCACTGGAAGAGCCCATCTTGACCAAGAGCCACAAAAGCTCCAATGAGTAAATCCAAATTCAAAGAAATGATTGTTTTTTTAGATATTCATGGGATTGTGATTCCTAAAGGTCAAGCTATTAGTCAACATTACTACATTCACGTTCTTGCTCAAGTTCGTGAAAGAATAAGGAAAAAACGACCCGAATTGTGGAAGGACAAGTCATGGGTTCTCCACCAATAAAATGCTCATTCCGCATTGTCACTCAAGAGATTTTTAGCCAAGTACAGCATTCCAGTGTTAGACCATCCGGCTTATTCGCGGCTTATTCCGTGCGACTTCTATCTGTTTCCTAAGGTGAAATCTGAATTAAAGGGAATAAAATTTGAGTCCGTTGAAGCTGTGATAGCGAAAGCGGTACGCGTCCTGAAGGAGCTGACAGAAGAAGACTTCCAGCACTGTTTCGAATAATGGAAGATTCGCATGGACCGTTGTAGGGATAGAGGAGGGGTGTATATTAAAGGTGAATATAAGTAAATGTATGAAATCATAATAAAATGTTTTACAGCGTCAGTCTCGTTGTTTAATAGCCAGACCTCGTAGTTTTAAGAACTTTGTGTAAATTCGAATACTGATCGTAAATATAAAGTTGTAATACGAGTTGAAGGTGATTCTGTACTCGTTTATTATATGAATATCTGTTGTGAAATTCTGTTAAGGTTTGCATATACAATCTCCAGTCATACGTAAGACGTAATTAATTTTTAACAAAAAAAGGAAAGTTATTAAATAAATACATATTGAAAAGGCGATATTTTAGTTTAAGCATAAAAAATATTAAATAAATTAAAAGTTCAGAGATTTCAACATTTCTTTTTTAGGACAACACTTAAGAAAATTCCGTTACAAACTTTTGGTTTGCCTGTCCGGCTAATGTCATACATATTAAATAAACAATATAAAGAATGTAATCTTAAGACTATTGATTTAAATATTTTATCTTTGTTGACAGAATATTATTTGTTCTTCTAGCATTTAGATGAAGTCTAATGTGTAAAAAATTGTTGACTTAAGCACATCCGTTGCCAGAGTGCCGCTAGAATTTAGCAAATTGCAGTACAAAAAAATGTTTGGATAGTTATAAAATACATTTCTCTTTGCAATGGTAGATATTGTTTTACTGTAAAAATATATGATCACAAAACATATTAATGTAAACAATTTAAAATATGTGTAATATAAATAAATGATTGTGCAATTATTTGTCAAATTTTCCTGCAGTATAATGATAGAAAAATATTCGTTACATTTACAAGCAAGCCGTCGTTTCTTTTTAGTAGTAATTAATGCTTGCTTTTGTAAAAGGCAAACATTTTTTATGCTCTATGAATTGAAAAAATTACGTTTCGTGTGCAGATGACCACTTTTGTAGGAATTTCATTGCACAAATAAACTCAAATAAAACGATACGCGGCCTTAAGTTTGAACGTCATTGGTCCGTGGTAAGTATAAGTAGGCTCTGTTTAATGGTAATGTCAACGAGTGGTAAACATATGTTTTGTTCCTATCCTTATATCAATGGCACCACATTAATCAACTTGTTCTTGCATACACGATCATCCCAAGACGTGTTATTAGGTCCCCTTTTCGGTCCCTCTGATTATTATCCATTATGCATTGTCATGGTGATGGTACAATTAACTATTTGGAAATGTGAAATACATTAAGGTCTTATTTATGTTACGCTGTATGGTATGTTTAAAAAGAAAATCCAAACTCCCTACCCTCCCCGTGGCTTTATTCCTTTTATAGTTCACTTTGTTGACAATAAAACGTATTAAAAGTCGTTTATACTGTGGGAATGTTATATTAAATTTCATTCATCGCTGTCCTTTTTCAAATTTAATTATTTTCTTTTCCTGTACAAAGCTTTTAAAATATACATACATATATGAAATTAAGTAGATTAAGTAGGTAAATGTTCATAATACATAATTTGTGACCTAAAATTTCTAAAAAATATTTTTTATCTTTTGAAAACATTGAGACAGTGCCATCGCCGCCCATGTCATATTCTGAACTGGATTTGGTATGTGCGACATCTGCGTTTAGATGCGAACTATTTCCGTATTCCTTTATTAATACTTATCAGACATAATTACGCAGTTTGTGATTAAAAAGTTTAAGAAATGTACTTAACAATTGAATATATCTTTATTAGGAATAATTTAAAATAAAAGGTGTTCCAATAAGACATTTAATTTTCAATAGCCCGCCATTTTAACAGTTGTCATGACTCAACCTGTAACTACTTGAGAGATGACAAGTAAAAACTACGTGATTAATGAAAATAGAACGATATGAGCTTCAACAACGTATTGAAATTATTAAAATTCACTACAAAAATGGTGAAAATTTCGCGGTCACAGTTCGCAAAACTAAAGCATTTTTGGATCGTCGTGAAGTACCTTCTCGACCAGCAATTGTGAAACTGGCGGAAAAATTTGAGTTGTCGGGACAAGTTAGTGATGTGAAGAATCGAACTCGTGCACGGCGCTCAAGAACAACTGAGAATATTGCTGTTGTAGTCCATAGTGTTGAGGAAAACCCAGATTTGCCCGTTTCTCGTCGATCTTTCGAATTGGGCATTCCACAAACGACATTACACCGTATTTTGCATAAACACCTTAAGTCTTAATGCTTTTAAAGGTCAGATAACACAAGCTTACTGACCATCAACAACGTCGTGTCTTTGCTAATTGAATTCTTGAAATGCATCAAACTGATCCGGAATTTCATCGAAAAATCATCTTGAGTGATAAGGCCATATACATATATATTTTTATTCTAGATACAAATATTGTCCTGTACAGGGTTCATTTAGTTTACTTATGGGTAATTTTGATAGAGCCTGTGGTCGATTAACTTAATCACTGAAGGTTGATATATAATCCGTTTCCACATTAATTTTCGCATTATGCACACGTATTAACTATCTGCTGATGATGACAACTTAATTGTCGAAATCGTATGCAGAATGCGAAAATTAATGTGGAAAGGGGTTATATATCAACCTTCAGTGATTTAGTTATGGGTATTTAATTATAATAAAACTCATTTGAAATATATTTTTATTTATCGAAAATAACCATTGCTTTATTATAGTTATAATTCATGGAAAATTTAACAAGCGGGACTTATTTATCGTAAGTGCAGGCCTGCCTATATAAACCACGCCTGCGGTGGTCTCTGTCTGACCCTGTTTACTTCTCGGCACATTGGGACGACTGTGCTAAACTTAGTTTTTCAAAAACGCCGGGTAAATAACAAATAAATTGTGAATAAAATGACAACCTCCTACCCGTAAAATGAAATATATATATATATCAGTTGTACGTATGTACAAACATATATGCTAATGCTCCTCTATCGAAACTGAAACTATATATGTACGTAATAATTATATTATGTGCATATTACTCTTCTTTTGTTACAACTCCGTTTTCACTGTATTTTCATAAAATTAACAAAGTATTAGTACCAAATTCCAATGGCATATTTTACATTATTATTACAATATAGGATACCATAAAAGCATCAGATGACATACATATGTTATGCTTGTGCGTTCGTATCCATGCAAATACGCATATATTTTGATAAATCTGCATATCTTTTCACCAAAACATATGCTCCAGTATGCACGTATTTTACATAAATTTGCACTATAATCTATTCAAAATGATTCCCACATGACTTATTGGATATACTTTGCATTGCTGTTATTGTGTTGATAGCATATTGATGAATCTTGCTGGTGTGTTCGCTGGCAAGGCAACATTAAATAAAATTAAGATCACAGAAACTAATCTACGTGATTATTTATTTTCTCAGTTCTAAATATTGTACTTGATAATAATCTTTTTGCGTACAAAAATTTCTGAATATAGACGAGTGATTCCTGAAGATAATTTTGATATCTATTTATCGCTTACTAGTATATAGCAGACAAATGAATAACTTAATAGCACATTAAAATAAAATGAACAAGAGAACGGTTCAATTTAAGTTACGAGGGCAGGTCAGTAGAACTAGTAGGCTTTACGAAAGAGGGCAGCACTAATAAAAAATTTTATTTGCTATTCGACTTTACAATCCTTCAAAATACTAAATGTTTTTAAGTTGTTAATCCCCTAAAATATAATAATAATAATGTTTAGGGGCTAAGGTACAACTTTTATGCCTCGTTTAATAGTGATGGTCAGCGCCATCTTATTTTAAATATCCGTCGTATGAAAAAAATAATATATTTAATTTTTTTACTGTTTTTGTTAGAAGCGTAACAAACCAATAATAAATTTATCTATTCGTTATTATTACATAACGCTTTTCCACATTAATTTTCATATTTCGTGTACATATTTCGATAATTAAGTTGTCATCATCAGCAGATAATTAAACAGTGTCGCACCTGGAAAACTACGGCAAAAATACCCGTACGAAAACAAATTCCACACACGATCTGTACCGCTGAAAGCTAAATCGCACAGTGTTTTGTTTTGGCTTTCAACGGTTAATTATCTACTGATGACGACAACTGAGTTGTCGAAATACGCATACAGAATACGAAAAATAATGTGAAAAGGGGTTATATATCAACCACAGGCTTCATCAAAATTATCTCCATGTAAATACAGGTGAACCGACCAGTGATAAGTTCTTACTTTTTTAAATAATTAAAATTGAAAATGTTCTATCGGAAAACTTATGAATGCTCATTGTATTCGTTCGGCATTGTTTTATCAGTGAGGCTGTGTCTGTCATACGATGACGATGATCGTAAATAGAAGATAGTCAACGACAGAACGGAATGCAGAAAGGTAGGAAAGAAAGTTGGAAAAGTCTATGCGATTGCTAGTAAACGAATAAGAGTTTATATGCAATATCTTAGATATCTTAGATACAGATAGATATCCGTCGTGCGAAAAAATAACATCTAAAACGCTATTGCTGATTTTTTTTTTTAATTTTATTTAGATGTCTGACAAGCCAATAATATATTTAACGATTATTATTTAAAATAGTAAAATATCTTTAAATACACACTTGCCAGCAGTTATTTATAATCTATTTTTTTAAGAAACGGATGAGAAATTTGGAAGAAATCATGTTGTTTAAAAATTTATAATGGAATTTATGAAATACTTCAAAACTACTGTGTCTACTAAAAATATATAAATATACATATATAATAATAATAATATAAATCAATGGTAAAATTTAATTCAAAATAATAGTACCTTATGTTATGCACTAAAATTATTTTACGCTTCCTATATTTTCGCATTTTTTCTGCAAAAAAATCCTAAATCTGTTATGAAGTAATTTCTGCCTTAATTTCTCTTTAGATATTGACTACTGAATTATATATATATATATATATATATATATATATATATTTATTGTCATGAGTTTTGTATACTTGTTAAATGTATTGATGCTTCAGCGGTACGGATCGCGCGCGGAAGTTGTTTTTCGTACGGGGATTTTTGCCGTCGTTGTCCAGGTGCGACACTGTTTAATTATCTGCTGATGATGACAATTTAGTCGTTAAATTATTGTGGCAAGGGGTTATATATCAACCTTCAGTGATCTTATTGATGAATTGTTAATTGAAAAAAATTGAAACTGGCGTCAAATATATTTATGTAAATATATTTTAAATACTCTCTATATAAAAATCTTCTAGAAAATGGTCCGGCTAGCTTAATTGATATTCTATCCCAGACGGCAGAAAAACTAATATAATTGCTTAAGATTGATATAAAAACTAAATTGTACCTTACTTACACTTTAAAAATAAATAACCTTTTAAAGAAAATCAAATTCAATATAATAAAATATTGTCATGGATTTTATAATAATAAAATAGACAATAATAAAATAATATTTAAGTTTTAAATAGTGTTAATAAGAAAATTGTACTGAATATAGATAAGTAATATTATATATATATATGTATGATATTACCTATTCACATAAATTAATAATAAATTAAATGCCTTTTATTAATAAGCTTTTAAAAAAATAGGGTTATGTTATATAACTTTTGTAAATTAACTTAATTCTTTAATTTATACATGTATATACATATATATATATATATATATATATATATATATATATATATATATATATATATATATATGTATAGATAATGTTAATCAAATATTGATTTAATTATCTTAGGTCTTTATCTTTTCGACTTTGCAAGTTCCAATATTCTAATTCGATGAACTTTGTACACTATAGATTAATCTTTTTGGAGTCCTTTAAAAATATACGTGTATGAGTTCCAAAATCAGTTATCGATAAATGAATATCCAGTTTAATTCTCTGGGTATTTCTTTTTCCCAAGGATATAAACGAGATCAGGATTCCAGGAATAAAATAACAGTTCAGGATATCAGATCAATCAGCTCGTAATAAGTACGCATAATATGAATGCTGATAATTTTTAAATCTTCTTATTTTTGAATTAGTTATTTTAAATATCTTTCTCTTTCTTTTTTATCACAGCAAAATTTTTATCGACTAACGTGAAAATTACAAATTTAAAACTTAACGCCCCTTCCTCATGTTTTAATTTCGTTTTTCTTAAATTTGTTTTATAAATATTACTATTTATCTTTTTATAACAATTTTAAATACAGTGAGAAGTTTTATAATTAGATTTTACTATTTTCTATATCATATCAACATTTCATACAATTTTAAATGTAGATAGTAATAATCAATGTAAGTTACAAGTTTGTTAACAAAGTCGTTACTATATTATGATATATCAATAAATGGTATTTATTAGATTATTTGTATGTCGTATAACTGCGTGAATAGACAGTTTAATAAATTTGCATCATAACTAAAATTTTGATAACTTAATTATATATCAGTACTCAAACTTTACAGCAAATCATAATGATTAGACTGAAACGTAGTTAAGATCATTAAATGTTATTGGAATATAAATTTAAAATTAATAAAAGTTCTATTATATGATCTAATATTAGTTATCCATATACACTGTTACTTCGATACCATACCGTGTTAAATCAATTAATTTTAGAAAATTATATTTTCAAATAATATTACATTTAATATAATATGAGACAATTACAATATATAAATATATGTATATATACATTTTTTTGGTAAAAAGTGGAATAGTTTCGAAAAGAGAAAACAAAGCAAATTAAAAATAGAAATGTAAATAATTTACAGCAACATTTACAAGAAGAGAGAATTTAGTTATTTGAAACTGCTCATGGTATGTGATACCACATAATTCAATTTACTAATTAAATAATCTAATATTAATAGTATATTGCACCATTTAAATATGAGAGAATGTTTTCCAACATCTATTGGATCATAAAATATTCTGAATAAAATTTTCTAGTGTACCGCTAATATTTGATTTAATCAACTAATGACATGAGCAAATATTGGCGAAATATTTTCAGAGAAACTATGAAAATACGTAGCTTGTCTTACCAAGTTTCTATATTTCCTATATTCAAAGTAATTTAGTACCCCACTAATATTTGACTGCATTTTTATCGGTACATGAAAATAGTTATGTTTATACACAATATTTTTACAATAGCTTTATTTTTATAACATATGACTTTTAGTTTACCAGTTATTTACAAATAATGGTAGAGAAAATTATTGCGGATATTCCTAAAATATATATTCTCGGGATATATCATCGGTTTCCTGCATAATTAGTAAATGATGTACATGATTAATTAACAATGGACCCTTTCTATATTTTCTATTTATGATTATCAAAGTTCAAATAAAAATATGTCAAGCGTAAAAGAATTCTTCATTTGTTTATATATAATATAAATATATTCAATCAACTCAAATTATAAGAATTGACTTAGTTCCCTTTATAGGAACTACAATTTCATAAGCTTTGGGGAGAATTTTTTATAATTAGTTCTCCTTCAAAGATAATAGTCACGTAATTAAAAGTTCTTTCACTTTCTGTTACATATTAGAAATTACTTAAATACAAACAGCATAACAAAATGTGTATGACAGACTAGTGTATATTATTCACAATACTATACATAACTGGTCTTTAATTAATTTAATGAACTGAAGATTTTAAAGAGGCAAAATTGTTATATTTTCATATATTTCTTGAATATATGATTGAAGACGTTGTTTCTAATTATATTACAAAAACGAACTTTTTAAATAAATTTTTTGTTTTCTTTCTTTATTTTAAAGATGATCTCTAATTAAAATAGGTTTTGGTATGTGTTGATTTTTGATATTTCTAACCTTAAATGTAAACTTTATTGGTGGTGCCAGCGTAACTTAAGTATACTTAATTTATAAATAAACATTTTCTTGCTCCAGAAAAGATCGTCATGAGATAGAAAATTAAAGCGCATCTTATAATTTTCTAAAAGCCCGTGTAAAGTTTTTCTGACATAGTTTCATATTGCACTTTCTTAATATTCAAAACATATATACTTCTATTGTATACTCAGCTTGGAAAGCTCTCAAAATTATGTCTAAATGTGCATAATGATTTTAACATATAATGAACTAATCATATTATAAATATTAATTTTCTTTCAGAATATAGATATTCAAAATATAATGCCAAGAAATACAGAAAAGTAAAAATATATTTCTTTTTCTCAAACCGCAAGAATGTGACCTTATGGACCCATTTCGGGATGTTCTTAACCGCTATGCCAACTATACAAAAGGGTTCTACTGCAAAAGATAATTTAATTTAGACTGAGATAGTCACGAAATTATTTGTAAAAGAGAAAAATGGATATAGGCAGTGAATGTTGTTTATAATACCTTGCACTTAACCCGGTATCAAGGAATCGGTTAAAAGTACCACTTTAAAATTATTATCCTCGGTGACAAGGGGAGAGCACGAAAATAGTTACAGACGATGTATGAAATGGTGGAAAAGAGAGAAAGTGATTTCATTTTCTGAAAATTATGTTTATTTATCAATGAAAATTAAACCATTTACATTGTGGAGATATTCCTCGATGTTAAAAGCAACTTTGAATGAGAAACACGTCATTGACATTAGTAACTACATACGTGTTCTAAAGTTATCTTATATTTGAAAAGAAAAATCTTACGGACGTCAGTTGAAAAAGATCAAATAAAGGCATAGAAACTAGCTGAATCTCTTACTTAGTTGAGAGCTGCGTATATGAATCTACAATAAATAAATTACAAGCCCCTACTATTCATCTTCTTAATAAATCACTACAAAGAAAATGCAAAATGTAATTGTTTGCTAAACAATAAAAATTGAATGCTTGTATTTATACTACTTCTAGATACGTATATACTTATGATTTACTTATGATTTTAACTAAAATTCATTGTTAAAAAGGGGATTATAATTTCTCTTTAACTTACTACCGACTAGGCCTAGTTGGCAATAGGATCTTAAAAGATTCACTGAACATAAAACTCATCATTTTCTAAACTTTTTAAAGAAAACCGATATTTATTAGAAAATAAGTATAGAGTTTCGAATTTTCTTATATACAATAAAGTAGGAAAAAAGGATGTATCTATTCATTTTGTATCAGAAAAAAGTTTAAATTTATTAACACTGCACTAAATATAGGATATTTTACATTAAAAATAAAAACTATTGAATAGCAACTTATTATAAAATGTAATTTCATGCTTAGATTGAGATAGTCAAGAAATTATTTCTAAGAGGGAAAATGGATATGGACAGCGATTCTTGGAAGCCGTTTACAATACCTTGCAAACCACCCGGTATCGAGGAATCGGCTAAAAATACCATTTTAAAATTATTACACCCTCTAAGTCAAGGGAAGTAGACGAAAATAATTATAGACGGTTTATGGGATGACGGAAAGTACAGAAAGTGAATATATTTTCTTGCAAATGTAGTTGCGTATTTTGTTTATTTATGAATCAAAATTAAACCATCTACATTATGGGGACATGCCTTGATGTTGAAAGCCACATGGATATTAGAAACAACATACACATTCTAAAGTTTTCTCACATTCGAAGAGAAAAATCCTATGTAAATCAACAGTAAATATATCAAATTAAAGCATGGAAACTAGCAATCGTCTACCATAATCGAAACTAAATATATGAATTTGTAACGAATAAATTAGAAGCCTCAAGTTATTCATCTTGTAAATCAGAGAAAATGCAAGATGTAATTGCTTCCTTCAAAAAATAATAAAAAGGTTTTTTCCAAGTGGGTGCCGCGATTGCTCTCGATGGAACAAAAACAGCAACGAGTTGATGATTCTGTTTATCGCTATTTACTAACAAAAAAGATTTCTTGCGTCGTTACGTGTGGACGAAACATGGATACATCACTTTATGACTTTAATTAAAACTTCATTACAATTTCTGTTTAACATATTACAGATTAGGTCTTTTTCAGTCGTCAATTGGATCTTCAATGAATTGGACACCGACTTTGTTATATTTTGTTTTTTTTATATCTAATATCTATCTAAAAAAAAATTTTGCTATTAATTTTGTGTGGAAAGAAAATTTCAATTTCTCTTTATATAGAACACTACACCAAAATATAGGATATTTGATATTAAAACTAAAAACTATTAAACTGTAAAATATTTGTTTTACTCTTAACATTAACTAATCTACGGGTTATTAACAGTTCCCAGCATTATTAAATACAAAATGAATTGAAAGTGTAATGTTTTTCATTACTTAGGAGTTACAAAACTCAAAAACTGCTCTTAGAAAAAATTTGTCAATGGCGACAGAAAGATTGGTAATAGAAACATTTTTAACTCTCTTTTTGCTAACCAATGATTTCTTTTTCCTTCACAAATGCATTAAATTTTAAAAAAGTACTTGTCAATCAGAAGAGAAGGAAAAGAATAAGAACTGTACTTGGTCGAGTATTTACACGGATTTTTATTATTTTCTGAAAATTTTTTCTACAAAATTTGGGCATTTTATTGTAGAAGGAAAAAAATAAGAACTGTACTTGGTCGAGTATTTACACGGACTTTTATTATTTTGTGAAATTTTTTTCTATAAAATTTCGGCATATAGAAACGCGTTCACTCTTTCAAAAATGTTGCTAACTAAATAATTTTGAAATGGACATTTAAAAGTTTCAATTTAAATTATAATCAAAAGTACCAACAACATTTCGGAATGAATCAGAACTATTTTAATGATATTCACATGATTCGAAGTTGCAGAAAATGTGTAATTGTGGATGTTAAAAATACGTCTGCGAAAAGAAAATTTGTCTTATGTGCTTACATATTTTCGGTATCTTTAATAGCAACGGCAAAAGGGCTTAATGGCTTTTCTTCTTCTCTCTAACTGGTGCACCAACAAGAATCTCTCTTTAAACACTGATAAGTGTTTTTTTGTTTCTTATACAAAGAAATCAAATAGGAATGAGTCGGGTTATTCACTTAGGGATTCGATAAGAGATTTAGGTGTTACTTTCGGCTCCAAGTTATATTTTTCTGAGTACGTAACTTACTGAACTTTCTACTACATATGAGACTCTTGGGTTTAGTATATGAACTTGTAAAAATTTCACCAATCTGTTAAATATATCTTCTTTATTTCACGCCCTAGCACGTAGTAAGCTTGAGTGTGCAGCTATTGTATGATACTCTCTTTATGAAATTCAAAATAATGCCGTGGCATGAACACCGAAGAAGTTCCTAAAATGTTTATTTTACAAGGAAAATGGCTTTTATCCGGGGCGCGACATTGATTATAGGGAACTTTTAAATCAATATGGCTTTGAATCTTTGGCAGATCGGAAGCAGAACATCGGTGTAGCTTTTACGAAAGAACTTAATCTCTGGGACAGTTGATGCACCAGAGTTATTGACTGGCGTAAAGTTTGCAATTTTGCCATCGGAATCAACATTTAATAAACAACTATTACTAGAAACGCCAAGAATCAATATACTGTTATAAGCTACATTAGTGCATTCTGTTATGAATTTCAAGATCGGCAGCGTTTAAAATTGTATGCATTTCTTTTGCATAGTTTTATTTGTTTCCTTTTTCCTTTTTTATGTATTTACCTTACCTAGAGTTTCTCTCTTGACTAATTAATAAATATTATTATTTAGTGCTTTTGTAAAAACACATATTTCTCTCTTTTGCATAACTATATTTTGCTCATCTTCACAAGAATACAAATAGATGCATTAAATTTTCAAATTTATTCAAATTAAGATTATTTATGATATATCAAGATGTTAATAAAATTTTTGTAAAATATTTCAGCGGATTGAAAATTAAAAATATTTGAAAAAGAAAATTCCCTTAAGTCTGTTAACTTTGAAGAACCAAGACTTCGTACGGTGGAATAAAACATAGTTTCCGACTAAAAAGTGGTAGTCATAATAATTTAAAAAAATCGTAAGTACAAAGTTGTGATTTTTCTAATAAAGTAACGATCTTTAAAATATATTATTTCATCTCTTACACAGAAGTGGAAAAACGATATTTCAAATATATTTTCAAATTATTATTATTATTATGACTGAAAAATAATTATAAAATTTATTTAGAATTTAATGGACAGTGTTTTTTTTTATTTTCGCATTCTGTTCTATTTGCTGATAACGTTTTCTTAATTTTTGGGGATTCTTTCTTAAAACATTAAATAGAAGTAGAAAAATTATAAACAATTAATTTAAAATAGTATCATATGTATAATTGATGAAAAAAACATTTAAAAACTTAAAATTATGTTTATAAGAAAAGAAAGTTTATGTAAACTGCAAACGATTAATTAAAAAAAACACCTTTTTAAGGAACAATATTAATTGTGCAAAATAGTTATTTGTTTTTCTTTTGTTTATTATCAGTCATAACATAAACCCTGAAATTTTCTCACATTAATAATCATCTCACATCACATTTAATTATGAAAAAGTACGGCTATTTCTAATTTTTTTTAATTATTGCATCCAGTGTGTAAATATATATAATATTTATATATATTATATATGATAATATATGATAATTTATTACACAAAGTTTATTTGTCCCATGCAAATACTAAACAAAACTATTTTAATAAGTTAGCTATGTAAATATTATATGTATTTTACATATTTCAACATATCGTAATTTATTGAATATTATATATTATTATGCAGCAGCATGTAACGTCATAATTTAATATATCAAAATTTTCAATTTTTGCATAACGAATAATCACGCTGATTAAATTTACAAAATACAAAAACAGATATAATTTAATAACTTCCAAATGTACATGCGTCAAATGCAGTATTAATGAAATACGTCTATTGGAATAAATTTGGAATAATACACGAATATAAATCTAATCAATGTTTATTAAATAATATCAAAAACAGTTTTAAAGTACATGTTTCATCATTGCACAAACAAAAAATATGATACTGGAACTCGTAAATGGATGCGAATCGTAAAACATACATATGTATAACGGGTGTTTTTTTTAAGAGCTTGAAAATTTTAGATGATAATACAAGACAGAAATATTGTTGGAATGAACTTTTTTTTATTATAGTCTGGTAGATAATTTCATGGCATTTATTTTTTAAATATGATTTCCGGCATATGTCCGCCGCGGCTACGAGTTACACGGTCCATTCGATCAGTCTAATTTTTAACTATTTTTTCCAATAAATCTGGCCGTATGGCGTCAACGGTGGCTTGAATATTGGCTCCCAATGCTTTAAGCGTTGCCGGTTCGTCGGCATAAACCAATGACTTAACATAACCCCATAAAAAGTAATCCAGAGGCGTTAAACCGCATTTCTTGCAAATTGATTTTGCAATAAATCGATTGTTAAGTGCGCTGTATGGCAAGTTGTGCCTTCTTGTTGGAACCAAATATCATCGACGTTTAGCTGATTAATTTTTGGAAACAAAAATTCAGTCAGCATGGCTCGATAGCGCAGCTCCTTCCTCATTTTGAAAGAAATAAGGACCGATGATGTCGCCAGCGTGTAAACAAACAATTTTAATGAATATAATGGTGATTCGTTAACGGTTTGAGGATTGTCTTCGCAATTTTGCTTATTGACGTAGCCTTTTAACCAGAAATGAGCTTCATCACTAGACACAATTCTTTGATAAAAATGCTCAGTTTCGGTCAATTTCAAATGAGCTCAATCAGCAAAAATGCGACGCTTCAATTCTTGCACGAGCTGTATTTTATAGGCACGTAAGTCAAGATTTTTACGTAAAATTTTTCACGTAGTCAAAGGACAAAAACCGCACATTTCTTTGTCTTGTTGATGGTTGTAAATCGAGAAGAGTAAAATTAGTGCGAAAACGATCAATAACTGCACGAATTGCTTGCTCACTAAGCCGATTATGTTGACCGTAAAATGGACGAAGTGCTCTATGAATTATTTATTCTTTTGAAAGTAAATTTTCACAATTTGGAGGCGTTGTTCTGGCGTTAAACGATTCATGATGACTAGACATACTTGTACCGTTGAAGCACACTCAATGTGAGTTTTGGCTTTCAATGGTACAGATCGTGTGCGGAATGTGTTTTCGTAGTTTTCCAGGTGCGACACCTTTTAATTATCTGCTGATGATGACAACTTAGTTGTCGCAATACGTATACATAACACGAAAATTAATGTGGAAAGGGGTTATATATCAACCTTCGGTGATTAAATATAAAATATTTTTCTCTAATTTACGTACCATATAGTTGCTTTACTTCAGTATTACCTAATATTTAAAATTATTTTATTAATTTCCCTTTCAGTAATTATTTAGATAACACATACATGTAAATATTTATAATTCTGCTACCTGGATTATGGATATATTAGATGGTCATAGGAGTTCCTTTGATTGGATATTGTTGGCAACAGGATGCAGGAAAGATCAATAAGGTGCAAAGACTACATCAATTGGGCTACCTGCATTATGAATTCTTATTCATTATTTTTGTCTGGTTATATTAAATGGCCCTAGCAGTTTCCCAGATAGAATATCGTTGAAACATCTGCATCCTATGGTGAGCCTCACCATAGTATGCAGAAAGGATTAGTGTGGTGCAATGGTTACATAAAACATGTTTGAATAATAAGTACGTTGTTTATTGTGATGTATAAAAAAATTTAAATATTTTTATATAAAATAATTTCAAGTAGTTTTTTTATAGTTTTAGCAACTATATGGTACGTTAATTGAGAGAAAAATATTTCATATTTAATCACCGAAGGTTAGTATATAACCCCTTTCCAGATTAATTCTCGATGACTATTTCCTTTATTAAATCTTCTAGTATTATTTGTAGAATTATTTATTTTTAAAGTGAAATATATTTTTTCTACATATATTTTTAAAATAGCGCAGGTTAAAATTTTTTAAATTTTTAATTTTTCAAATATGTCTCCTTTTAATTCGACAATTTTGACATCGGTCTTGATTAACTTATACTTGATTGTTATAAGTATAATTGAATTAACAATTATAAAATTCTACTTAATTTAATAAAAGATAAATAATGTTGTATAAACTTAAGTATTTTAAAAACTAAACAACTCTCATTTGCTTTTATTTGGCTTCCATCTGAATATGTTATGAATATAGTTATAATATCTCTATATTCTTGAAATCTTGAAAGGAAATTGAACTTTTATAAAAATATTCAAAGAAATGAAACTTATTTAAAGTAAATCTTAATTTTGGCATTATGTTTTACTAAATATTTTCAAAAGTGTAGCCAACATTATTTCTATTGTCCTTACAAATTATTTACATAAATGAAATATTAATAATAATAAACAAGTACAATATTACAATCATTATATATTATAATACAATTTTAAAATTAAAGCTGATTTAAATTTATTATTAAAAAAAAGTTTGATGATACTTTTAAGAAAAACTAAAGAACATAGGCAAATATTTGTAAAATTAAAATTAAAATGTTTAAATAATGATACTTAATTCAATTACTTTAATACTATGAGTAATACCGTAATAATATACATGTACCGTATATGTATATATGCACAAGTTGATATTAAAAAGACTCCGCTTAGAACACAATGGATCTAACTTTCTCACTTAAATGATTTAACAAGGAAAAACCTAAGAAAATATTTAGCGCTCGGGGAATGTATTAGCATATTTATGAAGTTTTGGACAGAAAGTATAGCAATATTCATAATTTTATGTGATAATTTTGCCGTAGCCATTTTCATGTAATATTGGGGAACACGCGTGACCCATGAGAATTTTCCTCGAAAGCAGAAGATTCTTATCTTTAGGCATTCTTCTTTATTTCCTATACTATGATCGAAATATTGAATATATTACGTTTCAGGACATACAAGAGAAAAGTTTTATATTCACATGATAATTACACACGGAGAAATAAATAAATAATTATAAATTTAGTGTTTGATTTAAAAAATTTCTTAACATTTTGGCGTAAGAAACAATGTTCAATAGTTGAATAATTGGATCATTATAATCGATCTTATTTATGTATTATAGGTATTCAGCTTTTCTTTTCTTTTATACATTATGACAT
Organism: Dermolepida albohirtum; assembly: GCA_031893035.1. NCBI lineage: Eukaryota > Metazoa > Arthropoda > Insecta > Coleoptera > Scarabaeidae > Dermolepida > Dermolepida albohirtum. The sequence continues at coordinate 783,782 of JAVIWB010006558.1, read as the reverse complement.
ATTAAAACAAAATAGTAATTTGAATATGCATAGATTAAAACGCATAAAAACTAATGTAGATTTACTAAAACGATTTTGATATAAATATAACTTCGTTTAGTAGACGAAGAAGTTAGCAAAGTATCATTATAACTTCGATGATTAACGCTTACTTTTACTCTAATATTCTTCAGGGCAAAAGATAAAAAAGCATCGAACGAATTTTACTTTTATCTCGTTTAAGTTCTCAAATTTTTTCATGTTTTTCTCTATCTTTCGCACAGACTATTTTAGAGGAAAGATAAACACTTTATAAATCTTTACAAAAATGATTGGAAATGTTGAAATTTCGCGCAGCCGTAGTAGTTTTGAAGGCTCCCAATCAATTGAAAATCCTGAGTATTTCTTTCTTCTTTTTACTTTCGTTGGTTTATTTTGTATTTAATTATGAAGTTTCAAAAGGGAAATGTTGACTTTTATGTCTTAAATTTTTCCTTGCATCAACAAGACATTGGAATGCTTAAATGTTTATACATTGTAGAGAACTTTAATTAATGTACACTATTTATGTTCTTGTTTGCTTGAACTTGGTTTTGCTTTATTTGCTATATGCTAACATAATTTTACAGTTTACCTCTTTTCAACATATAATTTATTAGATGTTTTTTTCCGAAGCTTTTTTCTGATGGTACGTCATGTAGATTGGTATTGCCGAAAAGCTTTTAGAAATCTTGGCACTTGATATCTTCGTTCGTTATCGCTTAGATCATATGTGGGTAACAACCGGTCCGCGGGCCAGATTCGGCCCGTTGTAAGATTTGATCCGGCCCGCGAGACATTGTCGTATTATTTCATGTCTGATATATATCACTAAAAATTATGAACACTACTTTAAAACACTACTTTAAAATGTACTACTTTTAAACCCGCCCCTCGAACGTATTTGCACATTAAAGTTTGGCCTACAATATGTTAACGGTTGCTCATACCTGTCTTACATGCATCACAATACTACAAATAAAAACACTCATGTTCAAATTTTGATGATTCTAGGGAGTTTGAAAATACTTAGTTTTAAGATTAGTTAGTTGTTTATAATATACCAAGATGTAATATAAAATCTTCTAAAATATTTCGATGGATTGAAAATGAAAAATTGGGAAGAAAATTTTCTAAAATTTAAGGTTGGTTAACTATGAAGAACGAAGATTTTCATATGACGAAATAAATGAAAAATGAAATAAATAAGAATTTAAAAAATGGAAGAACAAAGTAGTAATTTTTCCAATAAAGTTTTCAATGCGTAAATGAATAATGAAAGGTAGTTGATAGGTAAATTAATCCAAAACCAACTTATTCGATATATTCATAAACACATTTATTTACGATTTACAAAATTAAACCATATCAGTATTTTGTTATTCTTCAATTCTTCAAAATACTAAATTCTAGCTCTCAAATGGATATTTCACGTAGAACTAGTCAATGTAGAAATTTATCATCAAAACGTTGATTAATTTTCAAAAATTGTTTGAAACCAGAAAGCTAGAAAATCCGATTATATTATTCAGAAAAAAAAAATTTTCGATTAAATCTAAATATATTACATACATATGTACCGACATTAAAGTTCTCATTTAATTGATTTTTCTTTTCCAAAATCTGTGAAATAAATTAAGCTTCAATAGATTATTTTTTAAATACATGTATGTATATCGTTTATTTAATAACTTCAATTAGTATAACTAACCGATTACTAGATATTCCGTAACAAAACTCGAGAACAGTAACAACCTAATAAGAAGCTGTACCAAACACTAATTAGAAACTAATTCAGTTAAAATTTTTAACACGATTGCTCTTGCTAATTTGCTTTAGAACTACGACAAAGATACCCCAATTTTTTGCTTCGAGTTAAAACCGAAATCTACCAAAACAACTGTTGGTAACATTTAAATATAGTATATATATATGTGAAGTATATGCTAACTTGTTTATATATTTCGAAGTTTAAATATATGTTTTATAAATTATATTTTATATTAGTTGGATAAAGGACTTTTAATTATGGTGGTTTATTTGAAAACGCAACAATCAACCTAATTTCATTTCAAAATACCCTGGCAATATAGGATGTAATCATATCTTTTCTCCGAAATATTTTAGGTCTACTATATCGTTCTAAATTTAATTATTTTATATAAGTAGGGAATTCTAGTGTCAATCTATATGTACTTGTTAAATTGCTTCAATTTATTAAAAAAACAATAATTTTCTTAGCCCCACAACCATTTTTATACATAATTTGTTGTAGTTTATAATTTTACAATACTGTGGATTCATAAATATTTTTCTTATTCTACCACTAAGTAGAAGGATTTGTTATAAGGTTACCACATCAAATATTGCCATACAACGTATTTTAAAAAATATCTGTTAACAGATTATAACTTTTGTTCAAAAGGTATTTATATATTTAATTCTTGTTATCTTTGAAACGGATATATATCACTTTGCTTTAATAAATTCATTGTCTTCTTCTTTTTATGAAATTTATAAGTATTTAATAAAAATTTATTAGTAATAATTAGTAATAACAAATCATCTATAACAATATCTAATTCTAAAACGAAAAAGTCTAAATCAATCGATCATTATTGTTCAAATTTTGCAGGTTTATTTCAATTATTTATTGTGAAATACTTAAAAATACTTGGGCGGAAACTAACTCAATATTGCCGTATATTTCGAATGATATTTTTATTGGATCAGAGGTCTATTTTTAAAACACAGCCTCAAGTTCAACAATATCCCATAATTTGTCATCAATTAAAAATAAATCTTTTCAATATCAGTCTGAGTAAATTCTGATTTATATTTTTATGTGTAAGTTTAAGTTGTTTTTTATAAAATCTCTCTGAAAGAATTCGAGATATCAGTTGGTCTAAATATATAAAGTTAATCTATTCAGAAATGCATTTTGAAAAAAAAAAACTGAGCTTGTCAGAACTTATAATTTCTGAATAAGATAAAAAGAATATTAATTAGATTGTCTACTAAAAAATATATATGTGTTAAGCAACTCGAGTCACGACCATATTTTTTGAATAAACGTCATCTGTATGCTATTAAAAATATAAACATAATTTTACTAAATTCGTTCATATATTTTATTAATTTTAGCGTTTATTTAATTTTGGATTAAAAATGTTTATTAGTGGGTATTTGTGTTATATTTTGAAACATAGAAATTATATTTCTCAATACTTAGTTCCATCATTTAAAATACTGTCCACATTTTTCAACTTTTCTACTTTTACAGAACCTCTGTTTCAGTAGTGATTCACACGTTAAAACATTATGACTACATATACGTATGTTGATCAAATTTGCTGCTTTGAAACGATCACGAAATGAAAAAGAATATTTTCTTTCCTTTAAAATCACTCATGAATTATTTCGTTTTTGTGGTTTAGAGTGATTAATTTGTGTTGATAAAATTTGCTGCTTTGAAACTTTCACGAAATGAAAAAGAATATTTTCTTTCCTTTAAAATCACTCATGGATTATTTCGTTTTTGCATTTGAAAGTGATAAACTCTTTCTATAAATAAATCACGTATAAATAACAGAATTTTTGGGAAGATCCATTATAGAGAATACGCCTTCTCATATTATGATTCTAACTTTAATATAACCTCATTTTGTGACTTGAAAAAGAGAAAATTTAAAAAGCAAATAACCAATAAAAAAGAATTAAAATAATCGAATAATATAACTAGGTATAACTCACTGTTTTGTATGTGTTAGATACGAAAATCCTGCACACAATTAATATGAACTTACTATATATCAAAGCACAATAATCTCGTTAAAAAACACAGTGGTTGCAATTCCAAGAATACAGCACTAGTATTTATATATGAAACTTTCAATTGTGAAATCACTTGGTATAGCGTATAATAGCTGTAACCGCACTGAAATTGTTTCAATATTTCTCACTGATTTACTTGGAAAAAATCTTGTTAATCAAATCTCTTATTATTGTAAACCGTTATTAAAAGCACTAACAGTAAATCAGAACAAACTATGTAGGCGTAAAATCCAGAGAAAATATAATGATAATATTAAAAATATTTGTTTTATATTATATACATATGTGCGCACTAAGTTATAAATAATTAATATTCATTTCGATCGAAGTATAGGTTATGTTTGTTTAATTGCGAAAATTATTCGTTTCGTTTGTCTTTGTTTTACTTGTTTGTCGAATGTCGATACAGTATTTCTCGTTTTGGGAAAGCTTGACACGCTCCCCCGCGAAAAACCGCTTTGACACGAACTACGCGCAGCAAAAGCGACCGGACTACTGAAAGCCCGCGTTGCGCACCACTCAACGTCCAACATACAACTGAGGACTGCTTCCCTCCCTGTAACGCACTAAACAAAGACAGCGAATCGGTGCCAATCAATCAAGCGCGAGCGCTAGACAAAGTGAGACGGACACGCGGACTGGGATAAGGCTCCTATAAGAGAGAACAAGACGTCTCAGTAATTATATAGAATCAGAATCAACCTTCTTATATGCGGATCAAGTAGCAGTGTTGTACACTGTCTTGTGAGATTGTGAAAGCATACGGGTAAGACCGAGGTTGAGACCGGACGCGAGTAAAGCTCGTTCGGCATAGCACAGTAGGAGCTAAAGGGGTGAAATTCTATGATGATGACGAGAAGAGAACGAACGGTGGGTACCGGATTAATTAGTGTAATTAGTTTGACCGGTTTTTGTAGGTTCGCAGAGATGTACTGTAGTGGCCGGGCTGTACTTCTACGTAACCCCCGACAGACTCGATTCGACTTCCTCGGTTACGGTGTCTGGGGTGGCTGCTATACCAGGTCAAATTGCTCATGACAAATTGAAGGAAAGATCTAAAGATTGCTTTCTTACGTTAGCTAGGGACAATGCGAACTTTGATTAAAGACATCGGGATAGATGGAGCAATAGGTAGAAAATTCGATTTTTTGATTTGAAAAATATCGGAGGAGATTTTACAAGAGATTCGACTTAATTCTACGTTGTGTTTTATAAAATTCAGCGTTTGCGTTTCAATGTGAGTTATAAATATTATTACAGAGAGTTTCTCCTTAACATGTGAAATATAAAATGTATATTGGCGTGTAAATAGAAAATACATACATTCTGATATGTAAGCAACCTTCTGAGTAATTTTCGTGGCAAGGTTTTTTTTGTTTTTCCAGTTGCTACGCATCAATTCCTAAAGTATTTAAAATAAGTGTTGTTAAATATGGTGACTAAATGAATCAATTAGGTGTTATGAAAAGTAAATAAACAATACCTAATAAAAATAACATCTTTAAACTACACCCGATAAAGTTAAAAATAATAAGCTGTTACATCAAATTAAAGAAGGGGTAAAATTCTATTGGATGAAAGGACACGTTGGCATTACTCATAATCACATTGCTTACTCTTTGGCAAGAGAAGCTGTATTAGATACATTAAGTTTAGTCCAGAGTTTTGACCGATCAGACGATATCTGTAATTTAGGAGGAATTGTTAAAAGAGGGATGTAATAAGCAATGGTAAAGCTCATTCAAAGTAAAATGACTCAGTAGACCTTTCTATGCGAGTATTTTTTACTAAATATGCTGATGTCAAAGACAACGAGGATTGCTAAACTGAAATTTGGACATGAATAATTTCCAATCCATTTACATAAACTAGGTATAATAGACTGATCGGGGTGTAAGTGTGGACAGGAGGACGCTGACACCAATTATCTTATATTTCTATGAACAGGCTATTTAATTCGAAAGCAATCTTCTATTGAGACCATCTACTTGGTTATAGAAATGCCTACTAATATTAAGAGTCAATAGACCGGAAGGGTTTGCATGTAGTAATATGATATTGGATTTCTATCATTATACCTTTGTGAATTCGCAATTTTTGTCGTCGGCCGTTATCGTGTGGTCTATAGTAATGCCGCTTCGTCAGACTTCGAAGTGTGACGGATGTTCTCCCTCTGTTCTCTTCCTAATGTTTATTACTTGGTACGTTAATGGGCAAGGATATCGAAAAGCCTTAAATACAAAACGTCCAAATTTCAATTTACGATGTCTCATCAGCTTGCCTTGAATACAAAATCAAGTTTCTGAAAATAAGATACACTGAAGAGGATTACGGCCGCCCTTTTAGATTTCTAATTCTGCTTTCTCGTAAACAATGTCCACTTGCTCCCGACCCTCTTGGAATTTATCTAAACGAAATCATAAATGTTTACTTTCTAACGTAATTGCTGTAGCGGCACTATTCGCTTAACATCCTACCTTTCGATACTAGTCACATTTTTCTTCACACCTGGCGATCTTTTACGCTACTTCCATCTCGTCACACTTTACGTCTGTATTAACTTCGTCTTTTTATCTTCCCCTTTCCTCTGTTTTCCTGCAGCTCACTGCTCGAGGCATTCTTAGCGTCCCGATCAGACTGTATACTTTTCATTAGGCTCAGCTAAAATATTTATATTATCTCTTAATTTCTGTCGATGTACATGATTTCCGATACTTTAATTTATGATTTGTTAATATTTTCCGCATCTCATTTTCTCTCGTAGCCAATGCTTTTGTAATTTTTAGCTATAACCCATGATTTAGATGTTTAGGTCACTATTCACTTAATAATCGCTTTATATATTTGTCCATTCGTCTAACTCATTTTCGCCATTAATAATAAAATCAATGTGCAAAAAACTTCTAGCTAGCTCTCATTGTCTTCCAAATATTTGCTCATTCTCTTTAAATTGATCTAACTATAATGCCATTAATCATGTTATGTATCAACAGCAAATGCTAAAATTGCTTAATAAAAATTGGGCTTATGGAGTTAATTTATATTTATCGGATTATACTTTCCAATGTAAAACTAAATAAGGCGGTTAATTTGGTACGTAGACTTCCGCGGTCGTGGTCCATGCAACTACTGCACTGAAACTGTTTCAACAGTTTCGGTGCAGTAGTTCAGCCCTGAAGATGTCCCATACAAATGGGTACGAAACGTCGGCAGATATACTAGTGACGCGGTTCGAGCCTGGAAACCCAGAAGCAGATAGCATAAATAAGGCGGTCTCTGATCAAAAATTTTTGCGACGATTGGCCTCGAACTTTTCCTCTTGATTTTGTATTTGTTATAGACGTCTTTCATTTCTGTAGAATTCTATGGTATCCCTAGTTTCTCTTAATCGTAATGCTGCCTAAAGTTAACGACTAAATAATATATTTATGCGCTATGTTCTTCGCAATTCTCTCCATCCTCTTTAACTTAAATATATACTGTGTTGTTAATCCGGCCTCTCTAAAACTACTCTGGTGGTCTCAAACTACGCTCTGTTTCTATGGATTTAATTTGTTTCCTCATATAATGCAATCATACAGTCACGTGCACGAAAATAGCAGTGGTCTTAAATTTGCTGAACTATCAATTCATACGCTAAATAAAAGAAATTCAAGTTTATTGAACTCTTTATTCCGACATGTTAAATAACTATAACAATAAATAAATAGGTTTCTTAATACCCAATAGAAAATAAAACTATTTGTCTTCTAGGACAAACTAAATAATTGCAGTCATGCCAAAATACTAATCAAATGTTATTTATACCTAGTTAATTGGATTAAAGCACTTCATATTTTGGTGCTGGATCTCTATTGTTTATCACCTCTTGACACTTGTGTTGCAACAAGTTCACTAGTTGCCTACATGTCTGCTGAAATTGATTGCCATTCGTCTTGGCATATTCCCCACAGATCATCAATATTTTATGGTTTAGTAGTAGATACAGTGATTTTCGACTCCACCCATAAATTTTCAGTGGGGTTTAAGTCTGGCGATTGTACTGGTCAACCAAGAACGCGAATATTATGTAATACGTTCATATAGACATTAGAATTCATTATGCTTTCTCTCTTGCGTAAAGGTCCTACGCCTTACCACGAAAAATATCCCCACAGTATGATGGTTGAACCTTTGATTTTTTTGCTTTACTGAGGTTGAAATGCTGTTAATTGTGGCCTTCCTACGTGTTGTCGATATTCACCCGAATTAAATAAAATTATTTTCGATTCATCGCACCACTTTTAATTGCTGCTGAACCTATGATGATGTTTTCTTGGCACAAGTTGTAATGTTTCTGTCTTCTCTAGGACTAGTTTTCCTTTTTCCACCACGATTTTCTTTCACTTTTCTCCAGTTCTTAGCGTTCGCAATCGTTTTCGAAGAACAGAAGAGCGTATTTTGTATAAACTTGTAACTTCTGCCTCTATTAAGTAAATCGACTATAATTGCTCTTTTTTCTGTTTTGCTCGACCCATATTACAACAGATGTGGATGATTAAAAAATTGTTGAATTATTCTACAACAGATAGAACTTTATACGTCTGCGTTTCGTGTCACCAGATATGGTACTGCTATTTTAATGCACAGGCAAATAACAGCGTATGACTAGAAAATTCAGTAATTCCCACTCATATTCGGTACTTTACCGGAAACTATATATTGGGGAATTTTAAACAGTTTCGATATGGCTGCAACAGAATTGTCTGTTGTAAATGTTATTTATAAGTATTAATTTAGGACTGATATTTTCGTACACATGACTGTGTATTATAGTATACTTACTTTTTGAACTATGGTCTTATTACAACAGACTTATGTACATATATGAGGGTAGTTTGACAAGTAGTGAGAATGGAAAAGAAAAAAGAATTTTTTAAATACAAAATAATTTTTATTTTTCAATATATTCTCCTAAAAGAGCAACATATTTATTCCAAAGGTGCTCCAATGCCCTTATGCCATCTCTAAAATGCGATTCGGGAAGGCTTGCAAAATACTCATTTACGAAGATGATAAGCTCGTCGTTAGACGAAAATTTCTTTCCACCTGGTGCCGTTTTCAATTTTGGAAAAAAGTGGAAGTCGGAAAGGGCTAGATCCGGCGAATAAGGCGCATGTGGTACTAATTGGAAATGCAACTCGTGGATTTTGGACATCGCAACTGTGCTGGTATACGAGGGAGCGTTGTCTTGGTGAAACAGAATCGTTTTCTTTGCCATTCCTGGCCGTTTAGCACGAATCTCAACATTTAATTTTTGTAGAAGTTCTGCATAATATTGTCCGTTTATTGTGGCACCTTTGTGGAGGTAATCAATGAGCAAAATGCCCTTTGAATCTCAAAAAATTGATGCCATCACCTTGTTTGCCGATAAAGTGGTTTTCGCTTTCTTTGGAGGTGCAGTTCTAACGTTCTAACGTTCTAACCATTGTTTCGACTATTGTTTAGTTTCGGGTGTACTGTAGTGTATCCAAGTTTCATCGCAAGTAACAAATCGCCTACAAAAATCAACCGGATTCCGCTTACAAAGGTCCGAACACTCATTGGAAATGCGCGAACGAGTGAACTTTTGATCAGTCGCAAGTAATCGCAGCACCCATCTTGCCGAAAGCTTGAAAAGGCCCAATTCTTTCGTTAAAATGTAGTGTACGCGTTCTGTTGAAATGTTTATCATGTCTGCCATCTCTCTAACTTTGAGTCGTCGATCTTGCGTAATAATATTATGGAGTTTTATAATTATTTCTTTAGTCACGATTTTGGGTGCTCCAGAGCGCGCTTCATCAACACAGCTTATTCTACCACGTTTAAATTCATTTACCCATCTACTTATTGTGGCGGATGATGGAGTAGATTCACCTAATGTTTTCCGTAACTCATTTTTTATTTCGGTAGCTTTCACACCCTTAATTACGAAGTATTTAATCACCGCACGATACTCTGCTTTTTCCAATTTAAAAAAACGACGTGTTGCTTCTTTTTCAATCAGCTGTCAAAAATAAACTAATCAACCGATTTATCTAAATATCGGAATGTAAACATATAAACAGGCAACCTAAATTATAGTGCATTTGTTTTACCAATTAGAGCGCCACCTATGTGTCATTCTCACTACTTTTCAAACTATCCTCGTATATGTATATATATATATATATATATATATATATATATATATATATATATGTATATATTGATACACTTTCAAAATATAATATAAATTAATTTTTAAGTAATCGGAAATATGTAAAAGAAGTTCGAAGAAGCGAAACCGTATTATTAGAAATTACTACCAAAATTTGCCAGTTGCAAGCAGACCGTTCGTATTTCACATAAACCGCAGGAAGTCTTTTACATTTCCTGGCCTGAACGGCTCGTGTGTGTTATAATAAATGCATTCCGCGTCATCTTCGCTTGTTTAAAAATACAAAAAAGCCTGTATTTCACATAAGCATCATTCTTAAAATAATTTTTCGACACCCACAAAGGATTTTAATAAACGAAAAATACTTAAAATAGATAAAAACTTGTTTGTTGAAAAATGAAGCAAATAAATATATTTGTGCATAATAGGAAAAGGTAAAAATAAGACCTTTACCACTTTAATGTAGCAATGGCCCACTGCTATATTAAAGAGACCGATAATCCATTATCCATTGTAAATGGGTACTCGCTTTTTTCCATTTGTAGTGAATTTATTTATGAGTCATCTTGGTGAATCTAAAAATAACGCCGTACTGGGTGAAAAACGAAATCCATTGACATACTTTAATATGTAATATCTGTTATAATATTAAGTATAAAATACCAATGCACGAAAGCTCTCGAATGACATCAAAAGAAAAAAATGTTTAATAAATACGCGTAGCTTGATCCGACTCTACTAAATTTAGTATTCTTTTTTAACTGCAGCGCTACCCTTATTGAAGCGTAGTGGTGGGAGTTGCAGGTGCGATGATGCATACTGTACGTCAGAAGTCTGTTATCAGCTTTCTTGAAGTACAGTTTATTAAAATCACGAAATAACAGAAATCGTGTTACTATACGATGAAGTAGGTGGAAATGTTAGACCTAGTAGACGCATTTACGAAGGGCGGTTTCCGAACCGAAGATGTCCTTCAAATGTCAAGTAATTATATTGGTTATAGTGGAAAATAATATTTATCATATTAAATTACGAATTCCATATCACCATAAAACTTTATAATTTACAAACTTGATATTGTATTTATTACGTGATATTACAAAGGTCAATGGTCAATAGCAGAGCAGCTGACACATAAAAAAATTTGCGGGATTTGTATACCCAGGTAATAAATGAATACACGTTTATAAAACTCTTCACACAAAAAGTAGACATATTTGTAAGTAATTTACAAACCTATATTATATGAAGAGGAATTTTTTGTGAATATGAATAAATAAATGCTTATTTGTTTATTTAGATTCAATCTGGATACAGAACCGGATTTGAAAAGTTTGTTCCTAAATTTCCACAAAAACTTAAAGTTTCAATAGAATAAAACATTTTGTAGATTTAAATTGCTATCTTACGTATCTGTTATACAGTGTGAGCAACAATGAGTGACCTGATTCTACACTTCTTTCCATACATATCACCTCAATATTTTCTTCCTCTTAAATGTGAAAGTCTCACGCAGTTCTAATAATTATAATAAAAATATGCTAGCTACTATGTAAACAACAAATACTGCTGTGCAAATTACTTTAAACTGTAATATTAATAAAAATACATTTGGTATGTATTTAAGTGTATTCACACACACACACACGTATATATATATATATATATATATATATATATGCAGTGTACAGAAAAAAGTATTTCTGTAATATATATATATATATATATATATATATATATATATATATATATATATATATATATATTAAAGAAATACTTTTTCTGTACACTGCACGTCAATGAAAGGTTAGGTAGGAAAACTCACTAGAAATTACTAAACTGCTAACTTCTGATAGAAAAAAGGAAGTAAGTACTGACATGGGGCGTGCGGAAAATAATAAAAGATCAGGTCAATCATTGCTGTTCACTCGTTATATTAACGTCGTTGTTTATAATCTATATATTTAAAAAACTATGGATTAGATACGTACATGACACTTTCGCGATTTTTGTACACGTAAGTGTGAGTTCATAAAGCATTTAAACTTGAAATTTTCGATATTTAAATTGACTACGAAAAAACCATGAAACTGAGCATTCTTAGATACATAAGTAATTAGAATTAAGTCATAAAATAGAAATTAACATTTTCTGAAAAGAAACCATTTTTAATACATCAATAGGTTTAACGCGAATTGAAATAATAGTGTTCAACTATTTCCAGTAATGAATTCTAACCTAATTCGTTTATGTAGAAGTTGACTTGGAATTTTAATTCCCTATATTTTAGAAGTACGCATTATATCGTGCTGTAACAATGAATATTCTTTGAAGTCGAATCTGGGTATAAATTGCCCCAATATAGACAACTTTGCAATGGTACCCTATGGAAAATGTGGAGCAAATCTTCAGCTTCATCGGGAGGGCTGGATACGTGCGTTTAAAAATAAAATGAATAATATGCGTAATGGGGCGCCGTTTTATCTTTTATTTTTTAAATTAGAAAAGTTAATTTAAAAAACAACTGGTACTTCAATTATATCTTTACAAAAGATGTGTGTTTACTGTGCCATTCGCATGTAAAAAAATTAAAAAGGAAGGAAGCAAAAAATTCGAAAAAAATGGAAAATGCGAAAAATGAAACTTATAGGTAGTGAATAGTGAGGATGTGATGGCAAAAATGTACTTTTTGATATAAAATTGGTGGCAATTAACGAGTGATGAAGAGATATACTACTGTACAACAACCGCCAATTGTCTGGTTCTCGATATTCATTGTGGCCATGACCAACGACGAATATAATATACAGCACTCATTACTTACTAAAATAATAATCAACTTTGGCATTTTACAAAAAGCTCTAATACGCCATTCCTTCTCCAACAATGTTTTTACAATAGCCAGTTCTGTATAATTTTTGATCATATATCAGTTAATGTGACGGAAACTTTGAATGCCATGATCGACGACCAAACATTCAATTAAAAGGCGATAAATTATTGCCTTGGATATTCCAAACTCGATCTCCTTGAAGCTCTGTGAAGATTTATTCAAAATTATCTCCAAATCACTCATTTTTTCAACATGTTTTTCTATCATCGTTTCAAATTTTTATCATCATTTACACTAATAAGTGCGCGTCTCGGATATAAGTGGAAGTACTTGTACCACTTTAAAAATATGTAACAGAACATCTGGTGGATTACAAAGAGTGACGTGTGTGCATATAAATGGCCGTTGCCTACTACAACATAATTAATAAATAATTCACTGCAGAACAAAGCAATAACTAAGGCAATCGTTATTACAGAAATTTTACTGGAGTGAATTATTTTTTTAATTATGTTGTAATAGGAAATACCCACTTACATGCATAATGAAACTTTTTCATATTCAAAGTATGTTCTTTTATATCCTTTTAGAGCAATATAAGTGCTTTCACTTCTATCCGAGAGAGCGACGTATTGTCTTCTCTGACAGTTTAATTCGGGCTCTGCATTTGTGTTCATCTTTTATTCGACTTAAACATAACTGGCTTTCTTAATATGTAGATAGGATGTTAAGGCGTCGTATCTTTAATGCATGTTGTTAACAAACTCAAATCGCTCGAATAACCAGAAACACACTAGAAGCCTCCTTTATTTTACAAATCCCTGTTTACTGCAATTTCTGAGTCTTTTCGATATTACATAAACTAATTCCATTTGTTCATGACTGAATCCTTCTTAAAGTAGAGTAAATAACATTATACATATGTACTTCTACCGATTATTCCTAAAAGGTTATAGTCTGTATGCGATCGTATCAAGTCCTTTTGCTCTGATGACGGTCTGAGACGTTAAAAATAATTTACGAATGTTTCTCTTTATAGAAATAAAAAAAAATGAAAAGGGAACCTATTTAATTTTCTTCAGAATTTAAGTACGCACGGTAAAAGTGGAAAGGAATCAGTTTTCATGAAAAAGGTAAAACTATTATTTTTTATCCCCGCATAAGGTCACAATGAATTAGTCTTCCGTATAATGGTAGGAGAGAAAAAGCCACCGGCAGGTAAATCGGTAAAATTGAGACAAATTATACCTTTGTGGATACCAGGGGTGAAAGTGTCTTCCACCCTGTAATAGAAATAATATTAAATATCATTCTTGCTATTCGTGTACCCTTTAATAATCATCATTTGTCTTGAATTAATTACTGAAAATATCTAAGTCGATGTAAGATGTCGTTTGGTGTACTAAAGAAATACTGTAAACAATAGACCCTTAACAATTATTACATTCAAGTACATAGTGTATAAACGAATATTCCTTATAACTTCAAATGTTGCATTTTCTTTATTAGACATACTTATGTACGAGGAATGACTTTACAAAATGCGGGTTTTGACTAAATTTTCGAGTAATTTGACAATGGTGTTTGAGAGTCTATCATTTTCCGTTAAAGGAATTTGTTCATGGTAATTTTAAGATATTTGAAAACGCAGCCAAATTTTTTTTAAAAAAATTTGAAAAATATTGAATACCTAGTTTCACATACCATTTGCAAGACATGAAGTTGAATGAACTATTTTGTTCGGTATTCTTATGAATATTATTTATTAGCGTTCTTTTATGCGCAAGCGTTTTTTCAGAAAAGTACACTAGAAGGTTGAAAACAAGCTTTATAATCTAAAAAAAGCTATGAAATTGTATCACCCTGTATTATTTGAGGAAAAGAAACAATCTAAGTATTAAACTTTTGAACAATCGTCATCATCAAGGCAATTGCAGCCATCGTCATTATCGCTATTTCCTTTCAGAAAACTGCTATACTAACGTCTATTTCTTTATACCATTTTAAATCTTTCCATGATCTCCAGTTTATTTTTATCTTTTTCTTCTCATGAATAACTCTTATCTAGTAGATATTCTATATCCTTCTTTTTTGCAAGTATAATTTCTCTGTTTAAAGAGAAATTTCTTCAATAATTACATTCTCCAATGATTTTCTAAACTTTAGTAAAAATCTTAGTTGTTGCATATCGTATTTATAAAAACATTCCAGCCGTACTTTAATAATATTTTGTTTGAACCTCTTTCTATGTAAATTCGTCTGTAATCGTTAATGCCAACTAGTTTTTAAAATGATTCATTCAATAATTTGAAATTGAATAAATTTAAATATGTTCCTAGGCATGTAACTTTTTTAACTTCTTTAAAAATATCCCTTAACCATAATGTATATTGGAATGGGCAAGGTTAATGAGGAGGTTCTAGAATCAGCTGAGTTAGAGGAGGTTTCAGCGTTAAGATCATTTTAATGTGAAGGTCATTCTAATGTCAAAGTTAATGGTGAGACTCGGCTTAACCTTAGGGAGTTTAGTGGTTTTCAGGTCATTGCAAAGGCATTTCAAGATCAATGAGAAGGAAGGTTTTAGAATCGGCTGAGCTCGACGAAGTTCAAAAAATAATTATGTGCGTGAATAGAGATACATATATATATATATATATATATATATATATATATATAAAGTTAGAGTTATAGAATCATTCTTAGCATCGGTTTATAAACCTCTCATCAAAAAGCGACATTACATTGACTTTGACATTGAATTCACCTGGACCTTGAAGGGACCTCGACTTTGAAGTGACGTTGAACTTGAAACGACCTCAACTTTGAAGTGACCTTGACTTTGAAACTACCTAGACATTCGAATGGCATTGATATTGAAGCGACTTTGGCATTGAAATTTCCTCGGGCCTGGCCGATTCTAAAACCTCCTCATTGACTTTAAGCATTCCAACATGCATTGTGACCAAGGTCGAAGAGGAGGTTCGAGTCCTTCTACGTCTGTTAAAAGAAAGAATTGGCCTCTTACTGGAAAAATTAAAAGTATAGCTCTTACATTATCTGGTAATTTGTAGCATAACTAAAACATAAACATTCTGACAATAATAGAATTTCTATTTAGACCCGAACAAATATCACAAAACAATTTCGTAATTGTAGTTATTTCTGAAAGGTCAGTTCCGTTTAAGTAGTAATATAATGAAGAACCAGTTTCAGAAGTTGTTCTCTCAGATTATGTTTCTACCCACGAATGGAAACAGCGTTTAGTGGTTTGCAAATCCACGATGGAAAATTTGCATAATTTGTAACATAAAATGCTGCTTGTATAGGTATTTCGGATACAATTTGTACTTGTTGCAACTTTACTCATAACGGCTTGTTTTTCTCAGTATCAGTGTTCTCCATTGAAATTGTTTGCATTGTCTTTATTTTGAAATACTTTTTTAGTCGGTAATAAAATTTATATTCGTCCGTGGTAGGGTGCTGAATTTTGTGGAAAAAAATAATATTTAAAAACTTGTAAAAGCAGAAAAGGGCAGGGTTAACAGGTGTGTTATAATATTTCTAAGTGTTGCTATGTTTAACTCGGATAGTAAATAAAGACGAACCGATTTTTTTCTATTGTAATGAAATTCAGTAGATGTAATACTGGATAAATTTAATTATAGTATTTCGTTTATCTGCGCATTTTCATGAGCGCCGATCTCCTTTCTATTTTCTTTAATTAGCCGGTCGATAGCGTGGTGGTAAGTCACTGGCTTATCACGCTGGAGGTTTCGGGTTCGAGTCCGATTGTCTGCTGTACGTGAAGATGTTTCGTGGTGACTCTTTCACGTTTAAGCAAATGCTAACCAAAAGTGCGAGTGAAATAATAACTTATGGTCTGCCATAGTCATCTGTAACTGTCGTTAAGCTATTGGGGCTAGGAAGGCATGGATTATTATTATTTTAGGAGCTACTTCGAAATAGGTCAACAACCAGTACTGCGAAAGCGATAACAACACGAAAATTTTTTGGCAAACAGGCATTATTTTTTATTGTTTAGTAATATGTACTTAGCTCAAATATTTTTAACACCTTTGCAGTTTTTTTTAATTTTTAATCGACTAACTCTAAGCAAATGAGAAATTTTATTATCTTCATTGATCGGATTCTAAACTTTAAAGTTTTCTTGATCAATAAGGTTGATATATAACCCCTTTCCACATTAACTTTTGTAAATTCTGTATACGCATTTCGACAACCAAGTTGTCATCATCAGCAGATAATTTCAAAGTGTCGCACCTGGTAAAACACGGCGAAAAAACAATTGTACGAAAATCAAACTCCGTACGCGATCCACACCGCTCAAAACCGAGATGTACACTTTAAAGTTTTCAATTTGCTTTAACAGCATTATCACAAGTCGCGTTACAATTTAATATATTTTTATTATTTTTGCAAGATCTCTGAAATCCCCCCAATTTCGGAAAGTGATTGGAATATCTAAATTTCAATCACAACAAAAAATTACACTATAACTTTACTTCTTTCGTTACCTTACTTCCTTTTCACGTTGTCATGTATGTTGCTGTTTTAATCGATTTCGGAAATCAGAAGAATGCTCTTTAACCACTCATTTTAATAAACAACTTTTATTGTAAATAGTAGTGAAACACGTATTAAAAACTGGAACTGCCTTTTAAAACGATCGAATTTAGTTAAAAATTGCGTCTTGAAACAAATTACAAAATTATACTCAATGAATATACAGGTGTAGGAAAACATATGGACCCATTTAAATATCTTTAATACAGCTACTTTGATTTTAAAAAATTTTCAAAATTTAAGTAAATGCAAATACAGGTTCCGATTGGCACATATTTAATCGAACTAAACTTCCGGTTTAGTCGCAAATGATGTTCATTTTTTTTTCTATTTTAAATGTATACTTTTTGAGAACTTCAATAGTGCTCTGCTCAGGAATTTCAGTAAAAATAAAACACTTTTGTTCAATAGCGACAGAGATACTTACTTAAAACTGAATTTAAAATTTTAAAATCATGTTCATATTTAGTAGGAAATGTGACTAAAATTCAGTATTTGATTTAACTCGTCTAAATTAACTTTGTAGACTTTGTTAACTTTCTTAACGG
Source organism: Dermolepida albohirtum (assembly GCA_031893035.1). Classification (NCBI taxonomy): domain Eukaryota; kingdom Metazoa; phylum Arthropoda; class Insecta; order Coleoptera; family Scarabaeidae; genus Dermolepida; species Dermolepida albohirtum. The sequence continues at coordinate 765,787 of JAVIWB010006558.1, read as the reverse complement.
ATGAAAATTTATGAAGAAAGTAATTTATTTGACAATCATCATGCATCCGATATCACGAAGTATTAGAAATTTAGCGGACGACCAATAGTTGTAACTAACGAAGTGTTGCTCAACATATTCCTATAGCATTAGAAGAGTTACCACTAACTGCTATTACATTTCTCACACTAAACTATAAGTTGCCCATCAGTAGCCAGAATATTGAAATACGAAAAATATATCTATAAACTACATTTAGTTCAAGAATTATTGAACTGCGATTATGTTTGTAGAATTGAATTTTGTGAAAGAGTGATGGAGAATTGTAACAATATCTATATTTGTCAAACAATTCGCTGCTTCCTGAAAAGGCTGAATTTTGTTTGAATGGAACTTTAATCAACATAGTTGCCGATATTGATCAATAGTTAAACTTCGTTGAATGTAAGCAGGGCATACGCAGCAATCACAGAAATTAAACATTTGGGTTGGTAGTTTCAGTAACCGTATCGTGGTCCATTTTTTCATTTATGGTCTATTAATTGGGCAAAGATATGTAGATCCTATACGTGATCAAACTGCTCCTAATATGTATTAGGGAAGATAGAGAATTACCAATAAGTGTTCCAGCAAGAAGAAGAAACCTCCTTCCTCACTGTGCGCACAGAGTTCGAAATTCAAACCAATGGATCAGATTATTCGTTGATTGACTCATGATTAGTATGGTCTCCAGATTTAATACTCTTAGCACTTCTTTTTGGGATCATTTAAAAGTGGTAGTTTATATAAGTTACAGTAGAAAGTAATTGAGAAAGTGCTATTAATACGTGAGGAGATATTGGCAAACGTCTTTCAAAAATTCCGGAATTGAACGGTCATCATTTCGGCAACTCTGTTAACTGATTCTTTGTTCATGTTTTTTTGTGTTTATTCTTTTGTTTTCAATAAAATTTACATTATTAGATAGAATTAAATATCTGTCATTTTTTAACCAAAGGGTGCTAAACCTTTTTATTTCTGCACTCAATCATAATAATTTTATGTATAACGAGTCCATTCGCATTGTAGAAATTGTATAGTCTTAGTGAAAATTATATAATTAATGCAATAACTGTATAAGCGGAATTATTATTATTTACATAGCTGCACGTTTCATTTCAAAATGTAACACCGTCTCCGCGGTGTTGAATATTGGAGTTCTGGGAGCATTTTGGACATTTCTGCTACACGTACGTCCCCTTTAACCCTACACTATAACAGTTTCGCGCTAACACGTTTTGGAGATGAAGTTGCTCGTTCTAATAAATGATGTTTCTATTACTCGAAAAGGATGTCATTGCTCCCAGAGTAGTCCTAAACGAGTTCGGCAGTCACATATAGGAACTATTCAGTTTCATTTCACATATACGGCGAAGAAAACAATGTGTGAAATTTGCTTGAGGAATATTTTTATGTCGAATATATGTAAGGAAAACAAAAACGAAGAGGAATATAAATAAGATATTAAATAAATGGTCAATATTTGACCTGAATATCTGTAATATTTGTACCGGTTGTAAATATTTGAAAAGTTTCTTATTTTTCTCGATGAAACTTTAATATTTAAATGATGGTGGGTAACGTACAATTGATCTGTTTTTTCGTAATGATTCACCAAACAACCTTTAATGATTTAATAAGTAGGTATGCCACAAATCTTACAGCAATTTAATTTTTTGGTAACTACTCGTAATCAACTACAACGTAAAATATTGAATTAAATATTGTACTGGTGGGAATGCTTCAAGATATTCAGAATTTACACTCATGTATTATTTATGTGAACAGTGTACAAGGACATTTACTTATTATGTATAAACGCACCTATTCTGACAGCAAGAAGGGACTGTTGTAGAAATTGACAGACTTCTTAAGCAGTATGTTTTTAAATTGCAAATCCAACTTGTATTAAATTTATTTATAGAATTTATTGATGACATGACAACTATACTGTTCTTTCACGCACATTTTCTTCATTATATTGGGTTGTTCGGAAAGTAGTTTTGTGTTTTTTATAGAAATGAACAACGATTTTATAGTAGGGGAGAGTAAGATGAAATGACATATTTACGTTCCAAAAATCATTTGTAAAAAAGCGACTGAAGTTCTATAATTCTCTATTTATTTAACAAAGTATATAGTTCAACTTACAAAAATACTACATTTATTATTATTTACATATTATTTATATATTTTCTTTAATATAGCTTCACTTGTTGAAATACTAGTCCCCACACGTATCACAAATGAAATGCTGGCCATTAATCTATTGCTCCCGGCGCCTGAACAGTCCGTTGTAATACAAATAACTAACATTAGAAACAATATCGTCATTATCGAATGTTGGTTCATCATCGGAAGGGTCTATATGATTGTAGCACTCTTGCTTTTTCTTCTCTCCTTTTCTTCCATTTCAGATTCCTTTGCTTTTAATTCATTTAAAAACGGACTTTCGGTAAGAACCCTTTGACATTTTTTTATGCGATGTGATGATGATATGTACACTTATTACCGGAACTGGAGATAATTCTTTCAGTAATACAGGCACATCAATTTACTCTTTTTCAGGAGAAGCCTCGAAGAAAATTTAATGAATTGGTGAGCATTTGTCTCTCATTTTTTGATTCATGCTCGTATATTGTGTCATTCTAAGAGATATCAGTAGCAGCACTATGTAGACATAAATAGTCAGGGAGTGTATTGGTGCGTAATGAAGAAATGCCGGTGACTTTAAAGCTATTATGAGCTATTCCGGCGTTGACAGATTTATTGTAGGCTTTTGTAAATAATGAAGCTATTTCATACATTGACATAGTGATCTCTGGATGTGCCAATGCAAAAAATGCAAAATATGATAGGCTGGAAGATAGAGTAGTACGACGTGATTTTTCTTAGTAAATTCAAGAGGCTCTAGGTTATTAATAACGCTTTATTTTTAATCGTAGGTCCTACAAACTTCATGATGTATTTAATCCATTTGAAGAAGATATCTCCGGTCGTATACGCTGATTCATTACATAATGGGAGGGTACTTAATGAAGCTCTATTCTTCAAATCTTGATTGAATTTTTTCCTCGAGATAATCAATGCTGGCTGAACAAAAGTTCCAGCGCTGCTCTTATACACCATACCTGTTGTAGGAATACTCCTTTCGGCAGAAGCAATTGCGCTTACTTGCTTTTTACTTCTCTTGGCGATTACTTTTTGAGATTTTTGAACAGTTGTTATTTTAGCCTCGTTCATGTTAAAAGTGATTGTTGCCTGTATGTTTAAGTGTGAACTGTTTCTTCCAACTTTGTGACACCTGAGGACTGTTAAAGAAATATACCCTTTCGGTTGAGGTAGCTTGAGGGACTCACACAGACGGCTAATTGTTAATAAATGAACATCATAAACAGTCACAATATACATAATGGGCAAAATAACCATACATAAGGAACTATACTATAGCATAATACAGAATTATATAAAAATAAAATAAATGGTCATTATACTATTTTGAAATGAAGGAATCACAATATAAAAATATGAAAAATCTATAATATAAAGAAAACGAATATAAATGCATTCTGAGAATATAATTCATTCATATCTTCTGTATAATTACATTTTTTTGGGAATTTAATAATAACTAAGGAAAAATATATAAACATGTCTAAACAAAATTATATAAATACCACAATGCATTTATTATATATTAACATTTATATTAAGACTTCCGTTCTGAGAATTAGTATCCACATTTTTACCTAAATGAAATTAAATAAAAATGTATAAGAAAAATAAGAATATTTTTTAAAAACTTGCAAGATTTTCCTCATTGTGTAGGACTTATATTCCAAAGTATCATTAGAGAGTAAAAACATTGAAAGAAACACTTTCGTTGTATAAGTTTCTTAAAGTTCATGTATAATTTCTGGTAACTTTAAAAATTCATGTCATGTAAATTAAGTTAAGTAAATTAAGCAATTTCATTGTTGTTTTCATTCGTTAGAATCAGTTTGAGTATGTTTCAACAACAGTTCAAAAATAAATATATATACTTAAAAACATATTATTGTGAAATACGCATACGAAATCGACAAATCGTTAAAAGAACATGTTGAACGTAAATAATGCTGTATAATGGTAGTTTTTAAATGTAATATTCAATCCCTGTGTAAATTTGTAAATATCTAATTTGAGTGAAATGTCTACTATAATAGGGATTAGGGAATCAATGTAGATCATAACAATCATATTTGGGGTATCATCGGTATTTCTTTAAAAACAGTAAATTAAATGTAATCGAAAAAATATATGACAGATGACATGAGTGAATTGAGAATTTTATCTATAAGTACATATGTAAGTATATAGGAGAAATAAATTCAATTAGAAAGAATTAAGAAAATCAATTTGAGACATTTTAAAAAGGTTAACAAAATTATCGGACCGATGAGGTGGACAATGAAAAACAGTACACGGCTAGTCTATTGGCATTGCAGAGAGTTGTATAAAGATGTAGCGCTAGATATAAAGACAGAGACAATCTAGATAGGGAGAAAATTTGTCTGTACTTTAAAGCTATCACTAAAAATTGTAAATAATTGTTCTCGTAAAGATTTGTTCGAATAATTCAATTATATTTAATGGTGAAATGTTCTAGTATCTTATGCTTTTTTAAGGTATTAACAAAGTTTTAAAAGGATTTTAATTTTAATTTAATTTTATTCGAATTTTGAATTTTAAATTTATCCCTGGTTTGGATTTTACTGAATTAGATTCAATAATTCTGATTAAAGATATACAGATTTGGGCACGAAGCAAAGTTGGTCGAACATGGCCACAATTATGAGGAGTAAGATTATATATGTATATATATTTAGTTTATTTGATGTCACTTTTACAATCAAAGTTTCTTTGAATATAAACTTTATAATCCAAATTATGATTCACTAGATTTTTGAAAATTGTGGTTTATCTTTTATACTTAAGTTAAGTCTAAATCTACTTACCTACATACATTAATATTTTCAGTAACCTTCTAAGATTAAGGCGTTATTGGTTATACGAATAAACTGAATAAATGTACATCGACTCTTCTTTCGTAGGCTTTGAAAACTAATGATGACTAAAATATGAAATTCAATCTTAGTCTCAAATCAAAGTTTTGTCAATAAAGCTAAAAAAACCTGCTTAAGAGAAAATTAATCAGTATATACACAATATTGTGCATTACTCACTTTTCCTGCAGAATATATATATATATATATATATATATATATACTCGAGCTTTCCCCTACCTTTAGATCATTTGATTATAAAGAATTTCTAGGATTTTTGAAGGAAACATTCATTTCCGCCAATCTAAATCTTATCTCCAATATTATATATATATATATATATATATATATATTTGATAAATTGACGTTTGTTTGTTTGCAATGGTTTTATTACTAATTTCTGTGTGTCAGGAATTACTCGAGCTTTCCCCTACCTTTAGATCATTTGATTATAAAGAATTTCTAGGATTTTTGAAGGAAACATTCATTTCCGCCAATCTAATCTAATCTATATATATATATATATATATATATATATATATATATATATATATATATATAATGGAGATAAGATTTAGATTGGCGGAAATGAATGTTTCCTTCAAAAATCCTAGAAATTCTTTATAATCAAATGATCTAAAGGTAGGGGAAAGCTCGAGTAATTCCTGACACACAGAAATTAGTAATAAAACCATTGCAAACAAACAAACGTCAATTTCCATGCAACAGTGGCAGCACTAATATAATTAGAAACAGTGTGGAAGGAGTTTCATGAAAGAGTTGCCGAAACCTCGACAATGCAAAGTTATTGACGTAGTTTCAGTAAAGAAAATATATATGAAAATCCATAGGCAAAATAGCAATTAATTACAGTAACAAAAACTATTTACCAAGTAAGTAATTAAAAAATATCACGCGATATCGTTTTTACACAAAGATATTAAATAACATTGAAATGCTACAAGTTAGCACTGGAATGCTATAACTAGGAGCAAATGTAGAAATGTATATGCAATGATTCTTTGAAAAAAAAAAGAAGCAATAAAATTTAATTAAGAAGTTAACTCGGTTGTTTTTGATAATTAAAATTGACAGGTGTTACTTATTTTTACAACAATTTACATTTGGATTGTACAGATGTACAGCCTTATGATCAGTAATGATCCCGGTTACGAATAAAATGTGATAGATGCACAGACTTTGATGATCTCGAAGCAATTAATATTCGTTTTAGTAGAAATTTCTATCGTCGTATGGCGGTTAATACGTTTTTATGATGGATATAAATGCATAAAAGGAAATATTTTAATTGATTATGTAAATGTTTTCGTCGAAAAACGATTCTGCGGTAGAGAAAAACGTATTAATATTACATCTTTATCCTCTTTAAAGCAATAAAGATATAATTTTGAGGTCATATAAGTACGTATGGGATTCGATATCCTATTGTTTACTAATTTCTAAGGATTTTACTATCGCTGTAACATTAAATGTTCAATTATAAAATAATTTAAATAATGCCCACCGTTGCTGGACGTCGTCTTTTTAAGGTATTTCCAATCTATTTTTTTGCAGGTTTTGGTATAAGAAAATATTTATCTACGCAAAAATATAAATCAGGAAATACATATTCGGACTTTTCCAAATTTTGTGAGTACAAATCGAAGCTTTAGATGTATTAAAAATTTTAAATTTCGCCTTGCTTGTATGTAAGATAGTTACGAAGTATCGGAATGCATACTTAAAATAATTCAAATTAGAGATAATTCAAATTTCACATTTTGACAAAGTTTTTTACCTTTCTTTTTTCTCAAAAATTAAGCCAAAACTTTTAGATAAATTTCGACTTCAAAATAGTGTTTAAAGGCCTTTGAAAATATAAGCACAAGCGCATTTGTAAATGAACATTAACTATTTCAAAATTTCAAATATTTTCCTGAAGAAATTGAGATTCTCGCTAAAAAAAAGTTTTGAATTTAGCCTTCGTAATAGGCAAAATAGCAGTTTTGCAGTATTAGAATATTAATTTCTTACTGTTCGTGCTAAAATTATTCAAACTTTTGAAATAATTCATGAATTTCTTTAACTGATATTATGTAACAAACAGTAGCAGCAGTTGAGCAGTTGAGTGACGCAGTTCCAACCCGGAAGCCCAGAAGAAGATAGTAAGGACTACGACCGCGGAAGTCTACGTACCAGATTGAAAATATCTTATATTTTAAGCTCATTAGGATCGATGTAGAATATTTTATAAATATTTTTGTTAGCGGTACATGTTCCCTACCCGCTTTTTTAAATTCTTCTATAATAATTATCCTTATTTTTTGAGAAACAAGCGTCAATAGTATTTTTATATTAATTATTGTTGTTTCAATAAAAATAGTTCACGGAGAGTAGCTGTCGCCTGTTATTAATTATTTAAGAAAATTCAAAAATCGTAAGTCGTTTTTAAAAAGATTTAGTATAAATGAATTACAGTATATACATGTGTTCCAAAAATTTCAATATGTTACTTGTTACGTATGTCAGCATGTGAACGAGAGAAGGATCTTTTAACAAATAGCTTTTACTCAGCGCGTGTAAAATATCGAGGTTGTCTACAGTGTTCTGATCTTTGTCGAATTTATGAATGGTCATCCATCCCTCCATTCAACCGTCCATTCATGGCTTTCGAGAAGAGATAGTTCTGGTTTTAAAACCTGTGCTCCCGAGCGAAGACAAACTTTTTCTTTTTTTCCTACTTTTTTTTTTGTAGATCACTTCTTCTCCGATCTTCGGTTACTTAGAAGAGTTTCATTTTATTTATGTCTCAATTCGGAATCCCGACGAAATTGCATTAGCTCGATTCAGAATTGATGTTTTTAAATATCGATTGTTTCTGTAACGGTCCTTTAGAAGCAACAGCTCGAGGTGCGTGAACGGAATTGCATTTCGGTTCGGCGAAATTAATTTAAATTTATAATGTCTCCTCAGAGAGGATGACGTGTCACATATAAATGGATGAGATTCTCTCTTCGTGAGTGAGATAATTTATGGACAGGGACAAGATTATAGTCGATGTTGTACATAGCTCGGTAATACGTAATTACAAGGTAAAAGATGTGTTAGTGTAATTTGTTATAAATAAAATGAAAAAGTACATGGAATAATGTATTGTAAATAGGAATAAGTTTCTATAATTACAAGGTGTTAACTATGCCTAAGTAGTTCAAGAAATACGTAAAGCTTTTGGAATCAGTTGTAGTTTCACCAGTTTTTTTTTTTAAAGAAAAAAAGGTTACATTGATGAGCGCCTATATATAATTCTATATATAGGATGTTATTTTAATAGCTTGAGACCTTCAAATGATAATACAAGACAGAAATATTGTTGAAGTGAATTTTTTTTTATTATAATCTGGTAGATAATTTTATGGCATTTATTTCTTAAATATGATTTCCGGCATATGTCCGCCGCGGCTACGATTTACATGGTCCGTTCAGCGTCAATGGTGGCTTGAATATTGGTTCTCAATGCTTCAAAAGTTGCTGGTTTGTCGGCATAAACCAATGACTTAACATAGCCCCATAAAAAGTAATCCAGAGGCGTTAAATTGCACCAACGAGAGGGGCTGTGAACAGGACCACATCTGGAAATAAAGTTGTCACCAAATTGATTTTGCGATAAATCGTTCGTTAAGCGCGCTGTATGGCATGTTGCGCCATCTTGTTGGAATCAAATGCTGTCGATGTTTTTCTGATTAATTTTTGGAAACAAAAATTCAGTCAGTATGGCTGGATAACGCTCGCCATTCACCGTAACGGCAGCTCCTTCCTCATTTCGAAAGAAATAAGGACCGACAATGCCGCCTGCGTGTAAACTGCACCAAGCAGTCAATTTTAATAGATGTAATGGCGATTCTTTAACTGCTTGAGGATTGTCTTCGCTCCAAATACTACAGTTTTGCTTATTGACATAGCCATTTAACCAGAAATGGGCTTCATCATTAAACACGATTCTTTGATGAAAATGCTCATCTTCGGCCAGTTTCAAATGAGCCTAATCAGCAAAAATGCGACGTAAACGATGATCGTTTGGCTTCAATTTTTGCACGAGTTTTATAGGCACGTAAGCCAAGATCCTTACCTAAAATTTTCCACGTTGTCGAAGGACAAAGGCCAACAAGTTGAGAAGGATGACGAATTGACATTCTTTTCGGTACGCACATTTCTTTGTCTCGTTGGTGGTTTCGAACCGAGAAGAGTAAAATTAGTGCGAAAGCGATCAATAACTGCACGAATTGCTTGCTCACTAGAGCGATTATGTTGACCGTAAAATGGACGAAGTGCTCTATGAACTTCACGAACAGATTTATTTTTTTCAAAGTGAATTTCTACAGTTTGGAAGCGTTGTTCTGGAGTTTAGCGATTCATGATAACTTGCCAAACGTTACTAAACAGAAATATCAACACAGTTTGAGATTATCTATTGTCAAACTATAGTTATCGATATCGATAGTTATCGATGTCGGTATTTCTCATGCAGCTTGAAAAACACCCATTACAAAAGTGTATTAATGGTTTTCGGACCTTCTGCATTGTTAAATCTTATAATCTCATACATAATTACTTAATGTAAATATGTTTTATGTAGGTATAATTATTGACCTTTAATTCTTTTAATTTTGTAGATAAAATTTCATAGGATTTCAATACATAATACTTAACTTGTACATGGATTTAAATCAACATTAAATATTACATTTAAATGAAGTCTGACTTACATCTTCCATTTACTCATTAAAGGTTATGTTGACAAGACAGCTATGATGTGGTTCTATATGCCGAGAAAGTTAATAAAGGAGTACAGAAAATGAGTATTTCAAATAAATATTAGTTCGGAATTCAGCGTGGCTCAAAAGGCGGACACAATTTCATTCGGCTATATTTTCCGAACTATGTGCTGTATTATACACAAAATACATTTCATTATACGTATATTAAAGCCTCTAGAAGTTCAGTATGTCCCCTTTGATTGCACGGATAACATTTAGACGGTAGCTGTATTCATCTCACATTCGATGTGTGTGTGATACTTCAAATATGATAAAGTTGCCTGGGTCAATTCAATTTGTGGGAATATTTGGTACGTAAACTGCAACTATCACAAATCTTCACCGGAAAAAATCATCAACTTTGAGGTCAGAAGACTTCGGTGACCAAAAAAAAAGTGCCTGATCTTCATTTCCGACAAAAAATTTGTTTTTCTGTCTTGCTTACTTCAACTGCTAGTACTTCAACGGTAGTCAAACTTTCAAATATGATTGACTAACAAGGGAACCCAGGCAAGTGTCCCTCATCGATTTAAATGAAACTTGGTGGGTTTATAGACTGATGTAGTGGAAGAACAACGGTAACTTTTTTAGCTGCCTAATCGTCCGTTTTGGTGGAGCGCTCTATCGGCTACACAACCCTTCGCTATTTGCTTTAATATCTCCAAAACGGTAAGACATGTAAGAAAAAAGTTGGGATTATTTGTTCCTGAGTGAGATTTTTCCCCGCCATTTTTGCACAAACTTTTGACATATAATAATTCATCATGCAAAATGGTCTTACTGTTTGTTAATGTTTACCATATCAGCAATCAATCGAGTGCTCAGACATCGGTCGAATAATTTTATTAATTTTCTGAACATTTCCTTCAGTTCTTGCAGCCACAGGTCGACCAGGACGTTAATAATCTTCGACCTCTTCCCGACCTTCAGAAAACCGTTGATGCCCTTCAAAAACGTGACATAACATTAACAGCCATCACCTCCTTTAACATTTGTAAACATTTTGATGACAATTTTTTTAAGACAAGGAGTTTCAGATTAATTCGCTTCTCGATTTTTATGTCAACCATTATCACGGCTCTAGTAAGTAATAGTGTCCTTTACAATTAAAGCTCGAAAATAAACTAAAGTAAACAGTGAGACGAAACTATACGTTGTTGCTTGGGATGTATCAAGGTCAATGTCATTTCAATTACAGCTTCGCACGATGCGGTTTTGGAATATGAACACCCGATAAGGCAAAGTACCGAAATTCAGACTGATTTCAGTTTACAAAAGTTTACAACGGCTCACAGTCCCCCGATCGTTCTTAGACATTAGGTGCCTTATATTAATAGCTATAGCTGTATAAGCGATCTTATCCATCATCGTGTACTGCTTGATATACTGCGGTGCTAATATAGTCGCGCTGGCGTCGCATTTGAACATAGAGCGTCGCATTTATAGTACATCGTTATCTTATCGACGGACGTATGTACAGCAGCGCTAAAAATCACTATTGACTGTTCGGTTGAACATAGTGATGTTTTAGATATGTACATATAATATAAATGCAAATGAAGATAATATGCGATTAATTAGTGCAATGAATGAAATAAATAAATATAAGCAAATGTACACATGACAATTAGTAAACTAAATATACGTAAATTGCAAATAGTAAGTTCAAAATAAATAATTAAAATCCTCAGCTACAGTTCTTTTGGAGTAATTATTCGGAGGCTTTTGTATCAGTTAAATAATTTCAAGTATTTCTTTGCCACATATAATTACAATTAATGTACTATATATCTATGTTATACTTGAGTTTTAAAAATATGAGTAACGAATTAAATTTTTGCCTAATTACTCGGTATTTATTACAAATATTTTTAAAATCATCACCACGTCATTTTTCATTCACACTTAATGGGTGGAAGAAAAAATATATTGATTATAGTCCATAAAATTTTACGATTTAGTAATTATATCCCAGTGCGTACTCTCATTTTAGATATATTATAATTTTAATTATTTTCTATCACGCCGTATGTTAATTTTTATTACTAGAGCATGCTGCTGCTCTAGTAATAAAATTACCGGCAATAATTCATTATTAGAAATCATTCATTTGGACGTTTAAGATACTAATTTCTATAGAAACATAATCTTGTCTGATATCATAATTTTAATTAATAGAATCGTCTCTTTTCGAAATGAATGAACCTTAATATTATGATTGGTATACGAAATACCTAACGTTATCCTCTTGGGAGGACGTTGTAATATGCACTTTATACAACTAGGGCTATAATAATTTATTATTATGACTCCTTTAACTGTATCTGTTGGATGAATATTTTACATTCTCATTTTTTGTAGATTAATTTTTTTTGTTCAATAAAATGTTAATGTGATAGATGTATTATAAGTTCGTGTGTCTTGTATAAAGCATAAGTTGAGGCAGTGATCATATGATTAATAATAAAATATAATTATATAGTATGATAATAATATTATAATTTATACGAAAAATTGTAAGAAATAAAAAATATCAAGTTTTCTACCGAAATAAAATATATTTTGTCAGAGAAAAATATATCGAAAATATAGGCAATACAGTCTCCAGAACTCCCAAAGTATGCAGAAAAGTGCGTTTAAACTTTTGTCGAAATCAGTAGTTACTAACAGATAAAAAAACAGATTTTAAACAGTTATAATAATAATACTAATTAATATCTTTACATCCCCCAAAGTTTAACGTTAATTATACAGGGTGGTTCAAAAAAAATATACATATTTCGAAAGCATATATTCATGTTAAGTCGCCAGCTTCTTGACGACCAATCCAACGGTTCGGTAGAGTTTCATTCAGACATTTACGCACTTGGCGACTCCAGTGAGGGGGTGCTCCGTCTTATTGAAAAATTAAGTTGTCTTCGTGTAGTCCCCGAAAACAACAGGTTTTGTAACATAGCGAGATACTGCTGACTGTTAACCGTGTTTCCATCAAAGAAGAATGTGTTGTAAACAGATGATCGGGATATCGCACAAAACACATTGATTTTAGGCGAATCTCGTACATGTTCAATGGCTGCATGAGGGTTCTGTAGAACCCAAATTCGAACATTGTGTTTGTTTACCAGAAAATGATTTCTGCTGTTGAGTAGCCATTTAAAAACATATGACGGTTACCAAGAAAAACAGAAGACTATGTATTCGTTTCTCCAATAGCCGAGCCGAGGCGCAGCGATCGATAGTTTGGACAAAATAATATTTTGTAATACGCATATTCTTTTTGAAACACGCTGTATATTCGATTCGCTGGCTATAAGTTATTATTATGTTTGCTCCCGTAGTGCGGCTTAAGGTTTTTGACCGTCAGCATTCGCTTAAACGGCTAGGTCCAGCTGGCGAGGATTCGACCCCGAAGTAGAGAGGGTCGGTTTTGCCATATATGTATTATAATAGTAACTATAGGACGCAGAGGTGTGTTAGGTTCGCAAATTTTGGAAAGGCTGTATAGTTTGAGGACAGTAAAGTCACTGGGTAGTAAGACTTTTTGAAAACTAGCAGGAATAAAAAACGTTTTTATGGAAGTTATAATGGTACGTTTTATTCGTGAAGTGGGATCTCGCTTAAGAAGTTTATAGGAATAATCATGGAGAAGGGTCTGTATTTTACGTTTGTACACATAACTGACCAGGACAACAGTGGCCTTGTCATCTTTGAGTACAAAAATAGTATGGTCGGATTTCAGAGCTTTATGGGCTAGAATCTCGGATCTTTAAAGATTAGATTCCAATGGTTTAGTGTGTGTGAGGTTTTTTAAAGTTTTGAAACGGACGGGACCGGCGATAGCCGGAGAGGTTCTTACAAAAGGATATTCTGTGTCAGTAATGATGTCTTCTGTAGGGATGTATTTAGGAGTAGGCGCAAAATTGGGTCCTTTGGAAAGTACAGAAAATTCTTGTATATATATATAACTTTTTTGCAGTCCACGGAGCATAGATTGTTTACGGCAGAAACACGGAAAATCCTCAATTATCCTTAATATTAACTTAGCAGGCCGCGTCAGTTTTTATAGAAAAAAATATCATGAAACGTTTTTGATTCATCAAAAATGTCCTGCGAACTATGCTGATTTCGTTGCTTCTTCTCCAGCGTACTCGTCCGACTTGCTCCTTGGAACTTTTTCCTCTTTCCAGAGATGAAAATCGAGTTGAAGAGGCAAATATTTGAGATGATAGGGGAGATTAGTGTTAAATCGCAGATGATGCTAAACACTTTAAGAAAATACGCATTCTTTTTTTAGCAAAGATTGCTTTGACGATTACAGAGGTGAATAAAGTTTTGGTATTTAGCATTTTGTTTGTTGTTAGAATTTGGAATCTTTGGATACTATCTCGTATATCCTCTATGCATGCTGCCAGCCTAACTGGTTCTTGATTTGTTTTATAATTTTCTCTTATGCGACTTCTCTTGCTCTTCTATTGGGAATTCGCTATCAATAAATATGAGTTAATTGTCTTATTTTGATTTACTCAGTACATAACTTTTTGTGAGTGATAAGATTTCTCTTCTACAAACCAGTTTGATGTCACAGTTCATTCAGTTCTCTCTCACGCAATTTGCAAATTATGATTTATAAAACGTATTTAACAAATAATGCAAAACTTAGGTAAGATATTTTTATTTATATAATGATATTGGCTTTCACCGCAGCCGTTTTTATTTTCTCCTTTCTCAAGCAATAAATTATAATATACTTTTTTCACGTTACACAGTTATTCGTTGACATCGCCATTATTTATTTGTACGTCATTAATCAAAAGTAATACACAGGGAGACAAATACAACAAAACCCTGAAAAAAAAGCACGCAGCGCCGGCAATTGCATTCGAAAATAAACCAAAGTCGCTCTGAAACGATTATGACGCTAACCCCCTAAAAAATATTTCTTCGTTCTACCGTTCCATTAGATGGGGCTGGCGAGGAAAAGAGGGCGGTGTATATACAAAACAAAATCCTTATTACAGGTTAATAAGCCTCCCGACCATATGATACTGGTCCCATAATTATACATGGAGGGAGATTTTCAACAATAATTTACCGCAAGACAAATTACCCTTTTAGGTAGCGTGTGTATGAGTATTTTGTGTTGTAGAAGGTCCGACGGCATTTTTTTCTTAAACAGTCCGCACCAATGTGTCCGACGGTTTCGTGTTTAAACATTGCCTGGTTATTTATTTTTAATAGCGTTACTGTTTCAGAGATTGTAACTGTTGCATGTATGTAGATACGCAAAGCTTTTATTTCGTGTTTTATGTTTTCTTAGTTTCGAAATCGTACAATAAAGTGACCATTTGTTTTGTAAAAACTGTTTATATTTTAAAATAAATATCTCCAGGCTAATAAACAGAGGAAATTGACTATTAAATTAGACAATAAAAAGGATCGACATGCTGGAGAAAGTCTATCAATACACACATTCGTGAGCAGGTAAATTTAGACCAATATTCGGTCATCGAATTTTTTGTTGAAGGCAGTTTGTGTATAATTAATTGTCGAACCCTATCATTGATTGTGTACAAAAAATATACACAATTCTATAGACTTCTATAGAGGTAGACATACAAGTATGTACTAATTGCATCAATTTCGTTACATACTTATACTAACTATGGATCTAGAGACATATTTTTAATTGTTAACTCTGCACTTTTTCTAGTTGAACACTATATATATATATATATATATATATATATATATATATATATATAATATAATTATTTTTTGTTTTTTTGCGGCAATATTGATTGCGAAATTATTTCATTTATTTACGTTTCGGCAATAAATGCCTTCTTCTGAATGTTTCTCTTGCTAAATATACACTAAATATACAATTAAACAATACAATTAAATTACAATTAAAATATTTTTGTTTTTATTTTAATAATTACCTGCCTCACCAAACTCTAAACATCCCCAATTATTGTCCAAAAATCACATATATAAAAAATTTTTTTTGTAGGTGATCAATCACACTTTATTATTTTCCATATTTTGGATTTTGAATTTGATGGAGCCTGTGGTTGACTAACTTAATCACTAAGGTTGATATATAACCCCTTTCCACATTAACTTTTGTAATTCTGTATACGCATTTCGACAACTAAGTTGTCATCACCAGCAGATAATTGCAAGGTGTCGCATCTGGTAAACCACGGCGAAAAACACCTGTATGAAAACAGACTCCGTACGTGATCTATACCGTTGAGAACCAAGATGTACACACATAAAAAGATTATTATTAGTTTATTAATGAAGTAAATAGGAATGTAAAACATTTATGAAATTATTGTTTATTTCATTTATTATAAAACCTGTCATAATATTTCACTAAATTTAGTTTGATTTTCTTTAAAAACTTTTTGTTTTCTAAGTCTAATTAAAGTACAATTTAGTTATTATAATCAATATTTTAACAATTCGTTACATTCGTTTTTCTGCCGTGTGGGATTAAGGGAATCAATTAAACTGGTCGGAAAATTTTTTGAAAGATTTTTATGTGGTGAGTATTTATAATAAATTTACATGATATATTTTACTTCGATTTAAATTTTTTTATTATCCATTTAACAATTATACAATTACAATTCATTATATTTTGACATGCCAACGTGTGGATTAAATACATTACATTTTGGCACACCAACGTGTGGTTCAAATCTAATACATTTTAATTAGCCTACGAAAGGCTAAGTTATATTCTATTACATTTAGACGTATTCCAACGTGAAGTTTAAGTTGCAACTCTAATACAATATATATGCAGATAACTGCTTCATTATACAGTGGTTCACTATTAGTAATAATAATAATAAAATAATATGAAGGAGTTTGACTGCAAAATTATCTTTTTGCTAGGATATATCATGTATGTAGTTATTTTCCGAATTAACAAATATTAAAAAAAATCATTGTTCGTAATTATTTATATTTTTTAATAGAATTTTCCGGTTTTGAATGTGTTTTTAACTTTTTCATATCCTCCATATAGTAACACTGTTCAAAGCCTTCAAATTTAGATATTTTTCCTCATCCTGGCCAATTTGTAAGAAGTAAAATTCGGAGAGTAGTACGTTTGGAGTTCAAATATTCTTACTTATGTAATTATTGTCTAACAAGCTGGTGCATTGTCGTGATGGAATGGAATTCTTTTCTTTCACAAATGTGGTCGATTGCTTTTGATGTGACTATCGAACCTGTTAAATAATGCTATCCCTTTGACAACACAGTGAACGACTACCGTGCACGATAGAGAAACTATTTTAGCTTCTTCTGAGGACTTGCACCAGTTTCCATTCATCTAATTGTTATTTTACCTTTGGTGCGAAGTCACAGATCCACGTCTCATAAACGATTAAGAAATGCTGCAAAAGTTTTGAGTAGTTACGTTGAAAAGCTGCAAACACATTCGAATATTCAGTTTTTGTGATGGCTCATCTCAAATGTAATTTATGAATTCATGGAAGACCTTTACAACACCAGCCAACTCCCTCGTCTTGGTGGGAGAATTATTTAGTACTGCTTTGTAAACTTTTTCATTCTAATTATTGACTCCGGCTAATTTAGACTTTCCAGAAGCTTATCGTGAATAGATGTACAACCACATTTAAATTCTCCAATCTAGAGGACATAACCTCCTCTTTTCGTAATCATACAATAAGAAAAATTTGGCTGAAATTGGGAAATTGGTGTAGTCTTATAATGAAGACTTGTCTACCCATACATTCCTGCTTTTACAATCTTAACTATCAGAGATCGGAGCGGGTCTCGGTATTAAAAGGCGGAATACTTCAAACTGTTGGTTAAATTTGTAAAATGAACTTAATGCTAGAAAATTATTACAAATATATATAAAATTACATCTAAGTCTCTTTCCAATTATCAAGAATGGAATCAACGACGGAAAAGATAACATTGAATAATATTCTTGACCGTAACAAGTGTAGTTCAATATTAACAATCAAATAATAACATTATTTATAAGCTTGCTGTAGTTCTAGTCGGACGAGAAAGTGAATTATTAACAGTTCAAATAATAAAAAATATAGCAGATTTTTTCAGGAGCGTGGGCGTGCCGTTTCCATGTATATACATATGTATGTATAAGTGTTCTTGTTTATATCTGACAACAAGTATTATTACTCGCGTTTACTACATTATTTTAATAGCTTGTGAATCGTCATTGTACTCTTTCATTTGTGTATGCCGTTGTATAACCGCCATTTATTTTATATTTTGTGCCTGTACTGGAAAAGGCAAAAATACAAGATGATTGGAAGCGTGTTTCATTGAGAATGTGGCTATTGACTAGTACTGTAATTACTTCCATTTGCAGCTTGCTATTTTAATAAATTTAATTCCAATGGATAGTTTAGTATTATTTTTTGTACTAGTTCCTATTTAAAATCCCATACGAAGTGATTTATTTAATGTCTAATTCTATGTTATATATATGTTGTTTAGATAAAAATATGAATTAATATCGGCTACTTATTCTTCTTTTTTGCACACAAATAAGAAATGTTATGGCAACTGTCACATATAACCTTTCAATATATACATATTTAAACATTCCTGTATGTAACTGTTTTTTCTTTCATCCAGTAATATCAAATTAATGGCTGGTAGCGTGTGTTTTTTTATATACACCAGTTCGTAATGAAAATACATCTTGCGATTTCATTAGTTTAAATAGGTAGTCTGAGCTCTCTTCAATATTATACACATACTTTCATCACACATCATATGAAAGTTTTAATGATTTCTTCATTCGAGATATGTAATTTTCATTTCGCAAGAGAATATTTTTTCTAAGAAGTTATCTCTGCAACTCGCATTTATCATTTGTCTATTTACTGCGAGAAATGTAACATGTATGAAATATAACTTAATCAGGTTACATATAGTAGTCCAACTAGCTTCAAGTAATAACATAAATTTACATTGTAGGTAAGGTGCTGTCCCTTCAGGCCAGTCTGTAATAACCATTCGGATTTCAGTTTCTTCAAATGTAGTCACAGTACTACAGACAAAAATGTAATAAAATGTCGTTGCACATTATTTAACTTTGCTCTTTGTAAATACTGACTAAGATTTTAGAATACGATCTGTTTATTTTCAAAATCGTGAAATTAATTAAAACTATGGAAAACTAGTATTTTTTTTAAATCTATTAGTTAAAATATATGAAAGCCAAATCAAATTAATGTTCTTTATTCAAGAATGTTAATTAATATTCTGAAACGAATTAAAATTTTCATAAAATTAGTTTTGTAAAAGAATACCTTCAAAAGTTTAATGTAATTTTGATGGAGCGTGTGGTTAACTTTATCACTTAAGGTTGATATATAACTCCTTTCTACATTAGTTTTCGTATTCTGTATACGTATTTAGACAACTAAGTTGCCATCATCAGCAGATAATTAAACAGTATCGCACCTGAAAACTACAGCAAAAACCCGTCCGAAACAAATTCCATACACGATCTCTACTGTCGAAAGCCAAAACGCACACTGCTGAGTGTGCGGCCGCACCATTTAAAATTCCAATCAAAAAAAGGTAAATCATACACCTTACTATATTATTGTTCGTATTCTGTATACGTATTTCGACAGGGGATGTTTGTGCGGAATTGTTTTGTGCAAGTTTTAACGCGGATCCAGGTAATTTGACTTTTTAAAAAATCCTCTTGCCAACACATGTGTACATATGTAAAAGCTTTAGTACAGGTTTTTTTCGGTTAATATCTTGACAATATTTTCCCATTTCGTGTTTTTTTGTTTAACTTTTGCCTTTCCTACGTTGAAGGATTTCTACTGCTTCTCTTCATTTCGTACTTGGAAGGTCTTTCTTTTTCTTTTGTCTGATATTTGCCATGCTATTTTCTCATTTTTAGTAACTCTTTCTTGTAAAATGTGCTAACTATTGCAATCTTCTAGCTTATATAGGACGCTAATGACATCCTCTCTGTAGTTCTTTCATCATCTCCATCACAACTGCTTGTTTCCCATCAAATACTTTTCGTAGCATTTTTCCCTCTTAAATGTATACTTTAATTTAGAATTTTCAATTCATTATCTAAGTTTCGTATTCGTATATCAATCACTGTAGGTCGTACTACTCTTTTGTTCAAACTGATTTGAATTTCTTTTGCACAATTAGAAATTTTTGGCGGTGCTCAATCATATTTTCACTTCTTTCGTTCTTATTTACCTTTCCTTAGGGTTTCTAAGTGCGTATAACATTCGGCTTCTTCAAACTCTAGAATATCCGTCTTGTAATTATATACTTTTAAATTTATTTATTGTAAGAACCATTTTCTAATATTCTTTTGTAGTAGTTTTTCTATATATCACGACAACGGAAGTGATAATATGTATTTGGTGTGTGTAAATCATTCTATGATTTTGTTAGTAATCCCTCCTTACCAAAAGTGGGAAGCGGTATTATTATTTATTTTTCTCAATACTGAAAGGTATGGGAGGGCTATAGATCCACCTCAACGGCGAGCAACGATTTAAAAATTATACACGTCGGGATCCTGATTTGAACCGCTATTTTTTCTAGATAACTAGCTCGAAGTTAAGCGCTTCTATCACTGCGCTATTCTGATATCTCAAATACTTTCCTGCTTCCATATGGTTTCAGCAGGATACCGGCACTTGCAACACTGCACATAGCCAATCAATTTATTAAGAAAAAAATTCAGCGAGTTCATTATTTTAAAAAATGATTGCGACTTTAATTATCTTTTGAGTGGCTGCTTTAAGTCACTCGTCTCCAAAAATGCATCGCGATCTACTACAAAACTGAAGGATAATATTTGTCGAGTTATTCGAGAAATCGAGACCAATTTTTGTGTTGAAGTATTCGAAAATTCTTATATGTTGTACCAGACGATGACTAGGAAGACATTTGAGTGACATAATTTTCCGAATAAGACGCTAATTGACATGTTGTTAAATAAAAATAATTTTATTCTTATTTACCTTTCACCTTTTATTTCAACTTGTTTTTATTAACTTTTAAAGGTATTGAAAGACAATTTACACGAGGGGCGTTCAATGTATTCCCGATATCAGCTTGAAGAAGAACGAAAAAACAATTAAATTTATTTTTATTTTTCAATATAATCCCACTAATTTCAGTGCATTTATTATATCTCCAAATTAAGTTTACAATATCCTGCAAAAAATAGCTTTCCTTCTTGTCCGAGGACCTTCCATTCATTATCATCTTGAGCTTCATCGGAAAATCATTTCTCACGACGGAATTTTTTTAAATTAAGGAATAAATAGTAATCACTAGGGGCTAGGTCTGGGCTAAAGAATTTATTTCTTTGAAACTACAATCGCGCACAGCCTCGGAAATACGCACCTCGTGAATCGAAGCTTTGTTGTCAAGAAGCAATGCACTGGCGGCCAGTTTATCCCGCCGTGTTTCCTTAATTTTGAGTCACGAAACACTGTAGTCTTGGCTTTTCCAGCGGTCTGTGCCTTTCTTAGATTCCTGCTTATTTTCAGGGTCCTAGTGATGAACACAGGTTTTATCTCGGTTAAAATTCGGTAGAAAATACTTGACGAGTCTTCAAAACAGAGCTCTACATATTCTCTTCACTGTTCGACTTGCAATTGTTTCTGGGCGCTGTCAATATTCACAGTACCCATCTTGCACTGACTTTTGAAAGGTTAAGAAGATCATGAAGAATAACATTTATAGTACCAATCAATAGGTGCTAACATTCTAACCAGTATGCGGGTATTCTTAACATTTTTCACATCTTCTTCCGTACCGGCAGCAATCGGGCCGTCTGCCCCTTTTAGATTCATTCAATCACTTTTGAACTGTAAATAATGAGGGTGCATAATCTTTAAAAAGGTCCACCATCTCTTGAATAATTTTTTGACGTTCTCCTTGCTTTATAAGGAATTTAATAGAGGGGGGTTCTATTTTCTCAACGAATTAATGATCACAACTACACAAAATTCTATTAATCCAAAAAGTAAATAGAACCTTTTACCACATCGATGTTCGTATTCTATATACGCATTTCAAATACTAAGTTCTCATGATCAGCAGAAAATTAAACACAGTGCGCTCCCTCATCCGTGGTAAAACTCGCACAGAATAAATCTGCACTAATATTTTAATCATCGAAAGCCAAATACACACTGAACATTCTAGTGTGCGTTTTCAATGGTTGAAATTATATCTGTGACGAAATATTAGAGCATGCAAAAATTTGAATATTAATAAGTGTTCTCAAAAATAATTCAAGTTTAATGGTGGTTATTGCAGAGAAAGTGTAAAAAGGATCAGGATAAATCTATCTTATCTTCCTATTTGGGCACCTTGATATCAATAGCAGATAGTATGTAAGTTCTAAGAGTCGATGACATTGTTAACCAGCTTAAATATAAAATTAGCACTTGCACTTTCTATGCGATCAAAAGGTAAGAAGAAGATGAAATTATGTTTGGCAGCATAGTTACCAGAAGATTTATAAGTTAGATATTTCAAAAATCCTCTCTACGCCTTCTTGATCAGTAAATTCTGGTAGTAATAATGAGGATACCAAATAATTCTATTCTTTGACAAGTATTTGTTCTTTTTAAACAGTTAATAAAATATTTCTAATTTCATGGTAATTATTAAAGTAAGTAAGGTAGTATATTATTCGAATCTCTTAGAACTAAATAGGAGCACATGCGTTTATATTTGCATCCTACATATTAATTTTATAGCCGTCATAAAATATATTTGATTACAAAACTTTAAATTTTACAGCTGTTATATCTTACAGTTACAAGGGCGAATACAGAGCCAAATAAGCGCTTTAAATGACAAAAAGTGAAACAAAACATTCTTACATTATTAAAGTTGCAATAGGCAAAAAATCCCCTATCTGCTTAGTTTCGTAGCTTTAATTGCAAGTTTTGTACATTTT
Source organism: Dermolepida albohirtum (assembly GCA_031893035.1). NCBI lineage: Eukaryota > Metazoa > Arthropoda > Insecta > Coleoptera > Scarabaeidae > Dermolepida > Dermolepida albohirtum. The sequence continues at coordinate 742,913 of JAVIWB010006558.1, read as the reverse complement.
TCGCAGTGAAACAGATTGTAGGAGACGAAACGAACAAGTGAAATTCCACGTAAAAAACAAAATAAGAACTGTATAAAAAGTAAAATGAAGTAAAAGCGGGAAATTTTGCGTTCTGTCGCGAATCTGCCATATAATTAAGACTTCATTATTCAGAATCTCCGCAGTGGTAATATTTTAAATAGTGGTTGGTCGGTAAGTTTGTGAAATGTTCGTAAATTATGCAGAGTTGTTTTCTTGAATTGATGACTGCGGCACTCATCCGTTTTGTCAATAGACGAGCGAGCAAATTCTGTCTCTATTTTCTGCCGCACTCCCGGACCGAAGTTTATTGTCGAATAGTTGAATTTGTATCCCATTTCATGCATAAACAACAATCTAATTCAATGTGACGAAATGTGTTCGCATGTGGTTTGAAAACTTTATTTCGACAATTTCATCCCGAAAGTACGTACTACGTACGCTTCCAAAGTTTGATAAAGTTCGAAAACGACACACAGAACCGCATATTTTCGTATGCCATAACTAGAAATGAACACGTGTATATTTTGTTTTCTGCTTTTTTTCCATCTCTTTTATGGTATTGCTGTATCTAACACGAACCGACCAATAGAAGAAGTTTGATTGGATATTGGAATTCTAGCCAACACGAGGATAGTATTACTTGTTAAGGGAAATGTTTGTTAATGTACTGTAATCTAAAAGACAATTACATATGTCTATGAAAGAACGGAAGCAACTAAATATTTTTGTTTAAAAATAAAAGAGACCTTAGTAAGTTACAGTGTAGTGTAAATATATAAAATCAACAATAGCATTGATAATTTGGCAACTTAAAGTCAAATTATTATATTGACTTATTTCACTTCTAACTAAAAAAATCATATTAATAACTAGCATAAATAAATACATAGTTTGTACAAAATTTTCACTATTTTTATTTAGTAATTAATGCACATAAAAATTATTTCGCCTTCTTCAGACGTTTGATGTAAAGTAAATACTCATATACATTGCAAAGTTCTAAGGATATATAATAATATATAATTAACTAATGACCTAAATGACGTGAGAAAAACACGTTATTTTGGATTATTAAACTTTTATTACACAAATTTAGTAAGTGTATATTGTTTACCCATATTCATTTATCGAGCTTTTTCAAATCTTTTAAGTATACTAACTTCTAAAAATTCTAATAAAATTAGTTTATATCATTTGCTTTCTATATGCATTATATTACGCTCATAGTTAGATATATAGTTATTATTAAATAAATACTTATTGAAAGAAAAATAAGAGCTTTCTGTTTGTCCAACACAAAAACACCGGAGTAAGTACTACACATTAATTTATAACCTCCTGATTTTCTGCTTTTATGAATTTTCGCCCTATTATTTTTAATATATTGTGAAAGAGAATTATTAGTTTTAAACGTTACTTGCAATTTTGTTTATCAAAGAAATATTGAAAATTTAATATTCGAAGATCCAGACAGATTGTTACAATCCAACAGGACAAAAAAAATTTAAAAAAAAACAAATCATCACATAATCAAACAATAGTAATCTAATTAATGTTCACAGTGTGTTAAAAAAAAGAAAGAAAAATGAAAATAAAGATATAAATGAATACAAATATAGTCATACACACACATCCATAATTAAGAAAATTAAGAAAATTAAGACAAACGCGCCCTAGCGACAGCCAGTATCCGCCTCAAGGAATCAAAATTTATTTCGCAATGGTCCGATAAACCGTTGAAGGCCCGACATGCAACTGTTAATGGGGAATTGAAACCAATATTGGTACTAAATGTTTCGATATAAAAGCAATGGCTATGTCTAGCCGACACTCGCGGTACCATAAAATTAAGCTGAGACAGCAAATGAGCACAATCTATATTTCCTCTAACCAAGTTAAATACAAACTTTATACTGTTCAGTTGACGTCTGACTTCCAAGAACACCATTCCAAACTTATTTAGAAGAAAAAAGTTCTCGACTCCTCACGGAGGCCACTCACCCCCCCACCCTAAAACACAAAAACCTTAAAAAACTTCTCTGAACTCTTTCAAGTGACAATTTGTAAATCTCATAATAAGGATGCCAGACTAAAGATGCATACTCCAGCCTTGAACCTACATACGTCATGTACAGCTGCTTAATCGTAGAAATATGAAAACAATGAGAATTCCTTATCACGAAACCCAGCACCCTCAGAGCCGCCGCGGTTATGTGATTGATGTGCTTGACAAAGGTAAGCTTGGAATCAATATGTAATTATTTTCTATTTATTAGCAAAAATTTTTTTGTTTTTGAATAAAAGTTTAAAATAACCCTCTCGTACAGTTCTTTAAGCTAAGGCGCTACTTTATAATATTATCTGTTTTATAATACTTAATTCTCCTAATTTTCTGTTATTATGGATTTTGAGCCCGTTATTTTTAATATATTTTGAAAGGGTATTATTAGAAATGCTACTTGTAAACTTTATTTTTCAAATACATTTTGACAATTTGATATTTTGAAGTCCAATATATGTAATTACTTTCTATTTACTAGCAAAATTTTGATGTTAATAAATTTTCGAAACAACTCTAAAATGTCGAATACTCAAACAAATAGCTAGAATGTGGAAAACTGAACTAGCGCCATCTGTCGCAAGAAAGTATGATCTTTACGACAAATCAGGAAGACGCAATAGCAAAAATAATTGCAAAATAAAAAGGATAAGAGAGCCTAAAAGAAACTAAATTCAAAAGAAAAACTGAATGACTTACAAGAACGAAAGATGAAATGGAAAATTCAGATTGGGGAAAACTATCAGATGAAGTTAGGAAATAAGAGAAAATGTAAGCTGTCGAAATATATTAACAAAACTTAAACCAATTTTAAATCCTATACATGTGTTTCAGCAACTACGTTGCTATTTATAGTAGAAAATAATACAGTGCTCAAATTCGACAAACCGTAAAGAATTACCAACACACAACGAACTTTAACTACTCGTACGATTTTTTTAAACTAAATCACTATTTCATAATATCTTCTTAATATTTTATATAATATCATCCTAATATTTTACATATTTTATTCCTTTGACATAGGTATGTTGATCTATCTATTAAACAATCTATTATATGCTGCTAAATTTTATTGTGTCCAACTTATTGTGTATAGTTGTCACGGTGTATGCTTCTTCGTAGTAGATTGATTTAAATTTGTTGATAACCCTTGCATGATTCTTAACTACTGAATATGTTTGTAGTTCATTTTCTATCATTAAAACGCATTCAAGTTTAGGTTCGTTTGCTATTCATCCTACTTAACAATTAAATTGATGCACAGGAATTTTAAAAAAATTTTCAGTTCTCAATTTAGTGAACATATACCAGGGTAGTTTGACAAGTAGTGAGAATGGAAAAGAAAAACGAATTTTTTAAATAAAAAATAATTTTTATTTTTCAATATATTCTCCTAAAAAAGTAATACATTTATTCCAACGGTGCTCCAATGCCCTTATGCCATCTCTAAAATGCGATTCCGGAAAGCTTGAAAAATACTCATTTACGAAGATGATAAGCTCGTCGTTAGACGAAAATTTCTTTCCACCTAGTGTCGTTTTAATTTTGGAAAAACGTGGAAGTCGGAAGGGGCTAGATCCGGCGAATAAGGCGCATGCTGTACTAATTGGAAATGCAATTCGTGGATTTTGGACATCGCAACTGTGCTGGTATGCGAGGGAGCATTGTCTTGGTGAAACAGAATCTTTTTCTTTGCCATTCCTGGCCGTTTAGCACGAATCTCAACATTTAATTTTTGTGGAAGTTCTGCATAATATTGTCCGTTTATTGTGGCACCTTTCTGAAGGTAATCAATGAGCAAAATGCCCTTTGAATCCCAAAAAATTAATGGCATCACCTTGTTTGCCGATAAAGTGGTTTTCGCTTTCTTTGGAGGTGCAAAACCACGTTCTAACCATTGTTTCGACTGTTGTTTAGTTTCGGGTGTACTGTAGTGTATCCAAGTTTCATCGCAAGTAACAAATCGCTTACAAAAATCAACCGGCTTCCGCTTATAAAGGTCCAAACACTCATTGGAAATGAGCAAACGAGTGAACTTTTGATCAGTCGTAAGCAATCGAGGCACCCATCTTGCCGAAAGCTTGGAAAGGCCCAATTCTTTCGTTAAAATGTGGTGTACGCATTCTGTTGAAATGTTTACCATGTCTGCTATCTCTTTCACTTTGAGTCGTCGATCTTGCGTAATAATGTTATGAATTTTTACAATCATTTCCTTAGAAGTCACGTTTTTGGGTGCTCCAGAGCGCGCTTTATCAACACAGCTTGTTCTACCACGTTTAAATTCATTTATCCATCTACTTATTGTGACGGATGGTGGAGCAGATTCACCTAATGTTTCCCGTAAGTCATCTCTTATTTCGGTAGCTTTCATACCCTTAATGACGAAGTATTTAACCACCGCAGGATACTCTGCTTTTTACATTTTAATTAAACGACGTGTTGCTTCTTTTTCAATCAGCTGTCAAAAATTAAACTAATCAACCGATTTATCTCAATACCGGAATGTAAACATATAAATAGCCAACCTAAATTACGGTGCATTTGTCGTATGCTTCTTTATAGTAGATTGATTCAAATTTATTGATAACCCTTTCATGATTCTTGACTATTGAATATGTTTGAAGTTCATTTTCTATCATTAAGGCGCATTCAAGTTTAGGTTCGTTTTCTATTCATCCTACTTAACAATTAAATTGATGCACAGGAATTTTAAAAAAATTTTCAATTCTCAATTTAGTGAACATATACGTATAATATGACAAATTTGTACTTCCGTCCTTTTTTTAGTTTTATCAGCTGTAAAATAGTTATTTCTATGGCAAATAAACAGCAATTATTTTAAATAGACTACAGTAATTTACTCTCCGGCACCTATATTTATGCAAATTATAATTTTACATACGTGTGGTCGCACATATTAATCATAAAATATAGAATTACACTTAAAATGCACCTCTGTATACACATAGTTAGACATGATAGTAAAGCTGTACTTCTCCGGCTGTAAAAGGAAGCAATAAAAGAATTATCGATTATATTTTGTTTGCAATTCCTAATGAGAGTTTAAATCCTTTTTGTATTAGTAATGAATTATATGTGGAAATGGTTTTAAAAATTAAAAACAGCAGAATAGCCAAACTGTGAAGTGTTATGTTTCAAAAACACAATTTGTAAAATAGTTTTGAAGTATTTTATTTCAGTATTATGATGGCGAATTTGTTAATGTACAACAGTATTAGGTTATGACGGGATGTTATTTGTGATAAAAATATAATATTAGGTACGATATGAATTTTGTTCATTTACTTGCAGAATAATATGTAAAGATCTATTTAGTATGAGTACCTATGTTTATGTTATATCAAGTGAAACAATATCATATCAAATAATTATAAGGACGATACGATACCTTTCTGACTTGATGAGTAGAGTTGAATAATAGCTTTCGCCCGACAGAAGTGAGTCAAAGAAGTCGCCCGTATGTATATCATCTGCCAGTCCACTGCCGACAATCAATACGAGCGCATGCATGCTATCAAATCGGTCATAAATACTTCCACGGCAATTGGTAGTATAATAATAATTGCGTTAAACGCAAAGATCTGAAATGCGATCATTGGCCGATAATGTAAAGGAGTTTTTCGGTGAACTTACTACGACGTAAATATGACAGCGTAAAAATAATAGGTTTAGTTTTCGATAAATCTCTGATGTGCTGGAGTAAATGGGCTGCAAAAAATGTGTAAACACTTGAACACAAAATGAGGAAAGTGGTATACGATTAAATACACAATTTAAGCTTGTTTTGACGTATATGTTACTAGTTTAATATTTATTATTTATTTTACTCATACAGCAATGTAATGTAATCCTCAGCGAAGGTTGCCAACTCTTGCTCAAAGATATTAAAAACATAATGATATCTGAGTTAGCAAACGCTTATGGTTATGTGTGGATGAGATGGCAGATATTAAAAAAATTCTGTTATTAATTTACTAATTAAATATAATAAATAAATAATAATTGATTGCAATCGATATATTTTGTCTTAATTGTTATTAAGCACTTATCCAGATACGAGTGTTAACAATCCAACTTAGCTAGTCTAAATATCTACAATATAGCGCAAGTCTCCACATTCTCTTTGGTAAATGATGTTCGTAGCGGGGTTAAAATATTTTTATATGATGGGAATACCTTATTTAACACTAAAATTATTTTGAAGTCAGACCTGAAGAAGTTTATGGTGTCTTGTAATGAATAAAGTTATTGATTTGTGTCCACATATATTTTTGATTCGTCCATACATAGTAGATGACTTATGAATTTGATATTTCGGTTATGGCAGTTTAATTAGCGCTTAGTATGTTTAATAAGGGGTTAAATGCATTGCACAACCATTTTATTGTTGTTTCTGTTGTTGGCAGTATATTTCGTTATCTGTTTCCGCTATAAGAGAAGTTTATTGTTGATATTTTCACTTATTTTGTGGCACATTCTAAGTCTAACGACGGGTATCTTTTCACCCAACCCATGTATCCATGGGTTTGGGTTTGGAATGTACGCAGTTGGTATTATACGACTTTATTATCCACTACGAACCATTGTTTACTACAAATTTTATAATGTTTTGTGCGCCAATTTGAAGTTCATAATTGTAACATTACAATCGGTGGCACGTATTGTTACTATTTCTTCATTCCAAACCCCTTTTAATTCGACTGTAGGAGGTATATATTTTACTATTTTCTTGTTCTTTCTGTGTAGTGTTCGTATCATTTAGTATCCCGATGCTTATTATGTGTTTTCTTTTGCTTTATATCAATAAGTGTAATTCTGAACTGTTAGTTGTAATTATTACTATTGTTTTATAAAACTTATAATATAAATTTCTTATATAGTATTTCAAGACATCAATGTTAACCTACATTAGTATTATAATTAAGAAATATTTCAAGAATTTTATCAAAAAGTCTGCACGTAGATTGGTATAAATTGCAACAGTCGCTGTGAGTTGACAATAAAGTAGTATTACGCAAACGAGCATAAGAAACTCAATTTGAAGAATGTTGGAAAACTGACATAATTTAATAAATATCTTGGAAATATTTTAGTACATGTATTTGGACATAGTTTCAAAAAGACCTTTGCATATTTTATTTGTACTGCTGATGAATTTTTAAATCTAACTGCAAAATATTTTTAAGTTTTCTTCTTAAAAATATTTTACAATTAGATTTAAAAATTTCAAAAATTCCCTTTAATTTTTCGATTCACATAAATATGTATTTGAATATGGATAAATTATTCCAAGATCGGTTCACAGCTACTTAAATTGTATAAATTACTACTTCATGGTGAAATAAATTGAAAACTTTTTATATTTTTCAATGTCCGAAATCCAAAAAATATCGTAAATTCAGTATATAGTCCATAATATGTTCTTTTAATATTAAAAAGACCACACGCATTTTTTTATGTATTTTGTAAACTAATTAAAAGTAACAGTAAAAAGCACAGGGTGTCGTTTATGTGTAACGCATTACTGAAAGCGATTCTTTTCGTCGTATTATCATTATTAGCTGTTAATTAGCTCTAAAAAGGAACTAACATTTCAGTTTCGAAATTGATTTTTTCCCATACTCTTGGAACATTATTATTATTGTTGTTAAGCAACACAAGCAGTTATAAAAGTTTCTATATTTTTTCTTAATCGCGTCGAACTGCTACTCAGAGAGCGTAATTGGCCAAGGAGCTCTAGTGAGACGCGTAGAAATTGTTTAAATTGAGAAATTAAATTTTAATTTTGCCTGGAACAGCTGTCTTCGGAATTTTTATAATATACGGTTTGTTTACATAAGAATACTAGTAATGAGATGTTTATTACAAGGCCTGCAATTATACTATATGTTTGAAACTTTATTGGGCGTTATTGCAATAAAAGCATATAATAGGCACTAACACAGATAACTTCTGTTTTTCAGTCCTCGTTAGTAAAGAAAATACACATGTACATACAACTACTTACTAATTATTTTTTGAAGAACGAAATATTAATTATTTTACATTCGAAAAAGTTCTATTCAAAAGTGATTTGTACTTAATATTAGTAAATGAGATTTTCGAATTTTTCGAATATTTATGTTACATTTATAACGTAAATGAGTAGGGTATTCTTACAACAGCGTATTCAATGTTGGGCCACAATACGTCATTTTCATACAATTGTATATGTCCTTCTGTACATTGAACATGTCGAAAACAATTAATACTAATGGTCGGCCCCTGTGAAGTGCAATGGTTTAAAATAGAACAAAATATTATTCATTTTGTCAACGCAAGATATGTGAAATTAATAGACATCAATCATCTTTGTTAAATATGCAGAAATACCACATCGTTATCATAAGCCAATGGTACAAAGATGGATACGTAACTTTTGTGAAGTTCACATTCAACAACGGCTCGATTTGTAAAGTAATGACAAATTTGTCACGGAATATGATTTAAACCCTTAAATTAATTATTAATTCTTCAAGAAAAGATATTATAAGATGCTAAGTGTGTTCATATGATATTCTTACACAATACAGTGGCGAATGTTTTAAATGACATTGTTATAGGCGACTTAAGATTCTTATCATGTCGTGAAATTGTTGACGATTAGAGAGGATCGGTTTTGTTAGCCCACACTAGCGCGACTTGAGTTTAGGAGCCGTCGAGCTGTATGAATTTATTTATAGCTATATCGCACAATGGTATATTAGTTAACATTTTCGCTTTTAGACTATATATCGGTGGTTCGACCAGAGCTACGCAGATGAACGAAACCTTTGTCTAAGCAAAAACAGGTGACAAAGTATACATAAAATTATTAAATATATATATATATATATATATATATATATATATATTTTGATTTAGTATTAGTAAAATAGGAGTAGATAAAATAAATTAAAAATGATATATATTTGTAAATGCCGGCGAGTACCTTTAAGATAAATCTGAATTACAATATAATTTTTCAACTTTTCCGAAGCAAATTATGCTTCTCTATATGTTAGTGCATGTATAATAAATTGATTATATCTTGAGCACTATTCCAGTGTTAATCAAACAGTGGCTGCTATTCACGAGAGATATTTTGTTTTCAATATGTATGTTTTGTGTAGAATTACGACAATCTTAACGTATCCGTTATGGTACTCAACTGAGGTTACAGTATATATTTAGACCATGGCATATTAACATAGACAATGGACGGGTTTCGACATGGATCGAATTTTGGCCCACTGCTTTTCGTTTTATTTATTAATGATATCAACTGTCCTGCACTAGCATATGTTTAGATCTACTATCGAATAGCTTTCGTCGAGAACATCTGTAAATTGCAATTAATTCTGAAATACATCCAAACACGATATAACACTTATCGACCAAGGATGGATGCGAATAAATGTTACGTAGTGACATATACATGAAAAACTGCACCATTACTGTTAGACTACAGAATAGGTGATAGAGTTACTTTCGACCATCAACTGACATTTAGATCATATATTCTGGCAATTTGAGCATCATCATGTAAATCTTATGGATTTTTAATGCGTTCTTCTATATACTGCAGTGATATTAAAGTATTAAGAGCTTATGCTCGTTATTAGAAAGCTGAAATTTGCTGATATGGTACGGTACTTTACTTTTGCTTTTCATTGTCTCCTACTTGATGAAATTCATAGACAATTTCTAAAATTGGTGGGTGAATGGAACGTTTCCACCTATTGAAACGGGTCAATCAGTACTGAAGAAAAATGCAATCTTTTATGGACAGAAGAAAAGTATATTGTGCATAGTTTTTGTGAAGTTTATTGCAAGGCAAGATTGACTGTGAGCTTTTTTGTCACGAATGGCTTTTCATGACAACACTTTCCATTTTGCGACGGCTGGTACCCATGTTCTATCAAGAGCGCCTGTAACATTAATGCGTCGCATTGTTAATACAATTATACTAAATAGTTTTTGTAATTTCAATATTATTTGCCTTAGTACTAAGAATATGGACCCAGTTTTGAATTTTTTTATATATCAGTATCCAGTTTCCTCGTATATTTTCATATTCTCCTGCTTTATATTTTACATTTATAATCATTTTATTCGCTTGTATTTACTTTTCATATCTTTGTACTATAATTGGGAAATCTTGTGGGATAATAAAGATCTATTATTATTATTATTATTATATTATTATTTAAAGAAGTAGGTGACAAAAAGCTCCATAATTTGAACAAGAAAACAGAAGAATTAGATAGAGTAATCATTGTATAACTGATATATGATACATATACAAGCAGGTGTATGTTAAAGTAAATATTGTATCGTTTTTGTTGATCGTCCATACTGTCTTGTATTACCTTACATATAAAGAATTAATAGAAAATCCGTTATCTAATGGTTTCCTAGAATTATATTCAAGAGTTTTTCTGTAGATGTCGCATGAATTTACTAATTAACGTACACACATTTATATCTATTTGTAGACACACGTGGTTTACAACTTTAAGTAACATCTAACACAATTTTAAGAGACTTCAATCGTTTAGGCTGAAATTAAACTTCCTGTAGTACAAGAAATATGGTAATACAGTTTGCATGAATACTTCTAAATCTCAAGAAGCCAAGAGTGTATTTACCTTTAACACAATTCCGAAAATCAACAAAATTATGTTTTAAATTTACACATTTTCGGCTTTAAACGTTCCAAAAATTAATGTTAGAATTTGACACATCGAGACTAATTAACGGTACTTCTACTGACTGTTTGGTTCTAGAAAAGCACGAAGAACGTACACATTAGTGGCTTTCTTTTAAAACCAGAACATGTTTTCGAAGCTTTTGTGCTGTAATGAGACAATTAAAGGCTTTTTCAGGTTAGATAATAAGATGCGGAGTTTTACGCGGCTTCTGATTTAATTTCCGTCGACTAAAAGGCGAAAAAATAAAGTGAGCGCTTTTACATAACGATTACGCTTTAGGATTTCGAATGAATAATTACTTACCTCTGTAAGCGGTATTATTCTATATTATAGTATTTTTTCGTGTATTTTTACTATATGTACTTGCTTTATGTTGGGAATTTTCGGCTGTGATTAAATAATTTGGTTTAAGAAAATTGATCTTTTTTGTGGTTAACTTGTTGAGTAACACAAAATTATATTGATCTACCTTATATACAAATATTAAAAATTCATTAGTATACGCTGTAATTATGGAAGTATATTCTTTTATTGTAATAGCAACTTGAAATTGACGTTTACTTTTGAATTAATACATTTAATTTTGCATCATTGCAAAAGTCTTGATAACATGTACGACGTAACACTGATTTAAATTAAATAAGGTTCGTTTTGTACTTACTCGATAAAATTTATTGATCTAAACGTTTTTTTAATCACTCAAGGTTGATATATAACCCCTTCCCACATTAATTTCCGTGTTCTGTGTACGTATTTCGACAACTAAGTTGTCATCATCAGCAGATAATTAAACAGTGTCGCACCTGGAAAACTACGGTAAAAATACCCGTACGAAAACAACTTCCGCACAAGATCTGTACCATTGAAAGCCAGCTATGGATACATAGGCTTCCGACACCCGTGGATTGTTTGATGGAAAGCATGACAAGCTTCATTAACATCTTGAAGTCTCTCAATGCAAGTCTAGTAAACGCTAGAAGGAGCATTATAGAAGTCCATAAAGTCAGTTTTTCTGAAGTTACATATTTTGAAATTAGCGTTTCCAATCAAAAAATACATATAGTGATAAGGAAATAAGTGAAGTTTGGTCAGAAGAACGTGTAGATGATTACTTCTAAGTAGTGTACCATAAAAATGAATAAGTTTAGCGATTAGGAAGGAACCAATTATTGATTGCTCTAAGGCGCAATATATTATGCTCAAAAGACATTAGTCAAAACGTAACACAGCATTTGAGACTGAGTAAAATTTGTGCAAGGTTCGTACCACACAAGTTAACTGATGATCAAAAATTCTTCCGAATTCAACATTGCCCAGACTAGATTAAAGACTCGAAAAAGGACGAAAGATTCAGGTATTCTATTGTAATTAGCGATGAGACGTGGTATTCCTCTGAATGGAAACATCCAAGGGAAGAAAAACCGAAAGAAAGTCGTTTGGAGAAGTCAAAAGTGAAAACAATGTTCTTTTCTTTTTATGATTTGAAAGTGCACAAGCAGTTTATGCTGTTTAATATCTCGGTGTTATGAAGCATTTTTGACGCGTATTCGTCGTGTGCGCCCTCAATATCGTGAATAGGTGGGGCGTTTGTTACATGATGATTCACCATCCTATCATTTGACGCTTATCGCTGATTTTCTAACGACAAATGGCATTTTAACCATCAATCATTCATCGGATTTGCGCCCTGTGATTTCTATCTGCTCTCCAAGCTACATTTGCTGATAAAAGGACAGTGTTATGCTAACGTCGAAGCCATTCAAAAGCCGTCGAGAACGATCTTGAAGGACATCTCTAAAGATGAACTTAAAAATTCATTCGACATTTTTATTGATAGTGCAAAACTTTGTATTGAAGCCGAAGGTGACTACTTTGAATAAAATAAATGAATTTTATCCAAATAGTAAGTTTCTGTTTTTATTTTTAAAAAGTTCCGTTTTCTCTAAGATAGATTGTATATTTTCTAAACAAAATGAGTCGCCCTTATTGAAAAGATAATTACAATGTTTTATCTGCTGAGTCTTTAACTTTCATTAAGCCATTTATTTTTTTTATTGAGTACTATCTAATACGTATAACATTGATAAGTAATTTTAAATTTTGCATATCTTTAATAAAATTTTAAATGAAGTTGAAAATGAAGTTAATATAAAAAGAAATTTAATCTCCATTATAGTCTTGAATCACATTTAAAAAAAATAAAACACATGCAAAATAAGCAATGGATAAATCACCTTCCCTTAAATCTTATTGCGTAAATTTGATGATAGTAGATCTGAGCGAAACATCCAAATACCTTTTGGAGGTCCATTAGGAGTTACGGAAATCGAGTCTCTCTCCATAGGGACGGCCTTGTATTACGTTAGACACACGGATTTACTAGAAAGTTAAGGGAAGCCACAAAAGGGATGTAGTAGATTGAGTAATGGCAGAAATACAGTTGAACTTCCCGATGTTAAATTCATTTGTGCCTTTCTCATTACTTACGTAAACGACTTCATTACCTTTCAAAACTTCGTCCAATTATGTAAATATATTTTTTTCTTGACGCAATGCTTGCACCTACGTATATAAAATACTGTCTTATTTGTTTATGTAATTCAAATTACTTAATCGTTTATTTGCATTTAGAAATCGTTTGCTATCCGCTGCAGATAAAGCCATATATCATTCTATCTTGTGTTTAAAATTTTAATAACACCTATTCGAGTAAAGTGTTAACAAATTCATATGTTCAACTTAAGCGAGTATTTGTATTTATGGCTTTGATATGATAAATTATATGTTTTGTACTATTTTGTATTTTTAGAGTTTTCAAGTTGCTTTATCGTATGGACATCCATATTATGAGACTTTAGAAATTAATTAGATAGGAATAATATATGTACAAGATTTTATACGCCTAATCTATCTCAGTTTTAACTGGAAAAATTTTGTTAGTAACGTGTTAGTGTGTGATCTTGGAATATAAATTTCTCGTAATGTAGTACCTGATTAAAGAGTTGGATTATTTTAAATGCCTCCTCTTCTGGAATCATATTAATTACATAAGTTGAATTAAGCTGAAGTCTATCAAAATCTTTAATTTGAAAGTTAATTTTTGGTATACACGTACATATGTACGGGTGTAACTGAAAAATTAAAAATATAGTATACGAGATTGTCAGATTGTTATAAAAGTTTTTAGCGATTTTTGTAAAAGATTTATAGAAAAAAAATATAAGCTCTGTTATTCTTGGTAGTTTTTGACCGTCTATCAAGAAATTTGAAAATTGCATTTTAACAAAACTTGATATTTCTTCCTCCAAAAAAATTTTTAATGAACGAAAGTAATTCAAATATAAACCGGAATTTATATCTTACGTCTCTTGTGTATAAATTGAAACATGGGTTTTAAGAACAGTAGGTAGGGATATATGGATGTCATAATTTAAGCACTGTCCAGGTATCGTCGTGTCTTCAGCCTGTATCGTGATGTCAAAGAAAGAGGTATAATACATAACTTCGTCCGATGTTTTACGATTATTTCAAGAAGAGATTATTAATAATATTAATCCATATCTTCGTATCCTCCAACAGCTTAACACTAATTACAGGTGGTATTGGTCGACCATAGGTTATTATTATGTCCGTGATTAGATTTCATAACAACCAGCAGTATGCTATATAGGAAATGGCTTAACAGAAGAATATTCGAAATTTTAAGTCTTTTAAGCACTATGGCATCTTCAGTCTAGAAATTTTCACTTGACATAATTCATAAATCGCTTTCATCGTTTGCATTGCTCAGTAAAGATCAGACGTGAGTGCTTAATTAAAGTAATAGTGTACCAATTAAGTCTTGGCAAATGCTTAAAACACATACAAACATGTAAATATCTTGAATACTGACAAAACTTAATATTTGATTCTAACACCTTAGGAGTAAAATTATAATTCACGGCTTTGGTAGAGATTGAAAATTATCAACTTGTTCTGGCATGAGACATTTATTTTCATTTTTCTTTTAAAGTGCGAGAAACGGAAATATCGTATTAGTTGACGTAACCAAGCTTTTGCAAATGATCAAAATGGTACTGTTCAATATTATACTTTCTGTTATATAGTGTAGCGTGAGTTATTTTTAACTAGAATTCATTTGGTCTTCATCGATGGTGGAAGAGCTTCCTGACTGTAAGTTCCTTACGAATTGCTGACTCTGTTATGGTACCACTATAACATTAAACACCACATATTTTTCTGGAAGCTTGAGCAACATTTTTCGTTTTCCATAATAGAAGAGCACTAAATGCAAAAGGTGGTTTTCGTTTCCTTCTATTATGAAAATTACACCAAAATATCAAACAGTACGCGAAACAATTTTGCAACCATAAATAAAACTTTTTAAGCTGCCAACTATTAAATCATGTATGTATTTGATACATTCGTAGAACCTATAACATTTTGGGACAGGTTCAAGTATCAGACTGTTTTTGCAAAAATCGCTAATCGATAAAGTTTCTAAAACTTTTTTGCCAAGATAACTTTGTTTTGAAAGAATAATCAAATAATACAATGAAGTTACGAAATTTTTTTTTGCAAAAGTCTCTTTGCTTAATAAACAATGAGCAGCGAAATTGCTCAGGTACGTGACAAATGCATTGTGCAGCCATTGTATAATCACTATTGCGTAATCGCTATTGTTTATTAAAGTAGTCAAAGCATACGCTGTCCGTAACTAATGAGATCGAAAAAAATTTTGCCATGCTGAGAAACAGGTGATAAATCTTTAAAAATGTGCTAAGTAAGTGCTTCTACTTGACAGTTTAAAATAGTGTGAAACATACCCAAAGAAAGTTTACATTGCGTCATTTAATTCAATTCTACTTTTATTAGTTCTAAATACTTTATTATTACAGGAATATGCCACAAGCATTTCCAAGTACTCAACTTGTGGTCATTATGGATTATTTTACAATTTAAGAATTTTCGTGCTCTTCTTCACATATCAAAAGATAAAATGAAACAAGACACTCTAATATTATTCTGCTGAATAGGAAAAAAACAATAAGATGAAAGACTAATTCTGTTGCCTCAATATAATACCATATGATTGGAGGTAGAATGGTTAGAATATATAACCTAGTAATCACAAATTTTGAGAAAGATCAAGTACAAAAAGAGGCAGAAACTTTGTCTGTAAATTACAGGTTCCTAGAGAACGTAGGGTGTCTAAACAATGAAGAAAAAAGTGCACTAAGAAATTAATAAAAAATAAATTGTCCAGACACATTATTGTAGGAGCAAAACAAGCCTGAGAGTTTACTTTCCCTCCTATTTAAATTTTAAGAAGAAGTCGACCTTGTAGTTCTTTTTACGATGTATACACATTGCAGAAGGTTTTTTAAAAATCTACTGCCACCTGATGAGATTTGAGCTCATGATCTTATGTTTACTTAGTAGAAAGAAACAGAAGTCGGATTTGCAATTGGCATCTCAAAAAATAGCCGAAACCATTATGCAATTAAGCTATAGCAATCTGATAAAGAAGGTAATTATAGTTCAGTTATACACATACCAACCAGAAATAAAGGAAGACTTCAAGGATAATGAAATATAGAAAATAAAAAAAAACTAAACGTGTCGTTGAAAAGATGCGGTCAATATTAGTGATGAATTAGTCATATCACAGCCTGAGGAAAACTAATAATATAAACGAAAATAGGGCGCATTTTTAATTAAAATTCATGGTTACTAATAAAACACTTAACTAAATAACAATTTACTTTAAAAGAATTATTTTTTCCCATTTTAATGGTTAAGAAAGGTGAAGAGAATGAATAACTTTAATAATATTTAAGTATAATAATATTCTACGTAATAATTGTTTATTTTTGTACTCCCATCGAACAATCTTTTTGAATTATCTATCATATGAACCATAATCGACACATAGTATTATTCTCATATTTTACTAGTTTCATCGAAATAGGTGCTCATCAAATGCCGATTTGGAAAGTTTTATAGCCGATCATTATTGCACCAGGATAATGTAAGGCCATATACTGCTTGCTGAACTAAGTAAGTTTCAAACGAACTGCAGCAGAAACTACCCCGATATGCACATTATTCGTCTGATCTGGCGTGCAATGACTATCATTTATTTCCAGAATTGAAGAGACGTCGATAAGGTGTTCGATTTCAGGGTTTAAATGACATAAAACGAGCTGTAAACTAATGGGTGAAAGGTACACGAAAAACTTGTAATTCTAAATTGACACTTAATAGGAACCAATACCCATCTAATAATCATTAATATATGTGCTGTTAATATATACATATATTATTAGCACTGGTCAAAATTCTATATACAAGGGGAACTAGAAAAGTAATCTATATAACAGTGATAGAAATAACTACCTGTGCGTTGCCCGGTATCGTTGAGTAATAGCAACATTTTTCTGTTTATGCGTCAAATTTGGCTTTAATTTTTTCATTATTTTGCGCATTTTAGTCTTTCGCAATAAAAAAATGTATGTTGTGAAAGTAGAACATCGCAACATCAACTTGTTGACTAAGAAGCAGAATAGTCTTAAAACAATTCAAGAATGAATGACAGCTATGTATAGGTACGAGACCTCGTCGTATTTTAAAATGAAATATTGGTCAAAACTGTTTCATAGGGTTGGCAAACAAATTGTATGTTGCTGTATGTTCGGCAGTCCTACAGAGGTACAATTGAAACATTTCCACTAATATAAAAAATGTGGTGATCGTCTATTGATTGTAGCAATTTATGTTGGAGCCGAATCGTTTTCCAAGGTCCCAAGTTTCGATAGTTGCCCTTTTTAATATCATAGTAGCATACTCAAATTTAGCCTCTTGTAATGATGTGTTTTAAATGACACGATCCATTGGAAAAACGCACATCTACACTATCTCACATTGTATTTCCCTGGCCGTAGACAAATTCAGGGGAAATATACGCGGACGAAATTTACGTACTTTCAAATGTAAAATGAGGTCAATTGTCTTCACAGCAATATTTAGAAGTCCTTGAAGACTCTTTACGGTAACATGCCAGTTCCCTTCAATCATGTCTTAAAAAAGTTCAGTATTTTTTCCGTAAGAGCCGTTTCTGGCTTAGGAACTTGAAACATGATATTTAAGGAGAGTTTGTTCAATCTACCACCGTTTGTACTAGTTAAGGAGCTCTATTTGCTTAAAATATTTCTTATGGTTAATCACTTGTAATTGTAAACAATTAGAGTTCTATAATGCTCCTTGTTTAATTCTATGATTTCTTGCAGACATGATTTTATTTTAACCTTTTGTAGTTTAAAATTATATTTTGTAACTTTGCCTACCTAAGTAATAATAATAGACACAATAGAAATCTTCAGCTGCATCAAAATGAAGTTGGGATTGGTTAAATGTAGAATATACTCCATAATTAAAGGAAAAATACATACAAGTAGGTGTAATGGAAGAATTTCAACAAGAAGAAATATTCAAATGTCTTGGCATAGCACAAAATCCTTTTAGTAATCATACAGTAATTAAAACAAAATCAGGAAGAATTTAAGAAATGCTTACCTACATAAGTTCATTAAAACCACAAAACATCAAATGTGTCATCAATATCCTCTAGTAGAATACTGTTTACATTACTTAGAGAAGTATGAGACAGGGCTTTCATTGATGCAAAATTTGCGCACTATAAACAAGTAAAGAAAAAAGACAATAGCAGAAATATACAAAGAAATCACACCTGTAAATTTCAATAATATAGATTTCAATCCAGAGAAACTTATAATAGCCAACAACAATAAAATAGAAACATGGAAAGACAAAATAATACACCAGGGACAAGAAGCCAACCACTTGGAAATATTTATGCAGAAACTGAAAGTTTCGTGATTACCATACAAGATCGGGTTGTGAAAATTATAAACTATAAATATATGATAAAACAAAACGGCATGGTAGACATATGCACACAAAACAGTGTATTATAAATAAGCTTTATCATCTATGAGATTAGCGGCAACAGACATAAAGTAAAATTTTGTAGAGTCTTAACAATAATAAAATCTCATTTTTTGTATTATAAGTTGGTAATTTAAAGTGATTAAGCTATAACAAATGCAAAAATTAGGTACATTTTAATTGAGACTGAGGTAGATTAAATTAATTAATTAAGGTTAATACAACCCCTTTCCATAAAAATTGTCGTATTACATATACTTCTTTCGACGACTAAGTTGTCAACATCCGCAGAGAATTAATCACATTGTAGCACAGAAGCAAAGTCTGTACCAGACTTACACCGTCGAAAGCCAAACACACTATAGATCCGTTTCGATAAATCTATTATTCACCTAGTTGTTTCGACGAATCTACAGTCTGCGTTTGGCTTACGACCGTGTAAATCTGATGCAGACTTTGATTCTGTGCAGGGTTATCCGTGGTTCCAGGCGTGACACTGTGATTAATTATCAGTTGAAGAATCACAACTTAGTTGTCGAAATACGTATACAGAATACGAAAATTATTGTCTAAACGGGTTATATTAATCTTAATTGATTAATACAAAAATTAAGTTTAGCATTTCTTCATGTAATATTTTGTCGACTTCGTTTACCATATTTATTGTAGTACCATAATAGGTGGTCGTTCTGTTATACAGTCATTTTTTATTGTAGGAAAAATAAGTATTAAAGCAAATTTATGAGTAGATGAAATAAAATTTTTTAGAGAACATTAAATTTTATAACAAAATAAAATAACTTTTTGCTTCGTTTATTCTGAATTTATGGGATTATCTTAACCCGAACTAAAAATTACTACTTGATTTTCCGATAATTAGTTATAACACGATCTATGTAATCACGGTAAATAATCCCTAACGAGATTCTAGCAGTAGTAAATATCATGCGACCTTGTATTTTATATTAAGTTACACCACGGATTTTAATACCAATCGCCTGAAAATATTACACACTTAAAATAACTCAACCGCTTAATCAATTACACCATTACGGAAAGGTTTATATACCAAACTCACACGAGTTACACAAATCTTCAACAGAATTCCATGTAATGTTATAATACATTGTACGGCTACGTTAGTTTGAATTGGATTTTGTTACCGATCCTAAGAAAAAATGACCAATTAAGTTTCAGGAAATATACAGTAACATGGTGTCGTATATACTTATAACATACACACTTATAGCTTCTCACGTTTGTTCAAATCGCTCGGTATACGAAGCCGAACTTACATACATATATACAAGAATCAAGTTGGTCGAGTATAATGATTATGAACAACGAAACTGGAATCTTACGGTTGCCACCTGTCTCAATACTACACAGCCATTGGTCCAGATTTTGTTGTTTTTTGTCAGCATCTGACGATGGATTTTTAAATCGTTCTGTTAGCGGAATACGAAAAATAACACTTCCAAGGCTGTCTTTAATGTATCATATATATTGTGTGTGTGTGTCTGTGCGAATATATACAATGTTTCTTCCGTCTTTACATTGTCCCATAAGTTAAAAATGGAAAAAGAAAACGTAATGATACTTGTTCTCATTTTCTAGTATTAAAAATAATAAGATCACCTGAAGGGAATTGGTTCCACAAGAAATTTCATTACAAGATACTCCTGTATTCAATTTTCTTAATGGATAATAATCATATTAAAATAATAACATTTTGTGTATCTACTTTATATGTAAACGTAATGTGATCACGTCAATTTTTAATTTTAAAAAAGGTATGAATTGATAAAAAATTAAATATTAATAATAATAATAATAATAATTTGTAGTAAATAAGGACAATAATATTTAACTTGTAACAATACCAGGTATACCGGAAAGTCATGACCGGTTTTTCGTCACAAATCTACGAAATTTTCAAGAAAATGGAAAAATTTATTTATTCAAAGTATTGGTCAATTGATTCTACACAGTTTACCCATCTTTCTGGCAATTTATGGATGCCATCCCAAAAAAACTGTTTGTCTTTTAAGGAAAACCATGCGAAAAGGTGATAGACAGGGCAAGGTACGGTGGGTGCGATATTATGTGCCAACCAAGTGCTTTCAAAGCTGCTTTGTGCGGTTTTGCTATATGAGACGGAGTGTTATCGTGCTGTAAAATCACTTTACCGTGTCTTCGGGCCCATTCTGGAGGTTTTCTCTATTAATGCATAGTTTAAATTAATACTTTGTTGTCGGTAGCGATCAGTATCAACTCTTTCACCAGGTTTCAACAGTTCGTAATATACCACGCCACCCTGGTCCTACTAAACACAGAGCATTGTCGAAACGATTTGGCCTTGGAGTTGATGGGCCGGCTTCGCCATGATTTTTTTGGTTTTCGAAATAATTCAATTTTTCATCGTCCGTCACTATTTGATGCAGAAATGACTTTCGATTATACCTTTGATTCAGTATTTCACAGACGATTTTTCAATTTTCTTTTTGACTCTCATTCAATTGCCGTGGCACCCATTTTCCCATCTTTTGAATTTTTCCCATTGCTCGTAATCGGTCGCAAAACGTTTCTTGGGCCACATTTAACGCTTCTGCCGATTGTTTTTGAGTTTGGGTGGGTCTTCATCCAATAACTGCTGCACTTTCGCATCTTCAAATTTTTTCGGTCTACCAGAACATTCCTTATCTTGAACATCAAAATCACCACTTTTGAATTTTCGAAATCACGCCTCACGTGTTTTTATGGTTGGACCATAAGATATATAAGAAAAGTACTACATGCTGCAAATGTACTTCTTCAGGCACGAAACTCGACATTTTCAAAGAGGTATAAATCTATGATAGTGTCATTTTCGCAAAATATAACATGTTCGGAGGTTGATGCCAATATAATGTAGTAGTTTAAGCCTAGCGATATCTGTTAGAAGACCCGGTAATGACTTTCCAGTACACCTGGTAATTTTATAATACTTCTTAAGAGCAATAGAGTGAGGTTATGTATGATATACATATATTCAAAGCTTTTAATTTAAAGGTAATAAAATATAGTTATTCCTAAATAAAAATAAGAATATAATCTGGAGCCAAGAAATTGTACATATACTGCCAATTGTAATAGGAGCGACAGGTGCAATCTCAAGTTACTAGAGGACTTAATATTCGGACAAACATCTACACGAACATGCTAAAAGCAGCTGTCTTTGAAACGTGTGATATTGTCATGGGAATGTTTGCTCACCACCTAACATACGATACATACACCACGTAAATACAATCACCGCAACTATTATTATTTATATTTTGTATTGTTAATTGTGTAATTTGTAAGTGTATAAATTTGTCGATAAATCGAATAATGAAGCAGTCCAAGCCTCGTTCGTTGGCAATTTACACCGTAGTTTCCTGATATTTGAGGCTAAGAAAATGCTTCGGACCAGCAATTCATAGTACATAATATATGTAACTGCATTCAAAGAAAATGTCATCGAGATATTTGTTTCCGTTCTTCTTCATTTGGCACATTGAATTCCTAACCATAGAATTTATTCTACATGTTGCTATAGAAAATGTATTAGCACATAATTGTATGCAATTGAAAAACTACCACAGGTTTCATTTAATATCTATTTCTATAATACAATTTATGGTATCTTAGCAGAATCGAATTCATTGTTGTCTGTGGTTCAAGTGTGAAGACGCATGCCTGGTTTTTCTCAAAAAGTGTTTGTATTATATGTATGTATATACTATATAAAAAGCGGTTAAAATTTCTGGATTCCATAATGGTCATTGTCTAGAATGAAATTTTATGTTTAGAATATTATTCTACATTTCTGGATGACAAGACAACTTGGGACAAAAAAAATATCTTTTTTAAAAATGCTTTAACTTCTTGAAAAAGCTAATTTATAAATATATTTCCGTATGATAGGGTGGAATCTCTAAAATAAATAATTTGACAGAATTTAATTAATGTGTTATTTACACATATAAACAACTAAATGGAAAACAAATTCTTCCTTTTCAAATTTTTTTTGGAAACATTCATTTGTGTCACATAAATATAAAATTCGCTGTAAAAAATCAGAGGTAATCGGGATTTGGGTCTTCGTTTCATTGTAGCTTATTCAAATAACGAGAAAGTCGTTATTTTGCCTCGACAAATAAAAAATTTATGTACATCAAAAAATCTACAAAAAACAAGAAAACAAAATGTATTCATTACAGGCACCTGTTCTCGACATTATGCTCCAACAATTATAAGCGTAAAATATTTTAAATGTTCCTCGTTTCAGTCAAATTTAATTTTAATCATTTTTCTGTAGGCTTTCCCTTTTACTGGCTGAACATGAGGTAGAAGTAAAGAAAGGTTGAATGCTTGTCAGATAATTCACATACATTATTAAAGGATTCGCGATTTTATAGTACGATAACGGTGCGACTAAAAAATCTCCATTTGAATAAAAATACAATTTGACGCCCGATGTATTCAAAACTAATAGTGGGGATTTCTAAAGGACGTCGTAGAACTGATAATGTTTAATAAATAAGAATTATGGTAAATATTTACGACTCCGCAGGTCTTTATCATATTCTATTGATCTATGGTTCATATTCTCTTTGTGTCTTCGTTTTAGAAATATGAGAGGGAAATATGAAAGAGATACTGGGTAAGATTCGCTTTTTTTATGTAAATTGTTCTTTGTAATTGACGTGATATCTTGTATAATGGACTTCGTTATTCGTTATACCCGGATATTTCAAATATCAATGTTGAGGATCTTATTACAGTGAGCTTTGAAACAGATCTTTGATGGGAACTTGAAAATAGTTATTAAATGTTCGCAGAGTGTTTTAAAAATTGTTTTCCAAATTAACAATATGATAGTAGTGATTGTTGATAACAGTATAAGCGGTATTAATTCACATTGTGTACAAATATGTACTCAGTATAAATTTATATGTGGTAATACTATCTTAAAGATGAATCTAGAGTATTGCATTGTGTAAGAATATATTAGAATAGCTTCAAGTGTTGTATATGTCGAATAGGAATAATAGGGCTAGTACTGTTTATAGTAAAAATAAACGATTTCGATATGCTAAAGATTTAAAATATGGACTTGATTTAACAATAACAGTTTCAAAATAAAAATTTAAATACGAAATTTTGCATTATTTTAAAGGAAAAATTAATGTCATAATGAAGAGAAGATGTTAGAGGCACTGTCAATTCTCAATCATCTGCAGGGTTCCAGCTTTTTTAATGCAGTATTTATACTTATATACTTATGGGGGGGGGGGGGGTGATATACTTATATCACCCGTTTTATTTAAACTCGTATTAGTTGTTAAAAGCTATGGGAAACTCATTTTTCGAACATTATATCGCCTCTCTATATACGACCATTCCATCTGGAAAGCTATTAGTTCTAAATATCAATACCTGCAATAAGAAAACCAGATAGAAGTTGGGCAAGAAGTGACAGTCAGAAACCTGAAGCACATGTGGAATATATTGTATTCAACCCACTTTCTCCCAGGTACTCCGATAATATTGAAAAATTCCTTAAAACGCCCTGTGAATGTTACTATTAATTGGCATTTTGTTCAAAATAGTAAGACGGGAAACAAAGAATCCAAATCCATGTAAAGCTCGAGGATATGATCTTATTACAGAAGTTACTCTGAAACAACTCCTAAGGAAAGAATTAGTGTAGACTAGCACAGTATTTGCTAATATGGAAATTTTTCTAGATCATAATTGTGTGAAAATCTGATAGACCTATAGACAAAGTCAATTCTATTAGACCGATTAGCCTGCAGTCAATATACAGATTTAGCATCGATGTAGACCTACCATCATATCATTCCAGATTTTCAGTTTGGTTCGAAGAAGTAATATTCAATAGTATAGCAAACAGAGCAGTGAACAAAATCTCAGAATACCCAGAGGAATAGTCATTATATACAAGGGCATTTTTAAACTTAACGCAAGCATTTATTAAAGTATGGTACTTCGACTACTATATAAAATCAATAACTTATTTTCTACTTTATATTACTAGTGAAATACATTACAGAAGGACACTCTAAATCAAATACGACACCACATATTCGAACAATTACCTATTGGAGGCCTACCAAAAAGTTAGTCGAGTCCATTACTTTATCTAGTTCATATCTCAAATCTCCCTACCTCAGACAACACGTCATAGTAAAGTTTTTAATAACATGGACATACTAGCAACAGTAGAGATACTCCACTAGCATCACTACATTTATACCTTTGAACAATAGACTACTACATGAAAAATCACAATTAACAAGGCAAAATATGTCCAGACGACATTCGTCACCAGCAAAATAATATGTCTACAAATCTTCATCCAAAATACTCCTATTCCTGTTCACTGCGAGATAAAATATTTGGGATACTTTTATATCAAAAACCAATAAGGCAAAATGACCTTACTTTATAAACTCATAATAAAACTTATATGGGCATAACACATGGATCAATAAGTCCCGAGACTAACAATGAAAACAACATTTTTTTTGCAAAATTTTTTTTTATTCATCAACATAATCACCTTCAATGGTTCCAACGCTTTTCCAATTTTTCAATATCATGTTTATAAAAAAATTTATCTTTCGCTTCAAAATAAGCTTCAGTTTCAGCGATGACCTCCTCATTTGAGCCAAATCTTTTTCCCTGGAGCATTTTTTTAAGATCAGCAAAGAGCCAGTAGTCACTGGAGGCTAAATCTGGCGAATATGGGGGGTGGGGAAGCAGATCGAAACCCAATTCGTTCAATTTTGCCATTGTTTTCATCGACTTGTGGCAGGGTGCATTGTCTTGGTGAAAAAGGATTTTTTTTCTCTGCATGTGCGGTCGTTTTTTTGCGATTTCCTCCTTCAAACGCACCAGTAAGTCAATATAATAATCACTGTTGATAGATTTACCTTTTTCGAGGTAGTCAATGAAAATCACGCCATGTGTATCCCAAAAAACTGACGCCAGGACTTTCCCAGCTGACTGCTGCGTTTTCGGACGTTTCGGATGGCTTTCGCCAGCTGTGCGCCACTCAGATGACTGCCGCTTCGACTCTGGAGTGTAGTGATGTATCCATGTTTCGTCCATGGTCACGTAACGACGCAAGAAATCTTTTTTGTTGCGAGTAAATAGCGATAAACAGCTTTCTGAATCATCGACTCGTTGCTGTTTTTGTTCCATCGAAAGCAATCGCGGCACCCACTTGGAAAAAACCTTTTTCATGCTCAATTTTTCATGAAGGATAGTAAATACACTTCCATATGATATCTGTGTCATCTCAGCAATCTCACGGAGCTTCACTTTACGATCTTTCATTATATATATATATATATATATATATATATATATATATATATATATATTCATGTCACTTCACTCACATTTCCCGGTGTAACGGCTTCCACAGGTCTACCCGAGCGTTCCGCGTCATTTGTGTCGGTACGACCACGTTTAAACTCGGCAAACCACCGACAAATCGTTGCTTTTGATGGACAAGAGTCCGGGTAACATTTTTCAATCCATTGTTTTGCTTGCGTGGTGTTTTTACCCATTAAAAAACAATGTTTTATCAGAACACGAAACTCGGTTTTTTCCATTGTTTAAACAAACTACAAAACGACTTTACTCCAACCTCGATAACTCAGCTGTTTCTGGTCCGATCGACTTAAAATTTTGACACGTTTCAAGCAAAGGTTAGTACTCTAGAAAGACGTGGTTACTGGTTTACTACGAGCGCCATCTATGGGTTAGTCTCGGGACTTATTGATCCATGTGTTATGATGTTCAAGTTTAGGCTGTTACAAATTACCAAATAAATAAAATCATTCAAAGGCTACAATGTAAAATTCTATGCAGAGTTACCAATGCACCCTGATATGTTTCAATTCTGACACTCGATAATAACTTCCAACCTCTATTTTTAATTGACGAACACTATCCGTACTCTATAATCAAGGACCACAAGGACATGAGAACAGACTAATTGAAGAAATAAGAAACCCCCCAAGCAGAAGTTTGGTATTTTAGCAGCTATTTTGAAGAAGTGCTTGTTCAGGAAACAATATCCATTTGCTTTGATGAAGATAAATGCTCTGAGATGATATTCTATCTACTACATATGTTTCCGATAATTCACTCTTCGTCAGGTAGACGAAGAGGGTGTTATTAACGAACAACTCTTTCGTAGAGTTTATAGCATCTTTTCTATACAGAAAAATAATGAATAGAGGGAGGCAATGTTTATTCATTGCTTTTCTTTCTATTTTTTATTTCTGTGTGAGTCTTCGGTTTCTAAATTTATGTCTATGTATATATTGCTGCTATCTACCTTTCTTTGGTGCTTTACTCCCAATACAAGTACTTTTTATCTACTTTTTGTATTCTCTGGGAAGTCTATTTGAGCCTAAATCAGTTAGAGGATAGTTGATTTCTTGTATATCCATAATCTGTTCATATATTTACTTAACATTAAATGTCGACTACTTTTTCTTCTACAAATTCAGTTTTTTCGTT
Source organism: Dermolepida albohirtum (assembly GCA_031893035.1). NCBI lineage: Eukaryota > Metazoa > Arthropoda > Insecta > Coleoptera > Scarabaeidae > Dermolepida > Dermolepida albohirtum. Next base: position 715,523 of record JAVIWB010006558.1, on the reverse strand, counting down.
TTATTTGGATTTTAGGCTTAAATACTTTCTAGTTATTATTTATTCTCAATTAGTTTAAACTTGATACATTATAGAATAGGTACCTTTATTTTTAATATTTACATATGTACATCTATGTGTCTTCTTTCTTTTCTTGCCATTAAATCTTACTCACTTATATCATTTTCTGAATTTTTAAGTACCTTTTCTGCTTCCTGTGTGAGACGAGTTTCATTGAATGCCATTGTGAATTTCTCTTTCATCTTAATTATAATTATTAGAAATGCATGACTGACGTCATATCCTGGCAATAGGAAACGATATAACTTGGCGTAACCAAAATTAATTTATTACGATCTAATTATGTACCCTTTACAAAGGACAACTTCAATTAATGAAGTTCTGCAGTTTAAGATTTAAACTCCTGGCCTGGTTGGATAGAATTTTTGATGTTCACCCCTAAGGCCTTAGGTAAGCGGTCGTTTACTTTTTTTAATTAACCTGTTATTGCAGTGGGTTTCTACATAGTAAAAGATGCATGCGTTAACGAAACATTCATCACGTGGATATGGAAAGGAAATTTTTTTCAACCTTTTGCTTTTAAAAATGTAACATAGTACTATGTATCTTGGTTTAAATCGATATATAAAAATAATTATTCAAAAATGCAACAACATTCAAGTGTACAGAAAATGTGGTGAGCAATTGAAATCACACTTTATGCATTTATATACATTATTTTATTAAATGTTTAGAATTTTAGTAAAAACGTTAAATCTACTTATGTCTATGGATGGAGATTACATTATAATTCAGAGAAGTTTAATTTTATTTTAAAAGGGATATATATATATATATATATATATATATATATATATCCATATACAATATATAGATATATGTATATATGTATGCTCGAACGAAGGTTTTAATCTCTCAAAACCAACTAGAATTATGTTTCAATAGCTTAAATATAAATGTATCGCCCAGGATCGTCCGATGAGTTGACGATATATCTAATTAGTATTCTAGGGAAAGCCAGCACTAAAACAAGCATTAAAGGCAAAAATATACTAGTAATTTGTAGTTGAATTTGATGGAGCCTGTGGTTGATTGACTTGATCAATAAGGTTGATATATAACCCCTTTCCACATTAACTTTTGTAAATTCTGTATACGCATTTCGACAACCAAGTTGTCATCATCAGCAGATAATTTCAAAGTGTCGCACCTGGTAAAACACGGCGAAAAAATTGTACGAAAATCAAACTCCGTACGCGATCCACACCGCTCAGTGTACATCTTGGTTTTGAGCGGTGTGGATCGCGTACGGAGTTTGATTTTCGTACAATTTTTTCGCCGTGTTTTACCAGGTGCGACACTTTGAAATTATCTGCTGATGATGACAACTTGGTTGTCGAAATGCGTATACAGAATTTACAAAAGTTAATGTGGAAAGGGGTTATATATCAACCTTATTGATCTAGTAATTTGTAGTTTCTTCTTCAGCAGAAACAAGTATACACACATCAAAAACATAATATTAAGAATAATGTACACAAAATTCACGGAAGAGTAAATGAACGTGCTTTACAGTAAAGAATGTTCTAAACTAGAATTTAATATCTTACAATATTGGAAACAACAATGTTTAACAATGTATTTTGCAAATAATTAAATTTATTTATAAAAAAAGTGCCAATAAAATGGGATAAAGCATCGATATTGTATTAATATCTTATCTAAAATACAGGAATCGTTAAAGACATTCCGTTAGAAATAAAATACTTTATAGGATAATTCACAAAAAGAATCTCAAATTTAAAAATGTTGTGCTGTATTTTATTCTCAAAATTTTCTATATGTTCTCGTATTTCAGTAATAAGCATGAGGGTAATTAAAAGCTCAAAGAGCAAATTACAGCAATCTGCTTACGAATGATGTAAATTACGGGTGGGTTATCTATCGGTTTAAATTTGAACCACCGGTTATTTCGAATCTGGCAATATTTACGTTATTCTATTCTGTCAAAAAATTCAATATATTATCTTTACTGAACAAAATGAATCGATTTACGCTTGAGCAACGTTGGGATTTATTGGAAATTTATTTCCAAAACAAACGCACGAAAATGTCGTACAAAATTTGGTCGCAGAGAAGGACCAACAGTGGCCGGTATACACAAGTTTATAGCTAAAGTTCGTGAAATTGGTTTCATTGTTGATGAGCCAAGACGTGAGCGTGCTCATACAGTGCGTACACACGAAAATGTCGAAGCTGTGGCTGAGAGTGTGCGTGAGAATCCATGAACATCAACTCGTCATCGTTCTCAAGAATTGAACATTTCACGCACCAGTTCACGTCGAATTTTGCGAAAAGATCTCGGTATCACGCCTTACAAAGTTCGATTGGTTCAAGAGTTGAAGCCGCATGATCATCCGCTTCGTTTTGGCTTCGCTAGATGGGCCAACGAGAAACTGAACGATGATGTCGATTTTGCCAAAAAATCATCTTTTCGGATGAAGCTCATTTTCATCTTGGTGAGTACGTTAACAAGCAAAATTGCCGTATTTGGGGCTCAGTAAACCCACACGTGGTCTTACAGAAGCCATTGCATCCATTACGAGTGACTGTTTGGTGCGGCTTGTGGAGCGGAGGCATCATTGGCCCATATTTCTTTGAAAATGAGGACGGCGCAACCATCCCGGTCAGTGGAGACACTTATCGCACTATGATAACCAATTTTTTTGTGCCCGCTCTTCATGGTATTGATGTGAACGATGTTTGGTTTCAACAGGATGGCGTAACTTGCCACACATCTCATGCCACAATCGATTTATTGCGTCAAACGTTTGATGGTGATGTCAATTAGCCGCAAAGAAACTGCGATTTGACACCGTTGGACTATTTTCTGTGAGGCGCCGTTAAAGACAAGTGTTATGCCAACAAACCAGAGACATTTGACCATTTGAAGGCCAACATTCGTGATGCCATTGCCGAGATACGACTCCATACACTCGAAAATGTGCTCGAAAATTAGCCCGATCGAATGGGTACTGCGAGACCAGCAGCGTTGAAATAATATTGCATCTCTAACCGGAACAATTGTACTTCACAACAAAAAGATAAATTTGGCAAAATTTCAAACCATTTCTGTTTTATTGCATTTTTAAATTTAAACTTTTAAATGGCCCACCCGTTACAAAAATTAAAAATATTAATATGTTAATTCAAACATTTTAACTGTCTGTTTTCTAATTCCATCTACTTCTGTGTGTTTTCCTAAAATATAACACCAACATCAATAAATATACAATTTTATGTAAATACGTTTTATAACTATGTCGGAATTAATATTTTTAGACATAATTAACCTCTTCAGAGGAATTATTCAAGTCACGTATGCACAGGCGTCCTATCTCTGGAGCTGGTCGGATACATGCCTCTTTTTATCTCGTTATAATTCCCTCTAGAAGATTTGCTTTACCAACTCGATAGTTCAGACAACATAATTGCAAACATGTTGTGATTTATTCAATATGAATTAGTGAAGGTGAATTTTTTAATAGTAATTGAATAAGAAAAGTATATAAATATTATGTCAAGTGGTTATGATAATTTGTCATCCATAGTATAGTAATTTTTAACATTAAAAATAAGTCACGTTCAAAATATTTATTATTATCAACACTATCTTATCCATAGTTATATGTACATACATGTATTAGATTGATTGATGTAAAATATGAAATTTGATGACTGATATTCAAAATCGTTTATTTGCTAGAAAATAAATTTTTATTAATCAAAACAACTTATGTCTGTTTAAAAATAGTTTTAGCAAAGATTAACATAGTCATAAACACCATTTTAACTATGATATATATAAACACGCGCACTTTAATATAATATTGTTTTTTTTTCTACAATATGATGTCGAAAGCATTAATTTGTAATTAAAAAAATACATATAAATTAATATTGATATCCTTGACAAATCTTATTACTGATCTAATTCATAGAATGTCTACGTTTCTGACAATTATACATACAGTTTGTTAAAGAAACAGAAAAAGAAAGATGTAAAATGTTATCTTCGTTCAAGAATTCCAACGAATTTTTTGTTGGAATTCTTCTCTTACATATTTGGTTTTTTTTGCACACATTTCGTTACTGTACTTGCTTACGACTATAAGACGCCAATACTTTTCAAATAGACACACACATTACAACAACAACAACAAAAAAAGAAGTTTACTCAGTATAAAATCGGTCAAAAGAATCTTTGCATATTGAATGAAGACAAAAAAAGACAAAAATGCCGTTATTTCTCACGTATTTTGTGAATTTTGGTATTTTTTATAACTGAAATGGAATGTGAAAGGAGTAAAAAAGTGTTTAGTAATAAAGTAATTGTCTTTAATGCAACAAGTGACCCCATGTTTGAATATAAAAAAATGCCAGGAAAACGAGTTTTAAAATATATTAAACAATTGGTGTATTTCAATTACTATAAAGGCAAATCTGCCAGGGAAATAGCCAAAATCAGAACCGTGTACAATATCATATACCGTGCTGGGAAAGAAGGAAGACTCGAGTTAAAAGGATCCACAGGTAGGCCAAAAAAGGTGATGAGGCGAATTGGGAGCAAAATAATTAAAACTGTTTATAATAACCCGCAATCCAGTACTAGAGGATTAGGTCTTCAAGTGAAAAAAGATTTTGGGTTAAGTGTTTCCCATGAAACCATCCGTAATGTGTTACAAAAACACAAATATTCTTCACGAGTGGCTAGGAAAATACCCCCGCTCTCAGCTCAAAATATTGAAAAAAGATTAAGATTGGCCACCGAACACATATCACTTCCTTCAGAGTACTGGGACGATATTATTTTCTCAGATGAGACGAAAATGATGCTTTATTACCATGACGGACCGCAGAGCGTTTGAGGTAAACCTCTGACAGCATTATAAATGAAAATCTTATTCCTACAGCAAAGTTTGGAAAACTGTTCGTAATGGTATGGGGCTGTATATCCAGCAGGGAGTTGGTGTAATCAGGATTTTGGATGAAATAATGACTAAGGAAGTATATATTGATATTTTGAAAAACGAACTGACCGCCATCATTAAAATATTCGGTTTTATTGACTCGGATAATTCGAATAACTTGAAATACAAGTACTATAAACATAATGATCCTAAACATAAATCTTATTTATGTAGGTTCAGGTTATTATACAACTGCACCAAAGTTTTTGATACCCCTGCTCAAAGTCCTGATATTAACTCTAACGAAAATTTTTGGTTTCATCTAAAAAAAGGGTAGGAAAAGATCGCCAACCAATAAAAACGAATTGATAAGGTCCATTACAGAAGAGTGGAACAAAATACCGTTAGAATATAATACACACAAAATATTACCACTAAAAATTCAAAAATTTACATCAGGCTTAATATTCTATCAAGTGTGAAAACATTTTTTTGACAGTAGAGAAATTGAACTATTTTCCTATTTTAGTATACTACATTAGACTATTTTCATTGCAATAGAAGTTTATTTACTTATTATATTAAAAAACCAAATGTTTACAAAACCCTGTGTGAAAAAAATTAAAAAAGTTGGTTCTTTAAATTAGAAATCAATGCATCTTTTGAAGTTTTTTTACTTTTTCTCTCTGTTGTTCAAAGTTTAGAAATTTTTGGTCTACTACTATACTTTGGTTTTATACAGACTTGTTCATTCTAGAATTAGATATGCGCTGTCCACAAGTGGAAAGAGTGCAGTTAGGTTAAAGCGCGCGAGAAAGGAGGATAGAATATCTCTCACTGGCAGTTTCGTTTTCTCCCACTTTTATATTGCAAACAACTTCCCCTACTTTCTCGCGTGCATTGACAATACGTACCTACATTTTTGAATTGTATAAATTATTTGATGCATTTTATTTGAATCTTTTAATAAAATGCAACATGGCTATTTTCTTGAAATGTTTTGCCGTTTGGCGTGAAACTAATAAAATATTCTTGAAATAAATGAAATAGAAAATTCTAAAAATTAAAAAGATTTTCAAACATGGCTATTTTCTTGAAATGTTTTGCCGTTTGGCGTGAAACTAATAAAATATTCTTGAAATAAATGAAATAGAAAATTCTAAAAATTAAAAAGATTTTCAAACATGGCTATTTTCTTGAAATGTTTTGCCGTTTGGCGTGAAACTAATAAAATATTCTTGAAATAAACGCGAGAAAGTAGGGGAAGTTGTTTGCAATACAAAAGTGGGAGAAAACGAAACTGCCAGTGAGAGATATTCTATCCTCCTTTCTCGCGCGCTTTAACCTAACTGCACTCTTTCCACTTGTGGACAGCGCATATCTAATTCTAGAATGAACAAGTCTGTATGTACATATAATAGGCTTATGTTGGTTATCTACAAAATAACTAGATTATTATTTTCTAAAGAAATAACGATTTAAGTAGTTTTCACAAATTTATTGTTGCGCTATTGTTTCACAATACTATATCCACATAAAGTGTATGAATACTAATATAAGTATTATAGAAACATAACCTAACCTAAAAATTAATCAAGTAGTGGGTGGTTTTTTTTTTGAGGTGGAGAATTTTAAATAGATATAAAACAAAGAAAAATGTTTCTATAATAATATCCATGAAATTGGCTGTATTTAATATTTTTATTATTCAATTTACGCTGATGCGTACATGGCGTAATCTTGAGGTCTAATTTTCACACATTCTTCACATTAAATCAGGCTGTATTTCGGCAATAACGCGTCGAATGTTGGGTACCAAGTGCTCAATTGTTGTAGATTTATGGGCGTAGACATGCGACTTATATATCCAGAGAAAATAATTTAATGGCTTCAAATCGCACGAACGAAGTGGCCAGTTAACAGGTGCATTTCGTGAAATTAATCGTTCGTCAAATCAATAAGATATTTCGATAATGAAAAGAATAAGGAAAATTGCATTAACAGTTAAATTCTCAACATAAATCATAAAAGAATATATATCAAATGAATCTCTGCAATAAATACATAAGTAAAAAAACGAAAAGATATAAATAACACAACACTTTTTAACTTACACATATTAATAAAAATGTCAGTAAACTATTTATCAGCATCTCTACATATTTAGTGAACTGACAGTATACAGTTGATATGACATCTTAGTGTAGAAAGAGTTGCACAGTTCCCGGTTACCAAAGGCAGTATATAAAAATAAATAGAAGCCAATAATATAGGACAATCAGCGCTGTTGTGCATCAAACTATGTCTAAAATTAGCGCCCATTATTTCCCGATGAATATATAGAAATATTATATCATGTTTATGCAATAGCACACAATGATCATAGTTTCTAAGGATATACAGGTACACGATCCAATTCGAAATTTAGAAAGTTGAACAAATAGTGATAAACATTTTCCATACTGAGCTTGTGACAGGTGAAAGTGAATAGCAAATAATACGAGGATAGTTTGACAAGTAGTGAGAATGACACATAGGTGGCGCTCTAATTGGTAAAACAAATGCACTGTAATTTAGGTTAGCTATTTATATGTTTACATTCCGATATTTAGATAAATCGGTCGATTAGTTTATTTTTGACAGCTGATTGAAAAAGAAGCAACACATGGTTTTGTTAAAATGGAAAAAGCAGAGTATCGTGCGGTGATTAAATACATCGTAATTAAGAGTATGAAAGCTACCGAAATAAAAGATCAGTTACGGGAAACATTAGGTGAATCTGCTCCATCATCCGCCACAATAAGTAGATGGGTAAATGAATTTAAACGTGGTATAACAAGCTGTGTTGATGAAGCGCGCTCTGGAGCACCTAAAGTCGTCACTTCTAAGGAAATCATTATAAAAATCCATAATATTATTACGCAAGATCGACAACTCAAAGTGAGAGAGATAGCAGACATGGTAAATATTTCAATAGAACGCATACACCACATTTTAACGAAAGAATTGGGCCTTTCCAAGCTTTCGGCAAGATGGGTGCCGCGATTGCTTACGACTGATCAAAAGTTCACTCGTTTGCGCATTTCAAATGAGTGTTTGGACCTTTATAAGCGGAATCCGGTTGATTTTTGTAGGCGATTTGTTACTTGCGATGAAACTTGGATACACTACAGTACACCCGAAACTAAACAACAGTTGAAACAATGGTTAGAACGTGGTTCTGCACTTCCAAAGAAAGCGAAAACCACTTTATCGACAAAGAAGGTGATGGCACCCATTTTTTTGAGATTCAAAGGCCATTTTGCTCATTTATTACCTTCCGAAAGGTGCCACAATAAATGGACGCTATTATGCAGAACTTCTACAAAAATTAAATGTTGAGATTCGTGCTAAACGGCCAGGATTGGCAAAGAAAGAGATTCTGTTTCACCAAGACAACGCTCTCTCGCATACCAGCACAGTTGCGATGTCCAAAATCCACGAGTTTCATTTCCAATTAGTACCGCATGCGCCTTATTCATCGGATCTAGCCCTTTCCGACTTCTACCTTTTTCCAAAATTGAAAACGGCATTAAGTGGAGAGAAATTTTCGTCTACGACGAGTTTATCATCTTCGCAAATGAGTATTTTGCAAGCCTTCCGGAATCGCATTTTAGAGATGGCATAAGGGCATTGGAGCACCGTTGGAATAAATGTATTGCTCTTTTAGGAGAATATATTGAAAAATTAAAATTATTTTGTATTTAAAATATTCGTTTTTCTTTTCCATTCTCACTAGTCAAACTACCCTCGTAGATGCATATTATAGTTTGGTGCGAAGTAGGGAGAAATACAAAAATTTCGTGGTATTGAGATCTACGAAATATTTGTTTTGTAATGTAGAACTAAGAAGAACAGAAGCGGACTTGCAAGTTTCATTTACATAAGCTTCAAAGTTTATTTGATAATCAAATAATACTGCAAGGTCCTTAACAGTTTTATAACAAAAATTAATGATTGAAATCCATTATACTTCACAAAATTAATTCTTTTAAGTGAAAAAATAAATAATAAAATTATGTAAAACATAAGCATTTTAACGAATTAAGTATTACTTGCTATCCCTTTGGGTAGTAGGTTATTCTTTGCTTAAAAATTTTTGATTCGACAGGCACGAAATTTAATAAAAATATAGAATATGTTTGCTATTATATTAGTGATATAATTAATTATATTATACGTTAAGTTTAAATTCAGTAATCAGGTAACAGATTCATGCATAATTAGTATGTATTGCTTTTTAATTATTTTTATTTAACAAGCATACCTGAAATAATATCGTTTTAATTAAAAATATCTTTTAAATGTCTCCAACATATATTCTTTCATACAGTAACATCTATTTATAGAAGAAATAATGCTATGGCAATTTTTGCTTTTTTATAATTTAGTTAACCTCGATTAGAAATTAACTTACAGCACATTCACAAACATACATGTACACAATGCTCCTCGGAGGATAAAACGCAGTACACCTGCTTCGAATCTCAAATAATTTACTAGCAAAGATACCTGTCAAACACATGTGAAAACCACAGACTATCTTGGTCCTTATAAGCACGTAGCTTAAGATTTTATTTTTCTGCACCTGTCCGCATCCATATTAGATTGCTTCCCATGCCGCCGTCGGGAACCTTATTTCGGTTAGTCTTAAGGCCGAAAATGCCGCAGCATTACGAATATTTTACGTGGTTCGAAATATAGTAGGCCAAGTAAACAAAGACAAAGGTAGCATTGATTTCCTGTTGATTATAAGGTGAACGCCGGGCAGGGGTTTTGTATAACGACAGGCCGCCCTGCTGGGATATTCTTGTTTTCATTTTTTTCTTTCTTCTTTTATTATTTTTTTTCTCGTTTCTTGAATGAGCAGTATTATAATTATAAAGCAGCGCCGGATCGATTTTTAAACAGGGTTTCTGAATTAAGCATATGTCATCCATTCGTTGAAATTGCTATTCTCTTGTGAGGGAATAGATTATTTTTGTTTTGCTACAGGATTTGTCCATTAAATTATTTTCATACTTATTAACCTTAGTAAACTGTTTATTAAATGAACTCATACTTGCAATTTTATACCTTTGTTTCATATCTAAATTAATATTAAATATTAAATAAATAAATATTAAAAAAATATTTTCCTATATAATTTTGTTTGCTATTTGTTTATAGTTTATATCGTGAATAATGCTAATAGTTAATAAGCATAGTCATAAAAAACTGTTGAAATATATACCTTGAACATTTATGAGAGCTTTTAAAATAATTAAGTTGGAGAACTGTCAAGTGGATTTTATTTTATTGTAAGAAATTAGAAATTGGTAAATGGATATTAGTTCAGAAATGCGAAAAACAGAAGTAAAACAGAGTACTTCAGGAGAGTTGACTATATTAATTAATTAAATATTTTAAAGTCGAAAAACGACTTTATAAAAAAGAATATAGAAACAATATACAAACTATTAAGAATAGTTAAAAACTTCTATTTCAGCTAAGAATAAATAAATTATTAAAATTTTCCACAAATTTGAGGTTTTGTGACGCGGAAGGGGGAAGCATTGAAAACAAGAAGTTTACATTAAGTAATTTAAAAACATCTCAACTAAAAGACGATCATAAAACTTTTTGAAATTTTAAATATTAATAATAAAAATAATATATTTTAAATATTATCATCATTTTTTTACTTAATCTTAATAGGAGGGTAGCCGTTTATATTTCGAGAATAGTAAACAAAAAGAAATTTTTTATTGTCGAAAATAGTTTTATTGCTTTTCAAAACATTCTCCTGGAAAATCAATTCACTTTTGCTTTCGTTTAAACCAATCCGGAAAGCATTGCTGCCACTGTGAAGGCGGTATTTCTAAAATATGAGTTTTGAATGCCTCAACTGCCTCTTTCGTTGACTACGAAGTTTATTATTCACGTGTGGGAAAAATAAGAAATCACAGGGTGCTAGATTAGGGCTATATACATCATGCATTATTGGCGCTGGAATAGGACCTGTGTACTTGGCCGAAAATGAACCAGTATCAATCTAAACGTGTAATAGAAACTGTTCTGGTGCTCTTTATTACTTTACTAGATGCAGAGGAAAATCTTTCCATGTTCATGCATGATTTCGCGATCTCGATATACCAGTAGTGCTTTAGCCTGGAAATTCATCAGATGTCACTTCAATTGAGAATGTTTGCAGTGTTCTTATATCTATTGTTCGCTCGTCCCCAAATTATATTTTAAGTAAGGCATCGAAAAAATCTGTATCGGCAGCATTCTGAGGCAGTCATTCAGGCCAAGGGAGATTTGACTATTCCGAAGTTCTAATTTTCGATGATTTCGAGCATTTCAAGTGGTGTTTGGCGAGTAATGCGAGTAATGTCGGCCTCCAATTGCTCAATCGTACCTGGCTTATCCATGTAGATTTTAGATTTTACGTAGCCTCAAAGGAAGAAATCTAAAGGTATGATACCATATGATCTAGGCGGTCACTGCACAACCCTATTACGTGAAATTAAATGTTCACCTATTTTGCTCTCGCAATAAAGCCATGCTTTCACGGGCTGTGTGGCAAGTAGCGCCGTCTTGTTGGAACTAATTGTTGTCGAGATTACTGGTTTCAATTTCAGATAACAAATAATCCGATATTGACCAAATATTGAAACAAATATTATTATAAATATGAGTCCAAACCTATACTAGCACATTTGGAATTTGTAGATTAATTGTAACGAGCTTTTAATCTATACAAGACTAGCTGTACCCTGCGCACCTTGCTACGCCACCAACTAAAATAAATTTGAAGGAAATACATTACACAACTATTCAATTCATTTTGAGTCATTTTATAATAATTTTGTTAATTTTGAAAAAATTGAGACATTGCAGCGTTTCGTTTCAATTCGATATTTATCGAAGTGCTGTGGGATACACAATATTTCTTGTTTTTCCATCTGGTACTAAATGAATAAGTCAGAAGGTTTTCCGACGCGTGAGCAGGCCACATAGAGCTGCCCATGTGAGAAGCATGGAGTCTCTAAATTTAATCCACACACTTGCAACGATTCTGCTTGTGCTTTTTTGATAGTCATTGTGAAAGCGAGTAGTACCGGGAACTGCAAACGTTTGAATTCGAATAGCATATCTGTCGGGATCATTGGGATACGTGGCAACAGTACGTCTTCACCTTTGAATTTTCCAGTCAAAATTGTTGCCTCGATAGCATTGTTCATCATTTTCTTGACTGAGAGTTTGGTTCCATTGTAAAGTCGTGGTGGATTTATGTTTCGAAGAAGAATGATGAGTACGTCAATTTTCAATGTAAGAACGTGCGGCGGCATGCCTGGCAAATCAAGCGATTTCAAGAATTCAGTTGGATAGATGACAACTTCGTCTTGATTCACCACAGTATCGATGGACTTATATGTTGTCGTTTCGCCGGGTATTCCATTCTGAATGGTGAATTTGATGGTATCGACATCGATGTTTTTGGCTGTTACGACGCGTACTGAGCCACTGATGATTTTTGTGGTTCTGTGCAATCAGAACTACAAAAATCAGGAGCGTTTCTCGAATAGTTTTGTTGCAATGCACAAAACTATTCGAAAAACGCTCCCAAATATAAAAATACGCACAATATTGTCTGTTCAATGTGATCCGGACATGAATTTCACAATTTACATAAATTCTTATGTCACCCACAACTCGAAACGTCATCATTCGTTCACTGTTTTCGTTTCAATTCAATCAGCATGAACTGTAATTTATTGGAATGGCAGTGGCGCCATCTGTCCAAAATTGGTCATACCAACTTTGAAATCTTCGTGGGCTCATGCACAACAACTTTGCTAAAGATCATCACATGATCTAATGCATACTTTACGATTCTATAAAGGACATATAGACAAACATTCATTTTTATATATATAGATACAGAATTTTTTGCACAAATAAATTGTCTAGCGAAAAAATTAATACTAAAGTAACTCATTTGCTTTTATGAACATAATGCAATGCAATAATAATATGTAACTAAATTTGCATAGTTAATACATATGCATATTATGTAATAATCATAATCATTAAACACTATATCTTAAGAGGGTAATAAAATTCTTTATAACAAATAGAATTTTTACAAATTGAAATAAATACTAACATTATAACTAATAATATACGTATTATTTTAATAGCACAAAATCGTGTTTTAAATTTGTTGCCAGAACTTCACGATTCTCATATCATCATTGTCATCTCATTCTTATAAACATGCTAGAATTCCATTTGAATTTCCCGCCTGTAGACAATAACAGTACGATTAGCGTCACGTCTATCGATAATTTGTACGTATATATGCGTGCACAAACCCATAAACTTGATGTCTATTATCAGTTAAAAATCACTAAATTAAATCAACATGTCATTTTGAACTGAACCCAGAAAAGGAAAACGAAATGAAAATATGAACACTTAACTGCTATGAAGTGATCAATAACTACATAATGGTCTATTGTACCGACGGCTACATGTTTGTATCTATACATATAATTCGATTTCGTTTCATATTCACGCATATGGTCGCGTATCGTACGTGTGTCAGATAATTTGGTAATTCGAATTTAAAATACCAGTCACATGTAACATGGGAAAACAGACCTGAATGTTAGTGGGTGGTAGAGTCGGTATTAATTTCATATATTAAATGAAGCTTGGGGATACCGTGTAAACAGTTATTATTCATTCTCTCTGGTCATATTTTAGTAATAATAAATTTAAACTTCCCTTTCATTTCATTAAAATAATTTTAGAAATGAATCTTATTCAAGAAAATTTCAAAATATTAATTAGTCAAAACGATATGAATATAGGAAGGCCGAAGTTACTATAATTCTTTAAGAATTCTGTGAAGTTAAATGATAAATTGAATTTTTATAAATGCTTACATTAATCATATAGGAGGTTATAATTGACTTTTAACATTCTTTGGTTTTTTTAAGCCACTACTACTAACAGATATCTATTAATGATTGAATCTGACGTTATGTTAAATCTGGGAAGTTTCTTTGTTTAATAAGGGGTGATTCATTTGGAGATATTTTTTTCAAAAATAAATAAAATATTAAAACTTAAATTTTATCGGGTATTCTTTTGTTATCATAGAAAAGAACCATTCTTGAAATTTATTTTTTTTTAAATTATTTCCTTCAAATATTGGCCGTAACTGCATCTAACATGGTCCATTCTGAAGTTCCAATTTTCGATGACGCGTTCTAGCACTTCAAGTGATATTTGGCGAATAACGCGAGCAATGTCATCCAATTGCTCTATCGTAACTGGCTTATCCACGTAGACGTTGGTCTTTACGTAGTCCCAAAGGAAAATGTTTAAAGGTGCGATATCACATGATCTAGACAGCAAATAGTTCGTTACCACGGCGCGATAAAGGGCGCCATGGACAGTTACATTCAGGCCGGTTTCATTTTTAAAGAAATATGGACCGATAATTCCGCTTGCCCATAAACCACTCCAAACCGTGGTTTTATCTCTATGTAATGGCAGCTTTTGAACCTGTTTTGGTTGCTCTTCACTTGAAATATAGCAGTTGTGCTTATTGACTTAGCCATGACGCCAGATATGGACCCCATCGTTGAACAAAATTTTGGGCGAAAACTGTGGATTTTCTTCAAACCTTTTAAGAGCCCCCAAGACTGAAATGGTGACGATTCGAAAGGTCGGCCGCATTTAATTCTTGCATAAACCGAATTTTGTCTGTTTTTAAAGTAAGATCCATATGTAAAATATGCCAAGTTATGGTATACGACAAGCCAAGCTATTGAGATCTATGTATGTCGAATTGATTTCTTGGTCATCGCGTGTACACTATTGCTATATTTTCCTCACTACGTGATGGATGATTCGGTAATGAAAACTGCGTTTCAAATTTTTCGATGGTATAGCGAATTGTGCGTTCGGCAGGCTGATTACGTAGACCATAAGTTGCTTTAAGCGCACGAAATACATTTCCCGTGGAACGCTGATTTTCGTAACACAGCTGAATAATTTGCCGACGCTGTGCCGAGTTGAGTTCATAATAAAATGTCACAGAATACTTAACTAAAATAGCGTAAAAGTTTGACACGACTCACGCTTCATGTCCAAAAATAGCTATTGGAAAAAGTACATCATAATGAATCAGACGCTATATTACCATCATACTGTCACATCATTTGGTTTTTA
This sequence comes from Dermolepida albohirtum, assembly GCA_031893035.1. Classification (NCBI taxonomy): domain Eukaryota; kingdom Metazoa; phylum Arthropoda; class Insecta; order Coleoptera; family Scarabaeidae; genus Dermolepida; species Dermolepida albohirtum. The sequence continues at coordinate 700,284 of JAVIWB010006558.1, read as the reverse complement.
ATTCTTTTGCCATAGTCGCAACTGTTTTTTTCCATTAGCTTTTATTACAATTTTTTTTGCCTCTTAATCTTTGCATTAATTATTCGATATATTTATAATCAATTATTTTTATAACTTCTAAAACAAGCTTTTAAATTTTTATAAGCAACATCTGTTATTTATTTCCAGGTTATGTTTAAAAATACTGTACATTTTATATTTTATTAGCGATTTTACAATGGTGTTTATATCTGAGCAAGATACCATCATTTCAAAGGCCTACATTTCAAATTTTTAATAGCTGGAACTTTTTTCTCCGGAATCCTGTATTGAGAATCTAATATAGAATTTCTCAATGGAAATATTGCTTATGCCATTTTCATTCAACATGGGCGAAGGGTGATGGATCAATTTGAAACAAAAAACTTTACCTGTAAGAGAAAATCATAAGGAACATATTCGTTTTTTATTGTTCGGTCGTTGACGTGATTCAGCAGCACATGGAAGATAATGCAAGGAAATAATTAGGAAGATATCAGCATACACAGGTATGCTAGTAAAGAATGAAAGACTGTTGTACCTTACGGCTACTTTATGGCATGTTTCTGTCAAAAGAACATTCCCAAAGACCTTGAACTACTATGCTGATTCCTTGGTATAAGCAATGTTTGTCTCATATAGTCCAGTAATAAGACTCCTGTAAAAATTGCTTAGCTAGCGAATGTGATTGTGTCGAACTGTTGGTATTTTAATATATTAATTCACAACTATAAACTGTTTCAATCGAATAACCAAATTAAACTAATCCAAAATAAAGGAAAGAAAAAATTCGTTTCTTATAAAGCGCCAAAATACGATATAAAGATGTGTTGCTTTCTTTACTTTCCTACTTTTTTATCATTTATTATTCTCAACCCAGTAAACGCTTGTACAAAATTTGACTTGTTTACTGAGTAATTTGTTTTTATCTCGTTGTGCATATTATACTTTTTTCTCTTTGTTTTTATTTAATTTTTTTTGCCAGTATTTATGTGTATATGTAATGTACTTATTACGAGTATTTTTGTGTTTGTCCTATATTCGGTATGTATAGTCATTGTCCATTAAATTAGGACTAGAAAGAAGTTTATTAGTCTTGATATACAACTGCAGTAAAAACCATATTCTTATAAATTATTTTAAATACATAAAGTAACTTCATTACTATTTAATATTTATTTGTCCCCCTTTTTGCTTGAATGAGAGAAGCGATTCTCTTTCGGCTATTCTCAATTATTATGATACAATGACATTGTTTCAAATTCGATCACTATTTTGCCAAACGCCTTCAAGGCTTTCCATCAAAGCTTTCTTTTTTAGGTAGTTTCGTGACGCTATGACATTTTTTTAATGTATTTATTACATTTTAAATGGGATTAATATCGGGAGAATTTCCAGGCTAATTTGCTAACTGTAACTTTACTTATTTTTATAATATTTATCTTTTAACACTTATTAATGTGTTTCTTTTTACTGAATTTGGTTTATGGTGTAGAGTATTGTCGTGAATGAAGACGTATGGTCCTTTGCTTCAACCCAAAATATCAATGTAAGGTGTTAAGCATTCATTTATGACTTTTTTATATTGTCTTTGATTCACCGTACTGTTGACGGAGTAAAGTGGTTGTAGACTACAATACATGACCTAATTAAAACGGAAGGGGGGGGGGGGAACATGCTCTATTAACAATTTAATTAATACGTAGAAAGTGGATTAAAGAATTTGTTATTAATGTTTATCTTTTTCCAATAGTTTATTAGCAAAATTATACAGACATTCTTCATCCTTTTAATTTCTCATCTTTCATTATAGTTTGATGAGAAACATCTTCTTTCCATGCTATTTCACGCTGTGAATATATTCTGTTTCCAAGAGATAGTCATAAATCAGATAATGGCAAAATGCAGTACACAAAGCAGTTAATATAAATTACAAATGTGTTTCCAGTACAATCCGAAAATTATAATTCCCGTAGTGGTTTTAATTCAATGGCCAATGGCTGTATATATTGTTGGGCAAGTAAATATTGTTACTACATAATTTCTTTATTATGTTTACATAAGAAGTATATTGAAATAGTTTTCTCTTACGTGGTATTCAAATTACTATCTGCAACTGGCGGTGGAAAATGTTTAAAGACGTCCTGGTGTATATTGCTTTTAAACGTGACGTCTCTAGAACATACGTCTTTTCTTCAACGACGTCTACTAAATACTCCCAGTGATCCAAGGGAACAATATACTGCGAGGTTTTAAATAGGAAATGAAATTGTTCATCTCTTCTATCGCAGCTGATTTTTTAGTAGCGATTTAATCCTTCGTTTTATTCGTTTATCAACTAATAGTAAACACCAATATTTTAATACAATTACTTTTGTAATATGTAACTTAACAATAACTACAAATATTGCCCCGATTTTCTGTTTTTAACTTGGATTGCACTGTTTCTAGTTTCATTTTAACCTATACAAATAGTAGTATCTCCCAATATTTGTTTTATTATATCTTCATTGTGTGTACACTAAAACTCGTAATTTGTCTTATAAGTGGAAATTTGTCGTCTCTGTTAGACGGTAATGTTTACTATTATTTTTCTTTCTTGCTTCTTGTATTCTTGTTTGCATTCGTGATTCTATTTTTTCATGTTATTTAATTGTATTTTCTTCATAATTTTTTTATTTTTTCTGTTAATAGATCACGAAATAAAACTACTTTTTCTATAATACTTTTAACCGATGTACACAAAATTTTCTAACCGTAGAGGTGTGTGAGTTTAAATGTTTTTTGTTGCAATTTAGTAAGTATTTAAAGTATAATTTAGTAAGTACATTAATTGTAATTTAGGGTGATATATAATATTTTTAGTATAATATTTGCAAATATTAATGTTGTTACCAATTAGATAACTGTGTTAGTCTTCTAATATTGAAATCTATGCCGAAAGGAAAGAAGAATATCTCACTACAATAATATTTGAGAAATACAATCGACGACCGAGCAATAAAGAATATTTCTCGTCAGTTTAGAGCTTGCTGTACCAATTACGTGATATTCTCTGCTACAATTTCGACAAAAAATATTGTAGCTATAAAACTAACAATATTTTCTAAGTAAATATATTCAAGAATAATAAAATTGTCGAGAATTAATTAACATTTCTTAGTCGTATTATTTGATAGTAAATAATTTAAAAAGATCGATGGGAGATGAATAATAACAAATACATTTCCCATCTGTTCGTGAAATTTCTAAGTGTGGATTACTTCATTACTCGTTCAATAGAAAATAATGCGATAGATTATATACAATGCTTACGGATATAACTGTTACTTTTATTAGAAATAGATGTATGAAAATGAATAGGAAGAAACGTAATTTCAGAAATGTTACCGTTTGTCCATTGATAAAATGCAATGCTTTTATTTTGAATGAAAACAGAGATCTAATAAACTTCACGTTGTGAACTTTTCTCACGAAAGCGTATCATATTTTTTTTAAATTAATTAAGTTAATGGTGTTTCGAAAACGTTTTGTTCTTGGCTTCTTTGTAATGCTGATAGAGAATATTTAACAGTGAGAATAACGCTCTTTATTTCGGCAATATATTAGCTGAGAAATTTTTACGATTGCAAATTTAGAATGATTTATATAAAAACGAATTAGCAGCCTTATTTTCTAAAACATACTTATTTTACATATTTATGTGATTTGTCAGGTTTGAGGTAATGAAGTAAATGTAAATTTCGTTAGAGACTGTGTCTAAATAAATAATCGAGGAGGTAGAAGAACCCCGTACCACATTAATATTTGTATTTTGAATAATTGTTTCGACAACTAAATTGCCATCCTCGAAGACTACCACAAACGCTCTGTGTTTGCGCATACCCATGTTCGACACTATGCTAAATTTTCGCTCAGGATAACAACTTAATTGTTGAAATACGTATCCAAAATACAAATATTAATGTGATAATCAATTTCGTACCTTTTTGAATAATGAAGTAAGTTACAGATTGCTGCGATGTGGAGTAAGTTCCGAAAATCTTTTGAATAGACGATTTTTGTATATTATAATAGCTACATATATACAGACGGTGTAAAGGTAATAGTAACGGCTAAATATTAAGATCATATTCTAAGGCAGATCTTCACATTAGTTGTGTTTACATATTTGAAAGCGGGTATGTACAGACCACCTTAGAAAGTAGTGTTGATTCATTATTGATGATTTATCTATGACTAAGGGAGAGATTATTGTCTGCTTCACAGATTATAGATTATATATTTGATTACTGCACGTTTTTCGATAGATTAGATAGCATTTATTAATTAAAGGAAGCTTTGTTTTAATTATACGCATTTTGTACCATTTGCAGCTGGACTTTAAAAAAAGAATTTACGCTCAGTAGATCAATTTCTAAAGCGAGTAATTAAGAAAGACGAACAAATGGTTTATAACAATATTAAGCAAAAGCAATTATGGTATAAGTACAGCGTTAAGTTGGACAAATTTAAACAGGTAGTGCTTGTAAAAGCATCTAGAATTAGCAATGTAGAAAAAAGGAAGTATTTCACCAAAACAACTCTAAACCACGCACTATTTCTGTGTCCTATCGAAAATGCACTTCTTTCCTGTTAAAGCGTCATTAAGTGCTTATTGGAATTGAAAAGGAAAATTACACCTGTGTTATGAAATCCTCATTCTAGCTAATTGTAAGTATTGTGTTTAGTTGAGAAATCGAAACAGACAGTATTGCAGAAACAGCTAGAAAGGAAGTGGCTTCTCTAAACTAACTTAAAACTATTATTCTGATGTTTAAGTAAAAATTCACTTGCATCCAAGAAATTACTGATCATTAAGAGTTGGTGGTATTGAAAATGTGTGCTGCTGCGGACAGTTATATAGCACAAACCATAATCAACCCATCTGGAACTAAACGTTTTCTATCCAAACTAGAAAGGTATAGTGTTCGGCATCTACGACTGGAGTTGCTGGAGTCGTATGGAGGAGAGATATTAATATGTGACTAACAGACGTGATAGTTATAGGCATGATGTGTGTGTGGTATTCTTTAGTGATCCATATTAGGATTATTTTATAAGGATGGTTGAATAAAAACATTTTATTTCTTGGTTGCTTAATACATTTATTTCAATGATACTCCAAATTCAAAATGTGTTTATGTGTCTATGAATCCAAGTCCTTAAAATATATTATATTTTCAGTTTTGGAAATACACGATAATTGATGGGAGCTAAATCATGAAAATAGGTCGAATGAAGTACTAATTTAAATCCCAATTTATGAATCTGCTTCTGGGCTTACGGGCTGGAACTGCGTCACTGGTATAACTGCCGACGTTTCGTATCCACTCGTATGGGACATCTTCAGGGCTCAACTATTGCTACTATCTATCGCACTGAAACTGAAAATTTATGAATTTTGGGCATGGCGATCACACAGAGATGTTAACTTTGGTGCACTGTCAAATACAAATTGATTCACAAATTATTCTATGTCATATTTAATCAAATAGAGGCTTCTACAAAATGGCAAAGGGGTCTACCTATTTCGGGCCATCTCTGTGTTAAGCCACGTAGTTATTGAACCATCCTTGTATATGTGACTTTTGCAAATGATGGGGCAAATAATAGTTATAGGACAACGTGGGAGGAAGGTGTTACAACCTCCTACTCACCGTAATTCATCTTATCTATATCTTACTACTACATAGGATGCGAGTTTCTTAATGTACTAAGTAATTACATCAACTCGTACGTAGATATACAAAAGTATTTTTAACTGTTACACAGTGAGTGGGTTCTTGATATAGAATTTTATCATGATTATTGTCAGAAATTCCATTTTGTAATTTTGAAAATGTCCATGTTCGTTATAAGATTTCTACAGTGAAGATTTTTATTACTATTAATTATTATTATTATTAACAAATTATTACATGTTTCTGTAGCTTCAAAGTGATATGGACGACAAAATATTTGATTCAATGGATGAAAAAAAATTCTTTTTTAGTTTTTTTTGGGTTTAAATTATGAACTTTAGCTGCACCTTGACAGAAGATTATAAAATAAAATAGACGATGAAAATAATGTAATCAAATATAACCTTGCTTAGAAATTGTTACAAATCGCGTAAGAGTTCGAAATTGCTGCAGTCTAGTATATAATAGCCAAGGCATCCAATTACTTTTTTTTTGTATGTTTCGTAGGAATTATTTTTTAATCAGGTCTTATATATTGTAATTTACATCTAACTCGGATAATTCAATATAAAATGTACCAAATTGATCTAGTTACTATTTCGTTCAAAGAAAAAGAAACCGACATTGAATTTCAATAATGATCTCCATCTATCCAACACGTCTCTCGCATTATTTAATAATTAGACCGACCAGATATAATCTAGACTGGAGTGCACAAGAATCACTCGGGTAATTTGAGGTATGCAATCTTATAAGCTACTTAAATTCGCATTATCAAGCTCGCAAAAGTTCTGCCGAAGTATCCACCGTTACGGACACGATTGTAACTCTTTTATATCTTTATTTGTGCTGTAGAAGGGATTAGTAGGCCACCGTAGACGTTGAAGGTTTAAAAACTAAAAGCGTATTTCTCAGTTGACATTGAGAGTTAAATTGCTTTGAAAAAATCTTGGCTAATGTCTACGCAACCGTTGTAATTTGAGGAAAGGTAGGTTAGAAAACTATAGAAACAGAAGAAAGATGCGGCTGTGCGGTTATTAGATTTAATGATTTGATTTACAGAATTAATGAAAGCTCGAATTTTGTCTAAAGACTAAAAGAAAACGTATCTAAACCGAATAGATGTTTGTTAGTTTTACCGAATTTACCATATCCATCGTTTGACACTTTGGACCGCGAAAACAAATACAATTTAAAGAATTTCTTCGTCTTCTAGATTCATGCTTTTATTGTTTCTGCGCTAAAATATAACAACATAATAATTTTGTATTTATATAAAATACAGCATAGTTGAGATATTGGGCTGAAATTTATTCCAGGTGCAATGCACCCGTTATATTTAACTATGGAATTAGATCTCGTTCATATGACCACCGCGAGTACATCCATAGCGATCGATTCTTATTAGCTAATTTTCCATTACTTTTTTTACATACATATATCGGTCGGAATGTACAGTATCGAATGCAATGAGCTCCTTCAACGTTGTTGGCTTGTCGACATAAATCAACGAGTTAACGTAACCCCATAAAAAGAAATCGAAGGGTGTTAAATCGCATGAGTGAGGTGGCCACTTGACCGGAATTTTTCTCGATATTACACGGTTACCGAACTTCATATTCAATAGATTAATTGTTTTACCAGTTGTGTGGCATGGAGCACCATCTTATTGGAACTTATTTATTTTTTTCATTGACTAAAAATATGGCCAAATCACACCACCGGCATGAAATCCACATCATACGGTCACTTTTAGTGGTTGTAATGGAGTCTCTTGAAGCACATGTGAAATTGTTGCTGTCCAATGATGCATATTTTCCTTACCGACAAAGCCATTGAGCCAAAAATTCGCTTTGAAGATTTTTCAACGAAATGCAGGATTGTCTTTAAACTTTAACAGAGCTCAATCGGATAGGTTTCGGAGCTTCAAATGATCAAGAGGCTTCAGTTCTTAAGTTAATTTTATCTTGCAAGGGTGTAAGTCAAGATCTTTATGTAAAATTCACCCCAATGTGGTTTGAGAAATTCTTAATTCCTGTGGACGCGTGGAATTAACTGGATTTGCCCATTTTGAACTGAAGCACTTACGGCTGCGACATTTTCGGTACTTCGACCGGTACGTTGTCACACTGGCATAGGAACATCCAATAGTGAATATTTTGACTAGACAATCGACTTAGAATTGCGGTAGTAATTTTTAATAATTGTTGCTTGTTCGTGAACTTCACCATGATAAAAAACGTTCCTATTAACTGACAAAATTGTTACGTCCCTATTTCTAATCGTGTGATTTAATTAAACACAAATCATCTGAGATCATACTATATATTTCAAGAGTTCAGCAAAAATGTTTATGCGTTCAAAATGAATGGTGAATATGTTAAACTATTGAAACAATTCGGGTATAATTGACAAATAAAAATGCAAAAAAATGAATGCCTATCATTTTATCATTTATAGAAAGTATAATGCAATAAAAGTCTCAAACGGATATATATAAGAAATTATGAGTGAGGATTTCTATTTCTCTCTTACATTATGTATTATATAAGTAGACAAATCGCTGGTTTTACCTAAATTAGATATTTTATAGAATGCATATCCGTATTTCTTTTTTCCATCTCTTCGATAATCTCTAGTTCCTCTTCCGTAAGATTTGGTACGCTAATTTTTCTTCTAGTTTGAGTCTATTGTGACACTTTTTGGATATTGCGCATTCGTTGCAAATCCTCGCTTGGCATTCTTAACTAACTTTCCGTATATACCTCTAATTATCTCTATTTCGGTTGTCCTCATCACTTTGTTTTTGCCTATGTTAGATCTTGCCTCCACAACCTATGTAAGAATTGATTTTACTGTTGTTTTGCAGAACCTCGTTTTGGTATCAATGGTCAGATATCTTTTTCTATACTATATTCTTCAAACATCCCTCTATTTGTGATGCTTTTATAATCTGTTACCTTACATCCTTTTCCAAGTCTCCACAGTTTATTAACGTAGATGTTAGATATCCAAAATTATTAACCTATTCAATAACATTTGCCTGTATTTCCAGATTACAACTTAGTAATTTTTTTGAAGCTACTGTATATTTTGACTTAATTATGTTAGCAATCAAGTTTAGCTTTATTAATTCAAAGTTGAAAATATGATCGTTCGTCCGTAAGTTGTCTTCAGAATCGGAAATTAGGACCGCATCATCGGCGTAAGAGACTATGTGGAAGTTTATTCACTGAAGGTTAATATATAAGCCCTTTTCACGTTAATGCACACTCAGTGTGCGTTTTGGCTTTCAACGGTACGGGTCGTATGCGGAATTTGTTTCGTAGGGGTATTTTTCCGTAATTTTGCTGTTTAATTATCTGCTGATGAAGACAATGTCGAAATACGTTTACAGAATACCAAAATTAATGCGGGAAGGGGTTATATATCAACCTTCAGTGATTAAGTTAATCAACCACAAACTCCATTAAAATTATCTATGTGAAAGTTATTTTTGCGCGACCTTAAATGTGCTTTAGGGTTCAAATTTTGAACTGCTTCTATTTTGTATATACATATATACATTAATGATTTAAATTGGTTATTGGGCTCAAGATTGCTTTTTGCTGATGATTTAGAAATGTTAATGAATGGCTGTATCTTCTTGCAAATTCTACTGATATTATTAATGATTGGTGCCAGAGTTACTGTTTATAGTTAAATCTATTTAAATGTATGATTATGATCTATATAAGGATGCTAAATCCAATTAAGCGCGAATATTCATTCGTGCTGCTTCATTAATACTGACTAACCTAGTCAAAGGTCTTGGTATTTTATTTGATGAGAGCTTACATTTGTCAACCACATTGCAAACTTTGCAATTACAGAGCGTTTGCTTTTATACAAGGAACGAAACTTCTATATTTTTCATTAGTTAGTTCGAAACTTGAATATATAGTTTTGGTATAGTATCCCTATTATCATACGCAGAAGTGAAATATCTATTCTGCCGAGTTGATAGCTTTTATCCAAATTAATCAAATAGAACTCCTTCCACAATTTGAAGCTATCTTGCTGGAAGGCAGATGCATTAATACTGGCTTAATATTTCTCTATATATATATAGTGACGTCGATTGTCCTTCACTTCTTCAAGAATTAAATTTCCACATGATTGTCGGTTTATTACCATACTATGCTTTCCCGTCCATCTTCTAAAATTAACATAGTATTAAAGTCGCCTCCATACACACCTATATAATGCGCAGTAATTTTAATAAAATATCATGTGCAGGTGACATTCGTGACTCCATGAGAGCTTTACTCAGATTGACAATTGGAGACAAGTTGAGAGAATTAATAGGTTTTTACATTCTCTCTACTCGTTTCTTGTACTTTTTATATTTTTCTATATCATTTCCATACTATTACATTTCCATAATGTTCCATTATGATTTGTGAAGCTTTATATTTATTTTTTGTTGTAACACTTCTTAAATATATTAATGGAGGCAAAATATAATAATATTTGTATTCTTAGAATTAAATTAAAAAAATAAATATAGAATACATTTATGCAGTTAATGAATTTAATGGAAGTCCAAATATTTAAATAATTCCTTCAGAAATGTATATGTATGTATGTATATTGTTGGCGTAGGAAGTATCAATTATTACCTTGATCGAGTTTTAGCTCAAAATCGATAATCGGGAATTAATAAGGGAACCTTATCTATAGGAAAGTAATATACGTTTAATTTTACTAAAAGAACACAGCGACAACAATGTGAAAACTAAATATTATTTTAATCACACTTATTATGGAAAATATACTGCATTACTTAAAATTTTAAGCAATGTGAGTATTAAAATATACGCATGTCTACCTGGCACAAACAGTTGAACCTCGAACACCATCAAGTAACTGATGAACTGATGCGGACACCTCTGTTTATCGATTTTTATTAAGTCTATAGTGAAAATTACGTTGTTTGGTATCTAAATATCGCAAAATATGTATTATAGATAAATGTAAATAAGCTACTCATATCTAAAGTTGTTAAGTTAAAAGTATTAATAACTTGGTTTCATACATTTTCTTTTAAAATTGGAGTTCGATTTTCCTTACTTAACTTACTTGGTCTTAATCTGCTTACGTAAATATTAGTGTTTTTTTCATGTCATTTAAATAACTTCTAGTTTTCTATTGTTTATCCATGACAATATTGTAATATATGTATTGAAATATGAGAGCTTATTGCAAGTTCGTGTACTATTTTTTTGAAATTTATATGGCATATCAAAGATGTTCCTTTTATTATTTAGCAAAACTGTCTACTGTTAAATACATACATACGAGTACATACTTACTAGATTGTGCACTATATTCTTTAAATGCTTTTTATATTGAAACTGAATTTGGCTACACATATGCGTATAAAAAATTAGCAATTTATGCTACGGTATCCATTTAATTATGTAAGTTGATCTTTTTAAGAATGGTAAATAAAATTGTCACTTTGTAAGTTATACATGGGGATATGTCAAATTTACATTGATAAAATCGAAGAGTTCGCTTTTTATACTTCGGACACAGTCTTAAGATGCGCCAGCTGTCATCTGTAGTATTTTTGATTGGTTCCTCTGTCTACACTAGATTTGCTAGCATATTCCCATACCTTTTCTTCTTTTTGACGTGTGGCGTGCCGCAGGGGTCTAATTTGAGCCCTCTGCTGTTTATATTATTTATAAACGACCTTCTTTGTCACATTGATTGCCAGGTGCTCGCCTACTCCGATGATTTTTTCCAAAATTCGATCCCCTGAGGATGCTGATAACCTGCAGCGGAAATTGAGCTTCCTGGAGGGGTGGCGTAGACGGTTTGGATTAAGATTAAACATTAATAAATGCTATACCATGACCTTCTCACTGTCTACTTTGCTTTTTGAATCCGTGTACCACATCGGGCATGGTAGTTTGGGGAGGAGTTAGTTTAGGGATCTTGGAGTAATTTTCGATTCTTGTCTTACGTTTCGGCTACAGATCACTGGTTCAGCTCAGAAGCCTGCAAATCGCTGGAGCTTGTATTTCGCACCTCCAAATATTTCTGTGACCCTGCTGTATTAATGTCCCTATACTATGCTTACGTTGTAAGCAAACTGGAGCATGCATCACCGGTCTGGTCTCCGATATATGTTTGTGAGTGCTTGAAGTTGGAGCGCATTCATCGAAGGTTTTTAAAATTCCTTACCTTCATGATTAGTGGTGCTTACCCACAGGCAGGTGTATCGCGGAGAGAGTTGCTTCTTGAGCATAATATATCCTCTTTGCATGACAGGAGGGCTGATCTCTATGGTGGGACGTTGCATGGCATCCTTGGTAACAGTGTTGACTGTCCTTCGTTACTGCATCGTTTGTGTTTTTTAGTGCCCCGTTTGAACTATAGGTGCAATGTGTCTATTGTGACGCCAAAGGCACGGACTAATATTCTTAAGAGAACACCGGTCTACATTTTGAGTAAAAATGCTGACGGATTTGCTGACTTGTTTGCTTAGCATGTACTATATACCATATATGTATTTTTAGTAATTTTTGTTTATGTTTGCTTTTATGATTAACTTTAGTTTGAATTGCTTTAATTTTTTTATTATATCTGCCACACATATGTCTAAAATCAGTAAGCTATTTTGTATTTTTCTGTTATTGGGCTATAAGTCTGTTGGAAATAAAGGTCATTATTAATATTATTACCTCTATTTTCTAAGTACGGATTAGTTCCACGATGGTTTTGTGTAAAAGAATTTTACTTCTAAGCGATACTTAAGACTTTCTTCTAATAAACCAAAAGAGTTTCTTTACCTCGACATCTCTCTGCCTTTCGATAATATAATCTTTCCAACTTAGCTTGCTATTCAGTTGCATACCTTTTGATTTTACGCTAGAACATACTGGAATTTTCACACTGCTTAAATATAGTGAAGGACTTGGATCAAGTCTGAGTATAAAGTTTAGTACAGGTTTTGCTGCGTTAATTTTTATTTTCTAATTTCGTGTCTAAAATTCTATCTTGTACAAGTGAGTTCGTAGAGAGTTTAATGTTTTGGTGTTTCTTGCTATTGAGAAGCCTACAGTGGAAATGAAACAGAGACGAGGCATGACATTGTCTTGTAGGACACCAGATTTTATTGCATAGTTTTGGTTTATGCTATCGTTCACTCTGATTCTCAATTCCGTATTGTTTACGTAGGCATTTAAAAGGTGATAATAAGTAACTGGAAGGTGTTTTTGACTTCGTGTAATATACTGGTGTTGCAAATCCTATCAAAGGGTTAACTAATATCGAAGAACGTTGTTGTACAGTATATTTCGTCTTCTAATGCATGGTTTTATACTGACTAAATACTGACGCTTTTACCGACCCCCTTACTGAGGAATAAATGTTCTCACGGATTAGTATTTCGAGAAAAACTCTATATTACCCAGCAGACTCACACTTAATATATATATATATATATATATATATATATATATATATATATGTATATAGCAATATAACAATCAATTTGTATTATTATTTAATGCAGCTCATTTATTTAATTGACATTTTAACGAAACTACATATACGTAATGAAAGTAAATTCGTGTACTTCTCTAAAATAGTTTGTAATTGCCATCGAACTATGTTCAAGTTTCAGATAAAATGAAATTAAATTCGGAGGCACAACAACAGCTCCGATACTAGGTAACACGTAAACAATAATAGAAATGAAGATAACTGGATGGCAGTTTCAGAAAACAATTAATGTTTAATTGTTTCATTCGAGTCCATTTAACAATGTCGCTTCCGAAATACAATTTTTAGTTTGTAATTGAAAACAAAGTCTGTCGTTTAATATTCGAATAAATATGTAAATGTTCAGAAAATGGGAATGAACAAACGAAAACCTTGGATATTATTTATTTTTTCTATTAAAATACTTTTGGGAAATGTATAAATAATGACGGTTACTAAAATAGCTTTTTGAGATGTTACTAATTAAAGTTTGAAAATGGAAAAAGTTTAATAATTTTCCGTATATATTAACCTTTAGAAAATATTGAAAACGTTTAAGTTTTATAGAAGCATTTTTTTTTTTAGAATTTGAAGAAAATATTTTACTGATACACAGCGGTATGCAGGTAATTGTTTAATTCATTAATTTGTTGTGTAAGTAGTTTAATAATCAATTTGAGATATTAAAGATAATTAAATTATCGATTATAATTTCGACAACTTTTTTGCCTTAAATTTATAAGTTAAATCCTAAATTTGTAATATGCGACGGTGTATCTCCAACACAGGCCAACCAATAAATATTTTTAAAAACATTTTTCAAAGTTCAACCTGTTTCTTATGTATTTTGGTGTGCTGAATCCAAATTTTCAATAAGTTTTTTTCTATCACGTACCAATTTTTGCAATCTTTATTTTTTGTTGGGTATGATAGTATTAAAATATATAGTTAAGATTTAAAGGTACGTAATTTATTATCAGAGTATAATTGAAAAATTTATTTATTATTACAAGGGTAGTGTAAGTTTGAATATGAACAGTTTTTTGCTTATTAATCTAAAGTTTTGTACTTCCTCAACCTCTTCACGGTAAAAGTTCGAGTGTAGCTTTTCCTTTTATATGATCCTTCTGGAGTTGCTCGTAGAAGGGTCCAATAGTAATCTCCCATCATGTTGACATTCCAACTACACTGATACCGTTTCTCATCTCCTTTATATCTTGGTGGAAACGCTCCCCTTGTTCCTCACTTACAGCACCAAGATTGTCAGGGAAAAAATTTAAATGACTCATGAAACCCAGATTAGAAAGTATATGTCTTTGTGATTTTCTTTGTATTAGTCACGCGGATACTCAAAAGTGCACTTTGAGCATTTACTACTAATTAAGTGTAAAGACGAAGGTATTATTATACGATCACAATGCATAAATAACGTAAAGTAAACATGTGAGGAAGCTTTACGTCCTGTGGTATTTTAAAGTTCATTTTCGGATTTAGCACGTCAAACAACATAAAGGGTAGCCAAATTTATAAAAAAAAGTGTTTTCATGGTTGGCTTGTGTAATTGGTGAGCCAGACGGAAGGAGGCAGCACCAATAAAAAAATTTATTAGTTTTTCATCTTGTCAGTCTTTCAAAAGATAGCTGTCAGGATTTGTGTTCATTCTGATGTAAGCGGCACTTGTTGTTGGAATATGAAGAGAACTATTTTCAGCTTGCTAGATTAAAATGCTGATCAGCGATTCAGGTCCTGTTTTTTAAAAATTTATAAAAATGTATTTTTTCAAAAACCCGCAGTTTTTGAAATATTAATTATCAATAAAATATTGAATTTACCGCCAGAAATTATCAGCTCAGAGTGCAGCTCGTTGGTATACCTAATCGAAGACGGCCGTGTCGGTTGAAAAAAAGAAAAATGCGCCATCTTATTAAATTTAATTCTCGCGTTTTGAGTAACAATTGGTCCAAAGGTATAAAGGACACAAGGACGAAAAAAGAAAACTACTTCCTTTAATTGATGGAGTAACTTAAATTGAGTTAATCACTAGCTAATTAAATTACCCCAAGATAAAAAGAGGAAAAGAATGGTATGTGATAATAAAGAAAATTTAACAAACGTAATAAATTTCGTGTTCTTGTTAATTAAAACGTTTAGTTGAAATAACAATTCAGCAAACTTTTATTCCAAAACTAGGCCAATTTCATTTACATATAAAAGAGAAAAAATTTAACAGCACCACATTTATAGAAACATTTTTGAATCTCACCTGGTTTATACAGGTATTTCAAAATTAGATAAGAAACTAGAAAATTGTGTGTCTTTGTTTAAAAAAGGCAATGTGAAGGTTTCAAATCAATTAAATTAAAATTTACATGATTTTATAAACAAAGCGAGAAAAACAAAGGTTTGATAAAATTCAAGCAACAAATAAGTATCTTACGGATATTTTCTATTAATTATATTTAAGAAAGAAAAGAAAATTAACGTGATATTGCTATTGTAAGTAAAAATTAACTTGACTTAAATTTTAATTAAAGAGAAAAGAGAAGAAAACGTATAAGGCAACGTACTGCAACAACGGAGATTTTGGTTTGAACAATGGCTGAGGCTAGTCCAAAAGCTTTAAAAACGACAGCATTAAACGCGGATTAACTAATCGGACAGCAAGGTATTAAGACTTGTACTATAGCTTATACTAGGAGCTGTTTAATTTAAAAAGCTCTCGAAACTTATCTTCCGAGAGTCTTACTTAGCGAAAAGCTGTATGAGCACGTTCGAAACTAAGTTACATACCCGAAAATTTACAAAAGAAACGTACCCAGTACTCTGCTATAGAAAATCAAACCAAAGGAACAATTTATGTTCGGAAGATTAGACATAAGAAATACAATGGAATATAAGAAAAGCTTCTATTAGACAAGGTATGACCAAATGAATGTTAGATTCTAGGTTACATAATATGAATAGATGGTATATAGGGATACAAATGAAAACATAATTAATAGGGGTAACACAACACACACAAATATGGTATATAAGAACAGTCCAACTAACGAAAGTATTACATAAGTATGATTAAGTGGAAAAGGGCCTTGGACTAATATATATTTGCAAAAATTTATTAGATTGACTTAAATAGGTTGTATCGTAATATTGTTATCAAAAGAATTAAAGTATTAAATACAAAGGATCTTAATTTACACTCGGTAATAACTAATATACAGAGTTTACATTATACTAAATGTAATTTGTATCGGATGGTGAATAAAAACGTAACAAATTAAAAATTAAAAATAACCTGAGTAACTTGCACCGATTACAACCATAAAATTATAGTGTATACTATTTGCGTTAAAGAGTGTCTGGACCAGTATATTTAATGAACGGACGTAGTGGAGGGCCAAGAAACACACATGTGATATGAGTAAATGATAGTCTGATAAACGAAGTAGCAGAGCATCTACATATTTCATATGGATTGCTGTTTTTTTTTTGTATAATGAATTGAGTATAAAAGAATATATTGCAAACGTAACAAAAAGCACACACTTCTGCTCTGACATGATCCGAAAGACTTTTGGCGCCGAACAGTTGATAAAACTTGGACATAGTATTATACACTCGAAATGAAGTATCAATCAAAACAATGGACTGAATCTGGCACAAGTTCTCCGAAAAAGCTAAAGACTGTACACTAGACTGGAAAGGTTATGACTTCTATTTGAGAGTACAGTGGCATCTTCAGAAATTAAAACGATAATAGACGAATACTGTACATAACTTCTATCGCTTTGCAATGTAAAGCAAAAGGCTCCACTTAAACAAGAAGATTAAGAGTGTTTTTCTTCAGGGAATGCATACTTCGGCTGGTTCAAAGACTAAAATTCATGAACCATACTTGTAGATTTGACCTCTCATACTTTTTCCTTTTTCTCAACTTAAGCGTTTGGCTCGGTGGTAAGAGATTTGGCTAGAATAAAACTTGTGCTTATTTCGAACAGTTAGAGAAAGAGTACTTTCCTCTAGGAATAGAAATATTAGAATATGGAAGGACTACATGTAAAAAGTTAAAAGAAAATGGAAAATAAAATAATTTTTTGCCAAAAATTTTTGTTTTAACTAGGCCCATTCACTTCCTTTATCCGGAGGATAATCATAAATATATTATTACTAATGCGAAATTATCAAAAGAAATATTATCATTAGTGGATATATTAAATATATGATTTCTGAGGTCGATTAAATTAAGCTCTAAAAAACTAGTTATAAAATATTTGCCTGTGAGAATTAATGTAGCATCGCATGAATGATTGACTTATCCAAATAACCTCATCTCCTTAAGTTGACTCCGCTCAAAGATGTACGAGTTCTAAGTACTCGTCCGGCCATTAAAATATGTAAATTCCAGTAATAATTAGTGAGTCGGATTATAAGTCGATGAAAAATAGAAGAAAAAAGCCAGCGATGGATGTCTGGCCTGCCGATATGGGTATCTTCCGGTTGATTACACTTAAAATTACATACGGATTTCTTGTAATAACGTACGAAGAATAGTGTTAATTATTGACTAGATAATCTAAATATTTTAACAAGGATCGTTAATCTAATATTGTGGACATATACATCTGTGCTTTTCCTCGGTTATTTTTTTCAATCAGGTTTGGTTTATTTTTGATACACGAGGAAAGACTACTTGTACAAATAATTTATTAATTCCATATCTAATTCCTTAGAAAACACACGAAAATCAATATCGAAACCAAATAATTCCTATGTATTTAATTTTACTCCTTAAGAACATAGTGAAATAAATATTAAGGACACTATGTACACTAGCGGTCATATTTATTTGCCCACCCTTAGTTTTAGCCAAAATTATTAATCTATCAAATGTGTACTGAAAATTTATTTATTGTACCAATACAATAGTGTAAAATAAACATAAAATAGTTACATTTTTCTTATATAAAAACTTTATCATTAATTATTATATAAATTTTGCTCTCATCAATATGCCTACCTTTATTTTTGATAATTGCGGCACATAACCGCGGCATCCTTTCAATTAATTTTTGCAGTGTATCTTATGTAATTTGTGCCCAGGCTTCTTGAAGTTGTTCCCACAGTACAGTGGTGGATGATAGAGCACGTTCTCGAACCTTCCGGTCCAATGCTTCCCAAAGAAGCTCTATTGGGTTCAGATCAGGACTTTGAGCTGGTCATACCATTATAGAGATTTGCCCTTGCTCTTCTAGTTGACGCAAGTAATCACCACACAATCTAGAAGTGTGTTTCGGATCGTTGTCCTGTTGAAATACAAAGTTTTCGCCAAGAATCCTTAGTTCTGAAGGAACAGCGTTCTAAAATTTCCTTGTAGCCTTCTTTTCTTAGGATTCCCTCAATTTTGACGAGATCGCCTACAGATCTTCCACCAAAACATCCTCAAATCATTACTGAACCTCCTCCATGTTTTACGGTAGACGCAATACATTCTGGCAGTACTCTTTCTCCTGCGGATCTTCTTACGAATATTCGCCTTTTACTACCGAAAAGTTCGAACTTCGATTCGTCTGTCCACAACACATTATTCCACTGATCAATCGTCCAATTCTTATGTTCTTTAGCCCAATTTAGTCGTTTTATCTTGTTTTGCTTTCGTAGTAGTGGTTTTCGCAGAGCAATTCTTCCGTATAAACCCGCTTGCCTTAACCTTCTCTGTACCGTGGACACACTAATTGGTTTAGCACGCGCTCTATTCATTTCAGCAGCAATTTCCGGTGCTGTTTTTCGTCTATCGCGTCTACTTAGCATATTAGATGCTGGTCATCTGTAGATGTCGTCGCTTTGTGTCGTCCAGATCTTCTTTTGTTGGAAAATGTACCACTTTCTTCAAATTTTTTAACATTATAATCAACGGTTCTGCGATTTAATTGTAATTCTTTTGCAATTTCGCGATTGCTTTTACCCGTACGATGATAAGCAATTATCATAGCACGCACTTCAACAGATAATTCCTTCGTCTTCGGCATTGCATTAAAATATTCACAGTAACTTTATTTCACTGTTTTCGCAACAAAAGATGAACGATGACTGACACAAAATTTATTTTCCTTTTTGAATAACACATCCTAATATTGTAATTAGTTAGTACAATAACACAATATTCGTAATACCTTTCGGAAATGCAGGTAAAACTGTTAGTACTGTAGGGATTAGCCTATATAATATTTATGGTATTTTTCCAATTTATGACACCTTTACGATATATCATAAACAATTTAAGATTTTTGTAGTAATTCATATGGAATTACTTCCACTAATAATATTGTTGAATAATTATAATACAGATTTTTCGAAAGATAATCCGTATTTCAGGAAACACATAAAATTGGGGTAGCCAAATAAATATGACCGGTAGTGTAATTCTTTTTTTGTATTAGTAATTATATTAAACTCGATGTACTGTGTTCTTGATATCTTAGCAATAAAAATAGATAAAACATTTACAAAAACAACGTTATTTCATAAACAACTCTTGTCACTATTTAGTACTCCACATTTCCCATATTTTAAAACAAGTAATAATCAGTTCACTGTTGTGTCTTTAAGATGGGAAATATCGCATCTATATTTTGAAGGATTACCAAATTCAAAAAAAAATAAGATTTTTATTAGTGCTGTACTCTTTCTACAAGCTCATAAATTACTGACTTACACTAACATAACCACCACTTCGTTGCATACATTTTTTCTAAGTATGAGGGAAGGTTGAAAAATTCGTGGAATGAAAATAAAGAAAGAACTTCACGGTTTATTTCTCAATCTAAATTCCAGCTATCTCGATCCATTTGAATCGGCGATGATCCAAAGTCTCTACGTGTTGATACAATTCAGAACTCTAAAGTTCATTAAAACAAGCATAAGCAGCATGGTTATTAATTGAAAATTTCTGTCCCGCGAGGTATTTTTTTTAGTCGTAAGAGATCGTGATGATATTTGTAGACCTATTAAAAGTTGCATTGGTACAACTGAGTTCGATGACCAAACGGTGAACAATAACGAATTTAAGTAATATTTACACACTTCTTAGGCAATGAAAGATAATCGAAGTAATATACACTGATATTCAAAAAGCTTTGATCAAATTGATCCTCAGATTCTTTTATTGAAGCTTGAAGCTATGACCACGGTTGTCGTTACCGTTGAGTTAACTTCTAAAATCATATTTATTTGCTAGAGCACGAAACGTTGAATCGTATTATTACATCTGATATATTTTGCGTAAAATCTGGGGTTCCACAGGGTTCAAATCTTGGCCCTATTTTGTTCCTAATGTTAATAAGGTCGCTAATATTATTAAGTGAAAGAAGCATGTATTTGTAAATAATTTGACATTATTCCAAAATATTTTATAGAATTAATTCACTTAAATACATATTATTCGAGTCACAAAATAACTTATCAGCAGATAAGATAAGGCGTAAAAGTAACCCCTTACTCTTAAACATCTCAAAATGCAAAGTAGTATCCTACACTAAGAAGAAGAATCCAACAAATTTAAACTACGTCTCATCAGAAGTGATCATATTAGGAATTTGGAAATTGGACAAACATTGAAAGTGACAACAGTTCAAGAAAAAATTGAGACAAGATAACTGATGCCGTTCGGTCAAATAACAAGCATAGACAATGAAAGGAATTTAAAAAAAATGAAAAAAAAGACGGCGATCTTCAAAAACTTGAAATTCGGAAATAGAAATAGAGAAACAAGAGATGAAGAGAAGCTGAATATCTCGTACGAGATAAAAAGCGGGGGAGAGACGTCTGGCTCCACACCTTGCCACCCTAGGAACAAGAAGAGGAAGGATTATACTATATTATTTACTTATTTATATTTATAACAAATTGTTTATTGCAATTGTTGATAACTGATTCATCATTGTTTTATGCTATGTGCTTTTCTGGTATCCAATCTACAGCAGTAGAATTTTTAGCACTATTTTTACTTAATTTCTAATTCTTGTTATAAAAGTGACAATACCATGCATTGACGAGTAAGGATTGATATATAAGGTTTCCAACTCCATTGCGTGACTAGTGGGGTTATGAACAAGTTCTCAGCTACGAACGTTGATTTCGAGTATCTCTTCTTAGCATGGGAAGTTTTATTTTCCTGTATAGCATCGTTGAGTAATAGTGTTATTGATAATGAATTGGTTTCTAAAATGTTTACCAATTCCTGATAGATTTTTAACGTTGGTAGGTTGTAAGTCCATCGAAATTTACAGACGTTTGAAATTGCTTATCACTATGATTGTATGGATGTGGAGAATGTTCGCGTGTGGGTTCGACATGCAACACTCTTCCGTCAGCTCAGAAAGTCATGTTCGCTATTTTCTGGGACGCAAAGGAAGTCATTCATATCGAATATCTGCTGAAGTGTTCAACGATTAACTCAATAAGATACTGCAAAACTTTACGGTCCCTAAGGAATCATATCCGTAGACTAAGGCCGGAATGAATGAATTTTTTAATCTTATTGATAGAATTCCACGGTCGTTGTCCATATATTCGCCGTCTTGGTTTCCAGGTTGGATTCACGATCTCGGATTTCAGCTGTCACTTGTATGGGACATCTTTAATTTTTTCTCTGATTTCGTTTTTACACTGAAACTGACAGTTTCGATCGAAAGATATCCCATACGAGTGAAGATAAAACGTCGGTAGCAGAAGTATCGAGGACGCGGTTCCAGCTCGGAAACCAAGACAAACAAGAAACTAATTTTTTGACGCACTATAACAACGCCAGATCGTATTGTAGCAACAAAACGATGACGACAGTGACGAACCTGAAGTTCACGGTTGTTTCGCATAGTCCTGATGTGGCATGCTCAGATTTCTGCTTGTTTTCAAAATTGAAAAAGGTCAACGTTTTCTATCAGACACTAAAGTTCGAGCTGTCGTTTGTTATTGGATCAACTGCATGCAAGAAATTTTTTTCGTGGACGGAATGAAGAAATGAATTCAGCATTTGGAGAAATTCTTATGTCGCATTAAATGGTAATTATGTGTAAAAATAATTAGTACCTTGATAGTGCAATAAATTTATTCCATCTTGAGAGTTATTTATTTCGTCGTTTTTTATTCTTGTTTTATAGAGACCTTATATATCAATTCACTCTCGGATATCGTCGTTGGTAAATTCTCCGCTCTCTTTTTGTATTTCTTAAGCAGTCTTTTTGTTTCAAGACATTTGTCTAATAACTCTTCGAATTGATATTTTTATATTTAAAACATATTTAGAATTAGTAAATCAAGAAGTATTTTTATATTTGTAGCATGACGGTCTGCAAAATCATCATGTGCATGTACCAGCACATATGTATATATTCCGAAATATTCGTGACCAACTGAAAATAAATTATTATTCTTTAATAAAGGATATATAATTTCATTCAACCACTTTAAGTGCCAAATTGCAAAATAACCTCAAATACGAAGACCCAAAATAATTCCATGTTATTACAAAAATAATATACCGAAAAGTTTGTTTTATTCTTCATGCCCGAACCAAACTAACAGAAGCACAAATCACGAAGACCGTATTTAAAAGGAAATCACACAGAACAGGTACACTAAAATCTATCGGATCCGAAAATAACACCTGTTTACCTGGATACATTAAGACGATTACCGGCTGGTTGCTGTCATCCCATTCCTAACTGAAAATAAAACTCACCACAATTTATTTCACATAAGATGATAAATTATACGAGAAAATATGTAAGTACTTTTTTTAAACTTATCTAAATTAAAAATTAATCAAAGTGGCTTGTCCATGCGTGTGACCGTTCGAAATCGTTGTTTATGTGTACTTAAGTAATTTCTGTTAGTATTATTTGAAGTCGTAATTTCTAATTAAACTGCATGATTCTTATGATATTTCATTCCAACGTCTAGACGTAATGTTATTTGTCGTCTACATTATTTATGTCTGTGAATTTTGAAAGTAAAATTCAATAATTTAGATTGTTCTTGTTTCTTTTTCTGTGTGAAAATGTTTCGTAGTCTATAAATATGTAGTCAAAAATACAGTGTTTTCCAAAAGTTGAAAACGAATTCACAATTTAGTCATCGCCATGATTTTGAAATAAAAGTCTTGCATCTGTCGGGCATCTCTGATGATTTTCAAATTTATTCTGCATTATTTTTTCCTTCAATTTTCTTCTGATAGATTTTCCTAGAAACGCTTCCGATAACTTATAAGTAGCATATTTCATATCGCGAAATATAAAATCTTTTCTCATATAATACGAAGTCGATCCATGAGTTCGGAGCGTTTTTATTAATCTCAAAATTTATTCATTTTCCAACCAATAAAATAAAATCATCTTCCATTATTTAAAATTGTCTTCCAATGATTTTTCGTTTCTATGCCTGAACGAATTTGTCAGCCAATTTTGAAGGGCGACATTGTTGTAAAGGAGAGTCCTTGAAGACAGTTTGACAGAGAGTGAAAGAGAATGGGATGCGGAATGACCAACAGAGTTCTTGAATAACGGTTTCGTAATGCTAACAGTACAAGGACGAGTGCTATCGTGCTATAAAATAGGTTCATGGTGTCTTTACAGTTTTTTTCTTAAATTACTACCTGAAGCCGACTGAGCATTTTAAAGTAAATCTCAGCAGTGGTGGTCAAAATGGACGCAGTTCATATTAGACGGTGGATTCTTTGACGCATCGGAGGCGCAAGATCAGCTTACGTGGATGAATATTAATTACAACTCTGAAAGTTTCCTTTTTGTTAGGATTGAGACATGCTTTTCTGTTCTTGGTATTAACACTAAAGCACCATTTTGCAACATCAGTACACAATGTAAAAAGTGCCACGCTTATTCTTGTTGTATCTTCTCAAAATATGCGGCAGTCGGAAACGTAGATTTTGAACTTTACCTATAGAATGCGAATGTCATATTCTGGTAGATTGATTACAATTGATTATAATGACCAATCAATGCCCTAGCTAACTAGCGTGGTTTATGATGAATTATAGCGTTTAGACGATCCTCATCAAATTCCAATGTCTATGGTACAAAAAGTAAATTTAATCTGTACTTTAAAAGAAAGCTAAATGTTTCATGTTCTGATTACCATTAAGGCATGTTGAATTTATTAAGAAGAGTCTTTAAAATAAACCCAAATCTACAAAATACTATTCAGAGTAATACCGTCCCTTTCAGTAATATAAATGAATTTAATTCTGTTACTATATATAAGAAACTACTCTTTGAGAAGACAATCATCGGAATACAAGTTAGTCTATGAGAAGTCATCCTCTTTGAATCTCAAAAATTGTAGGCATTGCCCTGTTTCGCTGATGGGAGTATTTTTATTTTTTTGGGGAAGGTTTCATCAACCGTAATAAATATTCCCAATGAATCAACCAGGATTCTTTACTCTTTCACGTCTCGAGTTTGAGCCGTGTTATATAGTTTGGCATTGCCACGAAGCAGAACGATACCAACTGACAGCATTCCACATGGTTTGCTCTTGATGATTTGACGCAGATTCGTTAAGGACTCACAGTATAAGGTTGAGTTAATTGCTGTACCTTGTAGCATAAAGTCTATAACAATACATTCTTCCAGTTCTAAAACACAGTGACCATGATCTTGTACTTTTAAAGTAACCGTTTTGCTTTCACTTTGATTGGTGAGATGTCGACTGCACCCTTATCTCATCTCACATGCCGATATTATTCAATAAGTCGTTATCTTCCTCATTTCAGCGGGTAATAAACGTTAAAGCCCTTTTCTGTTTATGTTCCTCAGTCAGATTAGGAAGCCATTGAGGAAAGAATTTCTTGAACTCGAAATGAGGGGGAATTCAAAAGACAACTGGCAAATTGCGAATCTTTTGTTTTCGTCAATTTTGGCATTAACCATCCACACCAGATCATCGTTCATTGCAGATGGCCGATCAGAACGTGGTCCTGATCGACCATTGGTCACGATCATGTATATATCGACCTTCGTTGAACAATCTCGCCAATTTTTATACGTTACGGTCACTCATTGCATTCTCAGCGTGTATTTCACATATTTAGGGACAAACATCCGCAGCTTACAAGATTATTGTTGCTAAGAACTAGATGATCGTAGATCACAGTTGGTGGGTAGGTCAATTTTCTTAAACATTTTAACGTTACAACTTGGATACAAATGGTATCATATTCTGCGTAAAGAATGTCGGCAGTCATTCTTATGGCGGACGAAATTTCAAACGATATTTACAAAGAGAACTTACTTAAAAAATAACCCCCGCATTTTTTCCTTGTATTATATTATGTGTATTATATTTACATGTTATGTAAGCCGTGATTATATCATAGATTTTCAAACAATGTTTTAATGAGTAAGTGTTTCGTCAACTCACAATTACTAACGTAATTTTAATTACTATTCATTTTTGCCAATTTGCACTCCGATTTTGTGAGGATATTAATTTTAAGTTCTTTGTTTAACATAAATGTTTTATAAATTTGTGACCAAGCGGGACTAATTTCAAAATTTCGCGTGACTCATGACAATAATACTAAAAATAATTGCTAATTTTTGTTTTCCTGGCTGTACGGTATTTTTTTCTACATTTTTTTTTGATAATTACGACAGGCCTGAGATTGAAAATTTGTATGTATCTCAAAATGACATCATTATATTTAAAATAAATTCTAATTAAAAAATTTTAGGAGAAAAATAAATTTTCATGGATGATTTTATTACGGTAATTATATAGAAAGCCCTGCTGCGAATATATTTTTTTTCGGTACATAATGGATGCCAAGAATTACATCAGAAACATACTCATTAGTTAAATTGCAGGTCACCACCGCAAAAATGACAAAAACCGAGGTAAATAATTACTTAGTCAAACCCTACTCTTTTAACGACAACCAGTACTTTTTTCCTCATATCTATTCCCGTATCGGAAAAAGCGTTTTACTTCAAGAACATGCAAGTGATTATAATGGCTGCCATAGATGGGAAGTTACTATTTGATTTACACAAAAACGAAGAACAAAGTGATGTTAATTAAAAGACCTGGATTGATCGAAGCTTCGACGTTTGCGCTCGCTCATAACGTTAATACGAAACTAAATGTACTTTTTAGATGGAGGCTAATTTAATTTCATCTAGATGAAATTGATTACTAGAGATTCTTTAAAGATTAACAATTAGCATATGTGATGAACATGAGTGTTCTTGTAATGAAGAAAAAAGATAGCCAGTATAATTTAATTTGGTGGTTGCGAGTTGATATCTTAATCGCATTTAAAAATTGATGTAATTAATCTAATGACGTTTCAACTTGCTCCGAGGAAGAATAAAAAAAGAAGTATTCCTGATTATTAAAATAATAGTGATCATATAATGCCTTGCAGTACCTCCCTAAATCTAATGTAATTAATAGTTATTAAGGGACTCATAAAATTATTGGAGCAATTTTTCTTTCTGTCATTTAAATGAACTTTGATACGAAATCTCGTTAATTTTAGTATCCTCTTAATTACTCTGTTTTGGGTGATCAGCTTAATGCGTTGTGTTAACGATTACCATGGGCGCAAGACAAGATGTTATCATATACATATATACCAACTTCCAATATAAATTAAATATTTGCAAGGCAGGTTCGAATTGGATATTTATTACAAGAAAATATGATATTTTGAACTACAGACTTTTCAATTGTTTATTCGGCTGTTCTAAATTTTTGAACGCGTGCTTTGTGACAGGCTATGCAATTCTATTCGATGTTTTATTTCCACACAGTGGGCTTTTATCAGGAAGATCAACTTTAACTACGAGGGTGGCCCCAAAAGTATCAGGCCTGACCTAGAGATGACGGTAGATGTTTAAAAAATACCACCGTATTAGAAAGCACACAATCTATAAAGCATATGTTTCAAGTTTCAAGATGTCACGTTGTTTAGTATTTGTTTGGCAGCTATCAATTGTGAACGTTTTCAGTGAATTTGTAAAAATGGAGAAAATTGGTCATCGTTACGTGATACAATACTTTTATTTGAAAGGCTCAGGTAGCAGAGTTTAAACGAGGCCATACGATCTGCTAAGACGAGCATCGCAGTGGTCGACCAAATGAGGTGACGACTCCAGAAATGATGAAGAAAATTCAGAAAGCGGTACTGGATGATCGTCGACTGAA
Source organism: Dermolepida albohirtum (assembly GCA_031893035.1). Taxonomy (NCBI): domain Eukaryota; kingdom Metazoa; phylum Arthropoda; class Insecta; order Coleoptera; family Scarabaeidae; genus Dermolepida; species Dermolepida albohirtum. Next base: position 672,787 of record JAVIWB010006558.1, on the reverse strand, counting down.
AGTGCGCGAGCTAGCAGACATAGCATGCATTTCAAAAAGTGCAGTACATCGCATATTATCTGTAAATTTGGACATGAGAAAGTTGTGTGCAAGATGGGTGCCGCGGAAAACAGTGTCTTGAAGATGTTTAAATTGAGTATTTAGCGAAGTTTCACAGCACCAAAGCAACATTTTTGCGCCATTTCATAACCATGGATGAAGCATGGGTCCATTCAGTTCACATCTAGGACAAAAGAACAATCAAAACAATGGACTCAAAAGCGAGAACCGGCTCCAAATAAGGCGAAGACCGTTTCACCTGCAGGCAAGGTCATGGCATTGTTTTTTGGGATACGCGTGTAACAATATTCATTGAGTATCTTGAAAAGGATAAACTATCAACGGCGAAATTATGTGAACTTGTGCAACGTTTGAGCGAAGAAAGCAAGCAAAAAACCACCGCATTTGGCTGTTTCATTAAGACAATGTATCAGCTCACAAATCCGTTATTGCAAAGGCCAATATTAATGAATTTGGCTGTAATTGTTACTTCATGCACCCTATTCGTCGGATTTAGTCTCCTCGGATTGTTTTCTGTTCCCAAACTTAAAAAATGGCTCAGTAGTCAAAGATTTTCCAACGACTAAGACGTAATATTGGCAGTTAATGGCTATTCTGAGGAGCAAGACAGTTCTTATTATAAAAAGGTTATCGAAGTTATTGAACATCGCTAGCAAAAGTGTATATAGCTGGAAGGAGATTATGTTGAAAAATAAATATATTTCTTTCCAAAATGTTTGTGTTTTCTTTGTTGGGTGGCAGTACTCGACCCAACAAAGGGACCACCCTCGTAATTTGTATGAAATTATTCAACGCATCTATCCCTATTTCTAAGAACAATAAAGTGTGTATTTAAAAGCTAATAATCCTAGGTTACGGAGATAGAATATTATTTCTAAGGAGATATTATAAAGATACAATATTATTTCTAAGCCAAAGTCCTATTTACAAGTTTTATTTCGATACGCAATAAAAAGCTTTCGCTTCACACACATGTCCGTAAATACGTCTGATAATTCTAGTCATTTGGTAACTTTGTGTTAATGGAATTTTTATGCAAATAGTTTCAGAAATTAGTCAAATTTCGAAAGTCTTTAAGAAGTTTAGTTTTCTATCTTTATCACATAAATGTAATTTGCTGACCTTGTTCAAATCTGGAGATGTGTTTTGAGCTAATAAATTTTTTGCAAAGGTACTGTCTCTTTTTTTTATGATTAAAACATCTCATGTGATCCTGATCCTTGTTTTTATATTTAGTGTCCTTATTTCGACGTTACCATTGGTATCTCGGTTATTAGAACACAGAGGAACGGCCAAATGGGGATTGTTTTCCAAATTTCGGAAAATTTTATTTTACAGTTATCCTAATTTTTGTAAATTTTTAAATAATTTGACATATTTTTTCGTGTAAACAGAAATCCTTGGCGGTTATTTTTCTTCAAGTAATTAGTGGTATCTTTAATTTTTATAGGCAGCCGTATTGGACCAGAACGAGATAATTCATGACCTTCTTTGAATTCTTCGTCTAGTTGCATCATCATATTTTCGATGAAATTGTTTCAATATAGGTCTTCAATGTTTTCACCTATACAGCACAAGGGATTTGTTTGCAATCAAAAGTTTGATGCAATATTTTTGTTCCATATTGCTATACGTTTCGAAATCTTAATGGGATAGGGGTCTAATAAAAAATTAAAGAACTACGCGGTTTTTTCAAATGCAAAATTTCCGTAATTTAATTAGATATCAGAATGTACTTGTAAATATTAATAAATCATATCTGGAGCATGAGATTCCGTATGTAATAGGATGTCATGTTTTGTTATTAATTTTTTGATATTCTCGGAGAAGGGCCTCTTGTCTTTGTAGGTGAGATGGGGAATATGGCTCAGCAGAAGCAACCACTGAGTGGTGGTTGGTTTGATTGTCCCGGATATGATACGTTGCAGACATCCACCTGTACTAACAGCCAAGACTCTTGAACGTGATAGATTCAACTATTACAACCGAAAGAAGAAAGGGAAGCGAGAAAGTCCGATACAAATTATAAATTACCAAGTATAACACAAAAACCACCGCGCTTTGATTTACCGCGAAAAATATTGACATCCTTAAATTGAATATGGACGAACCACTAAAGATGCGCTAACTCTGAATTCAAATCGGGGATACTCCCATATATGGGGTGTGATTGTATTGTCGATGGACAAATTAACAAATATGTTATAGAGGATTGCAGAACTGCTGTCAAGGATCCTATCCCATTTCCCTAAACGATTTTGTGGACGCAACAGGAGTCATCTAATACATCCGCAACTTTAATGTCTGTTTATGATATTTGTTTTGTACATTTACAATCATTTACTTGTTCTATTGTATAGTATTGTGACGTAAGCCATACGATAAATAAATAAGTAATTATTAATGGTTCAATTTTTATTTCGTTAATTTATATGTGCACTGCCTTTTTAAATTTAATCACCTAATAAGATGATTAATTTTCCATTTTCAGCGTTGATTTATTTAATAGCAAAAGACGAATAAGGAACATTATATCCTAATATAGAATGCATATCTAAAATATAAATAACGGAAAAATTAAGTTTAAGGTTACTCTTAGAAGAATAAAAAAACCCGTAATTAACAAATTAATCAACGTTGGCTTAATTACTTTATACACGTGCATATTCAATATCATCCCATCGGTATTAAGAGTAAAGGATATTTACAATGACTGAAGATTAGTTTATAAATATAATTAAAGAGGTAAAAGCCGGTCCCATCTCTCAGGGAGCAAGCTGGAAGCAAGAGAGTTCGATATTGGATTTCATGTTGATTATAATATATATTATTATCCATTAAAAAAAGACGCTTTTGAATTAATTTATTAATTAATTAAGGACTAGATGCCTTAGCTCTATCTAAGATAATAATCGAGTATTTAATGAAGTAATAATCTTTTTATAGTTGATTCTAAACGTTTCGCAAAGTTAGTGGAACTAAGTAAATAATTACTATGATAGACTCATTGTTGAAGATAATTACTGAGAGAAGGTAAAGGAAAAAAGAGCGCGATTAAAGTGATTTTCACGGTTCACATCTCAATTGGTATATTGTATGTCGTAGTTTGATAAAAAAGGTAATACGATGTGGATGTTATAGTGTAAATTAATGAATTGTAGGTAGAAGCAGTAAAGAGTATATTATATTAACAATATGTAATAAATTTAAAGTTTTCAAGAGAGTTTCAAATAATATTTTCTGCGAGTAATTATATACAAAGAAAAGTTTGTAAATATTTCGCTGTAGCTGAACAACTTCAACGTAAATTAAAGAATTCATTTCAGAACTTTCTATTATATTTTCCCATTTAATATTAACAAGAGTACTGAAGAATAATAATATATAACTTTTAATTAGCTGTATACAAAAGCCATTCTCATTTTGAGTTTAACAATCTAAAAATATATATATCTTGTAAATACTTTGTAACATATTCTTGAAACATTTTGCTTTATAATTATCACGCTTTTGCCTACTAAAAAACTAGCTTCTTGATACTGTTTTTCTGTGAACGAAGGCTATTTTTATAGTTTTGAGATAAAAGAACCATAAACTAAAGTAATTTTGTATTACGAATGATCAACTAATAAAATCATTTAAAGACATGTGCCTCGTAAAATAAAATGTCTTTTCTTGCCTAAATTTAAAAATCATTTCGAAAAATTTATGATTGTAAGCTATGCATTTTATTTAATTTTGATTTACTCATACTGTCCATCAAGAGGAAGGGCTTGAAAATACCAGTTTTATCAGGAATAGCATAGAGTTATATTAATAATTTTCTCCAAATTTTTGAGAATAAGTTCAACTTTTGGTTTTGCCATCAAGTGACGTATACTAATTTTTATAGACAACAGAAAAATTTATTTTAAGAAAATGTGGTTGGTTAAGTTTGCTATAATTTGGTTTGGATTCTAATACAAACATTTTCCTGTTTATAATATACTTTAATGTATGGTATATTTCAAGTTTTTGTAATTAGAAATGTAACGAAATATTGCATTGTCACTACATCCGCAGCCACCCTTCTTAACATCCAATAATAATTTGGTAACGTTACAGAATTTCATTTGCTCTGGTACAATTTTTCCATTTGCAAAATATCTTTGCGGAAGCACTCGCTGTGCTGCCTATCACTAACATCACCTATATTTTCCGGACAAAATGAGAATGTAAAATTATTTTTATGGGACATATTGCAGTCAGCACCGCCAAATGCTTGAAGTATGTCCATTACCACAGTTTTGCTTCTCCTTCTTTGTTTCCAAAAGAACTGGTAAATACTTGTACCATGAACATCCACATAGATTCTTCCAGAGCTGCTAATTTGATTTCCAATTTTCTGTCACTTCTCCTAAGTGAGATCCAACAAAAAGTCTTCTTTTACTTTTCTTTCGTTTATTTTTGGGAACGTTTCTCGACGGTATTTAAACTCTTGATCGAGTGTCTTACTAATATTTTCCATGAGTCCTAGTTTAACCTGCGTAGATGGTATTATGACCATTACTTTTCCCTCTAGAGGCCGATGCCGTACATTGCCTTTTCTTGGTATAAATACACAATTTCTTTGCTTGTTTTGATGTTCGAAGGTCACACCGAACTAAAGTTTATAGGCTAGACAAATACTCGAGACTAAGTAAATTTACCATACACACATAAAAATTATTTGGATTGTTACGAATGATAAGAACGAAAGATCCTTTTGCTTGATTCCTCTTGCTGGGTAAACACTATCAACTTTAAATGGAAGAAGCTTCTTTGAACGTACAATACGGACATTAGATTAAAAACCGTATCTAGCTGCAGCATATCATTCTCGATTTAATTAAAAGTGTAAAAAAATTTTAAATTTTTTGAATTTCCTAGAGTTTAGTATATAAATCTGATTGTCTTATAAGCGCTTCATATACCCTGAGCTACATGCTCAATAAATGTGAATGTGCCAAACAGGGAGCTCAGATTATTTGTAGACTTATTTTTTGCACAACAACCCTATCTATGGAATAAGCAAAGTCAATGATCTTTCTTATGAAAAAAAAAACTATGTGACATTTGCTGAGACAGATGGTTAACTTATATTTATTGCATGATACGAAAATTGAGTTTAAGTCTGTCAATAATTATTCACAGATCATTGGACATGTGGCAGAACATATCCAATGATCCAGAGATCTAGAATATTTTAGACCACCTGCAAATAGAAGAGATTGATATTTAGTAAAATCTATAACGATATCAACATTAAAATTTTTCTATGTTCGTTCTTTACGCAATAACTAATTATGGTCTAATAATTCTATATACAAAGTTGTTGATTCGAATGTACTTTTCACTGTTCATTAAATATGCTTAACTTACCTTTTCCTCTTGAAGTAATTATTAATCTCTACATATCATCATACATCTTTCCTAATCGATGGAAAACTATAAGAATTATTTCGGTATATAAAAAGGAAGACCGTGCATTGCTAGGTAATTACAGACTTTATTGCCTTTATTAGTCTTCTTCGTTCTTATTTAATCCGATGGAAGTGCTAGGTGTCTTATAACGGGTACATTTGGGTTCTTTACTATTTTATTTTATTTATTTTATATTGTTTATAAATCATTTGCTTTGTGAGCTCTATTGTTCTAGCTTGACGACATAAAATCTATTCGGTAATTAATTCTCTCAACGATGCTTATATACTTCAATGCAATCTAAATTTCTTAGCTGAAAGCTTAGAATAGTGCGAATGCTTTGGCTTAAGGTTAAACATTGTAGATGTTGCGTTGAGATCTTCTACACCGTTTGAATCATTTTCCACATCGAGGATGATCATTTAAAATACACGAGCGAAATGCAGGTTTTTGACTGAAGTCTCACTTTTAAACTACATATTACAAGTATTTTCTCTGGGGCTTTTAAGCCATTAGGACTTGTCATGCGTATCGCCACATATTAGCAGGTAAAGTCGAATACGCGCCGTTAACATGGTATCTCACATACGCTTGTGAATTATTGGTTTTGGAACGCAACCTAAGTTTATGAAGTTCATTGCTTTCAAGAACAGCTGAGTTTACGCACAGAGAGGTATGTCAAAAGATGAATTGCTTTTGCAATATAACATGACCTCATTGAGTACCAGATGGGATGTCCTTAATAAAAGATTTTTTTGTATGTTCTTGTTACTAACAACATTGATTCTTCTTTTTTGCTCGGCCGTACGTCTTTCTGATAGCTCGCATTAACTTCAGGAGCAAGTCGATATTTGTGGACCTGATTGCGAGGACGAACGTTTTGAGGCGAACGTCACTCTTCTTTTTGTCTAGAATGGCCAACAGTATTTCGGAGGATGTATTTACTTATGCGAAAGTTTATGGGTACTTTATTTTTTTTTCATTATACGTAATATATGCCATGAATATATAATAAAATGTTTTTAATGTATTTTTCCTGCTATTGGATTTTTACGTGTAGGAAATAAAGATTATTGTTATTATTATAATAATTATTATTACTCTTATTATTATCATTAAATATGGGATAATTAAGTCACCTTGCCATGTCTCTTTATCTTTTTTCGAACAAAATACGGTGATTGACCAAAAAAAATTGACTCATGGAGTAATGTTGGATGCAATATATGTGTTTTTGTGAAGAATGAATTAAAGAACTTTTGAGAAGTTACACAAAAATTAAATTGTACGCTAATTCTTCATTCTGTGAACCTCTTTCTTTTGGGTACATGGCAAGCTGTTTTCGAGATTGATGGGTAATCGCATTTCATCGTAATAATATTACATAATTCATGTAGTGTCGTAAAAGTATTTTTGGATCTTCTTAAGAATTGAAAAGCAGTTTTACAAGAAACAGTAATTTGACTTATACTAAACATATACACAGTTTAACGCAGAGAAAACTGAAGTTTTTTAAAATTAAAACAAAAGCTAACTATTTTGGTAAAATTCACTTATTTTATTCAAAGTAGCCGTCTTCGGCTTCAATACAACGTTTTGCACGGTCAATTAACATGTCAAATGAAATTTTAAGTTCGTTTTAAGAGATGTCCTCCAAGATCGCTGTCGACGCGTTTTTAATGGCTTCACCGTCGACATAACGCTGTCCTTTTATTGGCAAATGTAATTTGGGGAATAGATAGAAATCACAGAGGGTTAAATCTGGTGAATATGGTGAATTGTCGATGGTTAAAATACTATTTGTAGTTAGAAAATCAGTGATAAGCGTTAAGCGATGAGATGGTGCATTATCATGTAACAAACGACAGATACTCTTTTCACGATATTGAGGGCGCACACAACGAATACGTGCCAAAAGATGCTTCATAACACCAAGATAATATTTAGCATTAACTGTTTGACTAGTTGGTACAAACTCTTTGTGCACTATGCCTTTCGAATCATAAAAACAAATCAACACTGTCTTTGTTTTTTACTTCTTCAAACGACTTTTTTGGGTTTCTTCACTTAGATGCTTCCATTCAGAGCTTTGACGTTTGATGTCTGGACCATATTATTACCTCCTTCTTTAAAAATTAAATTGCTGTATTTTATGTGCGACGTGTTAAGGGGTTAAATGTCCCCTTAATTAAAACAACTAAATAATAATAATAGAGATATTATTTAATAGAGAATATATTTATTTGCACGTGATGGTTAGTAAATTTATTACGAGCGCGTGTCCGGCTAGTTGAGGCACTGTAATAAATGCAAATAAAAAAGAAAGTGATGTAATGTAAGAAGTTAACAATTAGTAATTGTGTACAATGAACATCAAAAATCCAGGACGTGTGCCAAGCTGAAAGAAAGATTATTAGTGGAAATAAAACAACAGGATTGCCCTTAAAACTTTATTCATTAAGTTAAATTAATTCTTATAGCTTGAATGTATTAAATAAAGATGGGCCAGGATGTTATGTATATGTTGCAGTCGCAAAATACACACGTGGACACAAGTTGCGCGGGAAAACTTAACTTTCACAAACACGTCGAAGGGATGCCTGTAAACTTGACGATGGTCGGAGAAGAAGTCTCTGTGACTTATGCGCGGCGGCTTTTAAAATACCCTGTAGCTGAAGGGTTAGGATACTGGTCATGTTTGAATCAACCAATAGCCAACGAGAATAGGCACGCTAGAAATTGGCGCGCTAAAGATGTAGGCGTAAATTGAAATTGTGATATTAATTTCAATATAAGTAACTAGTAGATAGATATCTAGACAGAATAATGGACATGTATTCTGTGTGAAAAATAGAAGGATTAATATTTGAACCTCTATTGCATTTAGATATCAATATGCGGAATAAATATTAAATGTGCTTCAATGGAAAATCACAAATATTCGGCTTCCTAGAAACGACGCGGCAGGGGTTAGTTTTTTACAGCCTGACAGTATGTGACGAATACAAAAGATTCCTGTATTTGTATATATCACAAAAAGGTCAAAATAAATAATAATTTATGACTTGAAAATCGAAATATTTTTAAATTAAAACAAACTAATTTAAAAAACATGATATAAGAATTATTATTTGTATATATGCGGAGTGTAACAATATTTAAAACACCACGTCTTATCGCCAGATACAATAGAATATCCGAAGTTTTCGTCATTTTTGATCCTCTAGTCAATGTTAAATTCAGTTAGATTGTGTGGAAATTTTTGGAAATATTTAAGTCCATTCCCATGTATCTTAGCGAGGATTTCGGCTCATTTTTTATCATTTCACGCACAAGTTCGATGTTACTTTCCGCAATCACAGATTTTTTTGCACAAGGATGTTTGTCGTCATTTACAAATATGTCCGTACAACCGTCTTTAAATCGTTTATACCACTCATACACACTCGTACGTGACAAAAACCTATCACCATACACCTATTTCGTCAAATTAAACGATTACTATTTTAAAAAAATTCGGTTTTCTCTGCGACAGACTATTTAGAGAGTATTTTTTGAAAAATTTTATAACCAGTCTCAATCTTCCATACGAATTTCATTTTAATTGTTTTTTGTTTTTCGTTTAAGTTAATGTATAATTTTATTACTAACATGCACATCTTCATTGTATCATTAGATATAATTACACTGTCCTGCTAAATATAAACATACCACATTAATTTCAATATTAGTTCCATAAATCAAATCCTATCGTGAATCTCCTTTCTCTTTATGTAAATGTTTAATAAAAAAATTAAAATTTACATGATACACCGGAAATACGTAATTAGAAGACGATGTTAATCGCGAAAACAGCTTTCCTACGTTCTTTCTTTTTTTGTTTTACCTATAAAACACTGAATTAACACTTTGTACCTAACCATTTTACGTGTAATCAACATTAATTATTGTAGGGAACGTGTTGTTTATTATTGAAAAGCAAAATTTATCAACACGACTAATAACGTATTTTAACAGATTTGAATAACACCGATAGATAATGATACTTGAATCATCATCCAAAATTTCGTTTCCACCCCACCGAAGGGAAGTGACTAATGAGAATTAATTATACATACACCCTCTTTCGATGCCGGAAGGGTGCAATTTGGGCTCTACGAAGTAAAAGGCAAAGTCAAAGTTTTCCCGATCACTTTGTGTGATTCATTTTTCATATTAATGAGGTACTGATTCAAGTTTCATGGAGTTTTCGATTGGTTAAACTCGTACTCTTTCTGACTGTTGTTGGTCATTAATTTTTCCCATAGCGTATGCTTTGAAGGTATAATTAAAATATTTCCTGTTACACATATTTATCAACACCTCTTTCATAAATTATGAACGAATAATTATGCATATATTGGCTTAGATACATAGTAATTGAATTAGAATCTCTTACAAAGTATATTTGGTGTAAGAATTATTTATTAACGTAAAACTAAGTTTGTACTATGAGTACGATAGTTACTTGTTACTCATATTAATAAATACATTATGTAGTTAAAAATCTAAATACTAACTATTCTATGACATTGAACTTAAAACCGTATGTAACTAAGCAAGCTGCATTACTACACAGTTAGTCGCAGAGAAAACCGAACGTTTTTAAAATAGTAATTCTTAAGGGCGTCATCTATAAAACAAAATATGCATCGGTAAGGTAGATCTTTCACCAACGTTATGTCAAAATATCATGACATTTCCATCATCAGAAGCAGAGAAATTGCGCACAAAGTAATAGTGTGCATTTGGCATTGGTCGAAAAATGATTTTGGAACAAAGAGAAAATATGAAGCTCTGTTTTAAACTGGGTAAATCGTTTATTGAAACTTTTAATTTGATGAAACAAGTATATGGTGATGCGTGTTTATCACGTACGAGTGTGTATGAGTGGTATAGACGCTTTAAAGACGGTCGTACGGACATAAATGACAATGAACATCCTGTTGCAAAAAAATCTTCTGCGGTTACAGAAAGTAACATCGAACTCGTGCGTGAATGTATCAAAAATGAACCGAAATCCTCATTACGAAACATGGGAATTAAATGTTTCCAAATATTCAATTCTTTGCATCTTGGCACAGCATTTGGGATTGAGAAAGATTTGTGCAAGGTTTGTACCACACAAGCTAACTGAATTCAACATTCAACAAACTTGATTAAAGACTCAAAAAATGACGAAAATTTCAGGTATTCTATTGTAACTGGCGATGGGACGAAGTGTTTTCAATATGATCGATCCATGACCGATCGTCAAAGCTCTGAATGGAAGCATCTAAGCGAAGTAAGACTGAAAAAAAGCCGTTTGAAGAAGTCAAAAGTGAAGATAATGTTGATTTGTTTCTATGATTCGAAAGGCATAGTACACAAAGAGTTTGCGCCAACTAGTCAAACTGTCAATACTATATATTATCTTGGTCTTATGAAGCGTTTTTTGGGGTCTATTCGTCATAAATATCGTGAAAATGGTGGCCGGCGTTTGTTACATGATAATGCATCATCTCGTTGCTCGACGCTTAGCATTGATTTTTTAATTAGAAATGGTATTTTAACCATCAACCACTCACCGTATTCACCGTATTTGGCCCTTTCTATCTATTCCCCAAACTACATTTGCCGATGTAAGGACAGTGTTATGCCGACGTCGAAGCCAATAAAAAGGCGTTGACAGCGATCTTGAAGGACATCTCTAAGGATGCATTTAAAAATTCATTGGACAAATTATTTCACCTTTTACAACGTTGCATTGAAGCCGGAGGCGACTACTTTGAATAAAATAAGTGAATTTTACCAAAATAATAAGCTTTTATTTTTATTTTAAAAAAGTTGTCTTCTCTGTGACAGACTGTGTATGTGTTTATATTATATATATTATTTAATCTGTTTTAACAAATGTTTGGCTTTCACTTTTCGAAGTTACTATTACTATTTTTATTACTAAAGTTCTTCTTACATTTAATTAAAATAATCAATCTACATTAGAGACATTTTCCAGTTCTATTAAAAATTATATCAAAAAAATTACCGAAAAGATACCAAACACTCTTTTAAAATGTTGTTTAGTTGGACCGAAGAATTTTCATAATAATCCAATTAAGCCAACGAACGATGTTTTCGAAATTAAAATGGTAACGACATTGGGCTACAAGTTACCGGAGTAATTATCGTATAAAAACATTTCGACAGAACTGGATTAATAAAATTCCCCGATACTCGGAGCTCAACCTCAACTTACCGCATAAATAAAATGAAAGCTTAGTTATTGAACAAAAATTTACGAATTACTTCTATGCAAATGTCACCCAAGTAAGTGTTATTATTATTCATGTAATGAATGACATGCCGTAAAACTTACTGCACGATGTTGCAGCATTTAAATAATTGGAATCGTCTGGAATTTGTAATGTCTGGGAGCATCATTTCCATAATAAAAATGTCTTTACAATTGCTTTCGGCGAAAGCGATATTATCACTGTAAACTATATAGATTAATTAAATTATATTTTCAGTCTGATTATATTATCTTGAAAGTATTTTAATGTGGACCGTTTATAGCAGGTAGGTTTTGAATAGGATCTGATAAAATGGCTGAAGCATTTATATTACATTATTATTAGGAGCTCATAAAAATTAACGTGATTATTAGTTGGAGAATTAATATATCAATGAATGAAATGAATAAATCTTAATTGTAATAATAAAATTCTTGTAATTAAAAATTTAAAAATTCTGCTAAAATTTTGCAGCAAGATAACAGAGTAAGTAGATGTTTTCTATATTATTTTGAGTACACACAGTTATCAAATTATGTATCATATCATTCTTCTATATACGACAAAAGTCAAAGATTATGTTAAAAAATATTATTGACAAAGGTATCATAAATAATCAATTGAGTCTCTCAAACATAGTTATATAACAAAAATTGTTTATACATTGGAATAATATTCTTATAGTGTATTCATTACATAAGTATATTATCTTTGTAATTATCATATACGAGGGTAGCCGTTTATATTTCGGGAATGGCAAACAAAAAACAATATTTTATTATCGAAAATAGTTTTATTGCTTTTCAAAACATTCTCCTTGAAAATCAACGCAGTTTTGCATACGTTCAAACCAATCCACAAAGCATTGCTGCTACTGTGAAGGCGGTGTCTCCAAAATATCAGTTTTGAATGCCTCAACTGACCACGAAGTTTATTCTTCACGTGTGAGAACAAAAAGAAATCACAGGATGCTAGGTCAGGGCTGTAAGGCGGACAGCTCATCAATTCAATGTTTTGCCCGGTCAAATATACAATTGTTTGAACCGACCTATGAGAGCTCGCATTGTCATGGTGGAGAATGATCTGTCGTTTTCGGTTTGGTTTCCTTATTTCTTCAAAAATATTGGCAAACAAATAGTTGTGTATCATTCGAAATTGACCGTTCTACAACTTTCTAAAAGCACGGTTGCAACGTGACCGGTTTTCCCGAAAAAACAGTCGACCATTTGTTTTGATGTGCTTCGAACGTGAACAACTTTTGTTGGTTTTAGCTCACCTTGGAATACCCACACAGTTGACTGCTGCTTATTATCGGGCTTATATGTATAGATCCAATATTCATCATCTGTGACAACTTTATAAATGCTCTTTGAAGCACCGCCATTGTAATTTTTATGCATTTCTTGGAACCAATCGACGCGAGTTCTTTTTTGAGCGGTTGTCAAATTAAGTGGTAGACAACGTGAACATAGCTTCTTAACGGCTAAATGTTCATGTAAGATCTTATGCATGTTGGTGTTACTAATAACTAGAGATACCTCGATATCACGGTATGTCACATCATTATCTTGCATTAAAAATTCAGACACTGCATTAATATATTCCGACACAACAACATTTGTGGGACGACCTTCACGAAATTCATCATCCAAAGAACGTCGTCCAAGTTTGAATTTACTATATCAACGACATACTGTAGTTTTTGATGGTGCTTCATTACCATATAAAGAATTCAACTCGTCAACAATAGAAATAGTGACCGGATAGTAAAACTTCCAAGGCAAATATGTTGTCAAAAATGACAAACTCACGATGCAATCATCAGATTGGAGGCAATATTAACAGTGATGCCAGTTCCCGAAATATAAACGGCTACCCTCGTACCATTTTGCTTTTAGGATCTACTTTTGAAGGACTTACTAAGTATCTGTTTCTCTTGATCGTTTCATTTGTTTGAGCTGCAGGAGAATGAATTTTTTCATACATTCAATAATTCTACGTCGTATGTACTTGATTTTTTTGCTAACCATTTAGAAAGATTCTGCGTTTGTGAGTGACACTAGCGTTGTAATTTGAATGTTCTTTGGTGAAAACAAAACACATGAATTATATAGAAGAAAACATCATAGGCTATTGCCCTATGTGAGTGAGATGTAGATACTATTTGATCCATATAGTCGACAACGTCCGTTGTTTTATTGTAGTTGATCATTTTGAGCTTTCGTTAGCGTCATCATTGACAGCTGTAATGTTACGTAAAGATGATACGTAAAGTTTGTTCTTTTTAGATGTATAACAAACTATGCTTGAGTTGTCTTTGAAGCAAAATAAATATGTAATTAAGCGGTTTTTCAATGGTTTCATCTTTTTTGGAATATTGCGCTTATTTTTACCTGGCGTACTAATATGAGAAATATTTTTTCCAAAAATATCCTCTGTCAATGAAACACTCGTCATGTTCAGACCAGAATTAGGAATACTACGCACTAATGTTTGCGCTATTTTATACTCCGGATTCTTATTTGTAAGTTCTCCAGGTTGGTGACTTACATAAATGAAATAATCTAATGCCAAGCCAGATTTATACTGGCACATGCAAAGAATTTTCAAGCAGCCTTACCTTTATCTAGTCGGCTTACTTTGTATATACTGAACTAATTGATATCTGCCTATGAAACCAACAAGTTTTTAATCAATTGTTACGTGAGTATCTATGCTGCATATTTTGTACAGTCGAATGAATAGATCCCAGATGTAAGTTATACGTTTGTAAACGTGTTACTCAAGTTCTTTTATCGTAGAATCGAATAAATATACGTATTGCTTCAAATAGAAATATGAATATCCTGTCTCGAAAATGGATTTAGCAAATTCATTCAAAAAACATACCAGTTTTTCTCAATTCCAACATGTATAAATAATACACAAAATGTCTGTAGCCTCTCGGGTCTGGTTTATGCAAATGCAGGATAGAGATGATAAAATATTATTTTCTATTATATTTTAAAAAAATAAATAAAAATTATTTGACATAAGAAGCAGTGGAATGAATACCTCTTTAGACCACAGAAGAATGCTGGATTAATTTATGAATATTTAATACAAATAATAAGAAATAAAATTACTCCGGGTCTGATGGGCCCAGTTTATGCATCTTAGGGTTAACTTTTTCATTTCTGGAAACTTTGAAAACGTATAATCCGTTAAAGCGTGCTGTTAATTGTATAGTCTACCATCATTTTCAATAGTTCGACGTATTTTTCAGCATTCCTATGTACAGCAAAATTTTTTTTGATCATTCGTACCACCCATTCCTCTAAAATCAATGAAAAGCAAACTAGTATCCACTCCCGTATTCACAATATGAGGACATAATTTGTTTTGGCATAAATGCGTGTTCTGTTGTCGATTTATTTTTTTGAAGAAAACTCCGATATGCACCTATTAGAGGTTGAAACTTGGTTGCTTCCTCTATTTTGTAAATACGTGTTATCTTTGTTTTCTTCGCTCTAGATATAAAATATATAGATGTAATAGTAGGTTTAATAAGAACGACTCTGCGAGGAATATGAGCTATAATACTAGTGTGATTGATTCATTTAAACTGCTTACGTATTCCAAATCCTCTAATTTTCGTCCAATGTTAGATATAGTTAATTGACTTATGTGTGGATGACATGAGTATCTCTCACTGAATATGGTATACTTCTACTTGAGAATTCATTATATTACCGACCAAACTAACATTAATATTTCAGGTTCTGGCCTTGCCGTTAGATGCATTTTAATTGTAAGATTAATTTGTAATACTGAAACATTATAGTAAATAACCTTTTGAAATTTATATCAGCTAAACATTGCATATTTAACATTTCACAAATTGTTGCACTTGCAGCAACTACTCGATGTCATGGCCAATCAACTCAAACAGATGAATCTAGTAAAACATCAAACAAAAAGCGAATGGAACATGCTCCTTTTCTTTGGTTTGATAGAAATTAGACAGAAAAAAATTGTCGAGGTTGCCATTTAAAATGAAATTGATATCATAAATTAAACAGATAATATCAATCAAAGTAGCATACGAGGTGTGGCTACTAAATAACGAGACTGATGTAAGAAACGTTATTTATTGCAAATAAACATATATTTAACTTTTATCACCTTCAACATACTCTCCTCCCGTTCCATACATCGCTGTATATGTGCCTTCCATTGTTCAAAGCAATGCTGTAGTTCATCTGTTGTCAGCCTCTTCAAAAACTAGGTCGTTTTCCTTTGATATATTTAACAGACTGAAAATGTGTTCCCTTTAATGCATTTTTCACTTTTGGGAACAGGTAGAAGTAGGTAGACAGGTAGATGCGAGATCTAGCGAATACAAAGGATGATCAAGCACAGCAATGCGCCTGTCCGTTACAAACTGCTTCACAGGTAGGGTACTGTGAGCTAGTGCGTTGTCTTTGTGCAAAATAAACGAGTCATTCTTCCACAAATTCAGTCTCTTCTTCCTTACGCGTATTTCTGATTAACGGTTTAATCCTCAGGCACCCAATCAGTCATGATAACACCGTTGACATCGAAAAAGCGATCAGCATTGCCTTGAATTTCGACTTGCTCATTCGTGCTTTTTTCTATCTTGGCGATCCGGAAGCCTTTCAGTGCGTCGATTGACGCTTTTTTCCTTTCAGTTTTTTGGATCACAGGTCGACCAGGACGTTCATCATCTTTGACTTCTTGCCGATCTCCAGAAAATCGTTTGTGCCATTCAAAAACATGCGCACGTGACATAACATTGTCACCAAATACATTTGTAACATTTGTAAAGTTCGGTTGGTGACTTTTTTAGTTTAATAAGGAGCCAACCATTATGAGCGCACTACTAAGTAACGGTGCCCTTCACATTTAAAGCGACAAAGTAGACTAAAGCAGACAGAGAGACAAAACTACAGGTTGTTGTTTGCGATGTATCGTTATTATTATTTAATTGTCATACATCGTGTACTACTAAAATACGCCCATTGTACAGAACTATTATAAGTGTTCCAACATTTATAAGAAAAGAAAATTTCCTGTATTTTTAAAATTTTATTCCATTCTTTATGACTTCACCGTATATAACTATTGAATCAACATATCTAACCACTAACATATGCAATCAAAGCAATATTACATTTTTATTTCTCTTTAAAACAACATTCTCTGAATGAAACAGTAATCCTTCACATAAAATATTCTTTTGTAATAATGATAAATAACGTCCTTTAATAGTCCTCTTATTCATCTGCCACAAACATTGCTTCTGTAATTTACAATATACGTTATATTTCATGCATTGTCGGTAAATCGATGTATTAACAAATAGATCAAATAAAAGAAGAATAGCTTTCAATGCACCTAATTAATTCTAATTATGTTGGTTACATCAAGTGTGTATAACTCACGAAAGTCTCCAGACTTGAGACAGGCCGTATATTTATATTAGTGTATTGAAAACGTGCTACCTATACTTAGAGGCACAAAGTTTAGAATAGACTATGCATAAAGCACCTCTTGTTTTCTAAAGTTTCTAACATGTTAAATTACGTCCTAATAACTTTAACGTGCACGTACTACAACGCTCGCAAGTGAAGCTACCGTATCTACCTGGAGCCCTTTCTATATTCATCTTCTATATGGATAAGAATAATTGTTACTGTGTCTATAGTATAACTTCACAATGGTAAATAACTTAGCATTCCATATTCTATACGCATTAATACAGAGAAAAATAACTTACTAATTTTGAAGTATGTTTATCAATGAGCTTTTGTTTTTACAATAAAACAAAACATTGTAACGAAATTCATAATAGTTACTCAAATTTATGTAAGCGAGATGAGCCTTTTCCCATGTTAGAGAGAAGAAATAAGTAATGCTTTTAGGTGCGCATAATTGGCGCACCACACAAATTTTGCAATTTATAACAATGTATACATGAAATTGTTAGATTTGTAAATCGATTTACTTTTATGAATATGTTTTTTCATATCGTTATTTTTTAAAATTTTTCGTTTATTTGCAAATTTACTTTACGACATTGTATTTATAACCATGAATTATTTTATTCTTTTGAAGATTATTTTATATTTAAAAGGATATTCTTGGTTGTCCTTGGGTGTCAATTATTTCTTTTGATTTGCCCAATAAATAATTGGAACAATCTAGTATGAACATCTCGTAGAAAAGAAGATTAGAATAGACTGGATGATTTTAAATGGGCGTAAATGGTACTCCACTGCGACTTTTCAGATGTAATGTGATCTTTATGTCTGGAATTTGTCGGTTACTTTCCATACGCCTATTGAAGTTGGCCCTGGTTATGGCTTTTTGGTCTTTTGGTTTCTATGTAATTTTGGTCCTGTTTCATCAAATCTGCAGTCCTTTGAAATTTCAGAACAACAAACTGATCAGATTTCTCCATCAGTCATCGTATTCACTTTTTATACGGTGTTGACTCCCATGACTTTATGTATTTTTATTTGTAAGTAACCCTGGTTCATCCTTGCCTTCTTGGTTTATCTTTTTCATGAACAGTTCTTGCTTTACAGCTTTAGAACCTTTAAAACCTTCTTAGTTCTTTTACTAAAAGGAAGAGTCCTAAATACATTTAGAATTTATTTATTACTAGTACAATACGATGTTATAAAAATAGATTTTGTTTACGTTCACTATGGGAACGAATCACATGCACTGAAACTGGAGTCCAGTTTCAGTGCAGTAGTTGAGCCCTGAAGAAGTCTCATACAAATGGGTACGAAACGTCAGCAGATATTCAAGTGAGGCGGTTCCAGCCTGGAAGCCCAGACGCAGATATACTGCCATAGACTGGATATAACATAAAGCAAAGGCTAATAATATAAGTATTATTTTAAAAAACTGATAATTGTTGTAAATTTCAAATAGATGATGGTTCTTGTAAATCGTTCATTGTAGACAATGAGCCTAAAAAGAGAATAAAGTAAACTTTTTTTCAAAAGAAAAGGCTACATTTTTCAAACGAGTGAAAACGTAAAATAGATAAGTAAATAAACTATGCAGTCAGTATAGCCTTCCTTACAAATACGTCTTGGGTACCTGTGAATTGCAGATACGATATCTGAATTAGTTTGCAAATATTTGGATCCATGGAAATATCTGTGATATTGCTACATATGTATATTTTAATAGAGTTTTCAACATTTAAATGAATACAAATAGGAAATTTGATAACTGATATTTATATTTGAACCAGACTCCTGGTTTATCCAGTAATTATGTTAATTTTTCATTTTAAATTGAACAATCTGTATATTTTTGAGAATTTTAATAAAACTCTTCTTAGGCAGGGGTGTTCAGCAATACTAAGGTTTAGCAACATTTTGTCCAACACCTACAGAGATATTTAATTAAAAGCAATTTTTAATTGCAAACAAAAAATGTATAAATAAAATTAGTTATTGAAGTTTTCGAAATGATGACTGGTCACTTTCAGACAATATATAAGTCTGTAAAGAAATCTTTGAATAATATTTGCCAAAGTTTCATCACGTATTAATTAAACTTTCTAAATTATTATTTCCCGTAACTCGTCCACATTATATGATCTATTATAAATCACAGGTTTTAAATGAAGTCGAAGGTAGAAATGTATGCAATTTAAATTTATGGGAGTAGGTCACTGAATGATTCCTCTACACCCCCAATCCACTGATTTGGGAATGTTTTGTTGAGAAAGCTTAAAATATTATGCTCCGTCTTAATGGAACCAACTCCTTATAGGTAATTCTCTATCTTCTCAATATATCTATTAGTGCAGTATGTTGAATACATTTAAGATGAGCCACCGCTTTTTGGGATTTAACAGTAATTACTTTTGCTGAATAGATCTCAAAGGGATTCTACAATAGCAGTAGTTTTCTACGGTAATACTTTAATAAAATTACCTTCTGGTATTGGCCAAAAATGTCCAAATTTGCATCACAAAGACATCGTCTTTCACCATGACAATGCGCAAGTTTATTTGGTAATCAAAGTCCATAGAAGTTACATTCGGTGGGAGTGCGAAAGTAATTTTTTTGAGCTAGACCATTCACCAGATGGTCAATTCACTCTTAGATAGAAAACTTTATTAGTGCCCTCTAACAGTGTTTTTTAACGTTTGTTCAGTTTAAATAAATGTTTAAATTTTAATGCAATATATTACAAAAGGTGTATTCAAATATGTATATATGTATGTACATACTAGGAGCTTTCTACTACATATATGTATTTGATTGTCTTGCGTATATTGTTTAACAAGAAATGTTACTATAAGGAACACGAATTGAGGTTATTTTATTACCTGCTAGATATATTTTCCTAAAATAGATTACCCAACCAGTAGTTAAGGCGAATCCAGTAATCTAAATACACAATAAGAAATAAGCATTTATCAAGCTTGCACGTAGACTTTCTTATTTCCTATTAGGTGCTTTAAACTCACTTTGAAGCAGAAATAAAAAATAACAACACTTTTCCGAAAACTATTCCATCTTAAAGTAGATTACTCAACCAACAATCAAGGTGAACACACGATCGACCGAGGTTCAAAAGGAAACACAAAGTATTGCTCAAATAATGTAGCCACTTACCCCAACAATAAAGGCTTTCATAAATATCTAACGTACACGCTTAATCTATGAGTTCCGTTTCGTTTTGTTCTGAAAATTTAATGTAGAATTACAAGTTAGGAACAATTGTGCCGCAACACAGTAAAGAAACCAAATAATACGAACATCAAATGCAATTATTTCGTCATTTTCTTGCTCAACCCGAACGGAGATAGAAATGACGTGTAAATATGTAAATTATTTAATTAATTTGGAAACAACAGCAAGCAATCAGAAAATTAAATATAAGTGGAACACGAATAAAATATTTATGAAATAAAATAAAAATTTTATTCAAAGAAATATGTGGCGACTTCTTTACAACCTCTTCTATGCTTTAATATTTCATTTACATTTGAATTCATTTTCGTTCATTTAGCCAAATTATTTCCCTGAGAAATAGTTCAAATTTGGAAAATGTATTATTCAGTTAGGAAGGCGCTTTTAATGTCAGTCCGAAGAGGAGATTCATTAATTTGTGATAACTTTTCGAAAACTTACTGGTAATTTTTATGAAAAAAAAGAAAGCTAATGTAGGAATCCGTTTATTTTTAGATCTTATTTAACCCTTTTATATTTGAATATCCAGAATGTCTACGTCAAATGTATGAGTAAAGAAGAGATAAATATTATCAAACAAATATTCTATTAATTTTGTAATGCAGGATATGCAGTGGAAGATGCAGAACATACAAGTACCACCAGATCTGTATAGTGGTACTTATACTAGTAATTTCAGGAAAAATAAACTGCAAAGCAATGTATGAGTGTCACATTCTTGATATGTTTTCGTTCGGGTTCGTTTTTTAGTTTTAGGGCACTTTTGTATCGGTTACTTGCGTTGCCTTTAATAGGCAAATGTAATTCATCTCCTAGCCTCTTACGTTTTTCGAAAACATTCGAAATACAGTTAAAAGATACAAAACTACCTTATCAGCCTCTGTAAAACCACGATATGTTAACAAAAGTAAAATTAAAAATGGCGAAAGAAGATCATTAAGAATAATTTAGAAAAACAGGCACGCCAGTTAACTTATAGGGACTTATAAACTGGGAGTCGGGGCTTACAAGATAATTTCTTTGATTTTAAGAAAATAAAGTAGGAACAGGAAGAAAATAAAAGTACTCGTTGTTTTAACGCAAAGAAAAGCCGCTTTTGAAGCCACTGCAGAAAAACAGAGTTAGATGGACAAAAGGACGTAAGAACAAGACACCTCAGCATGGTATATAATGGAGCGAAGAGGTACCATTTGTGGTGCGTGTTGGAGAGTAGAAGTCGAGTTATACGCAAAAAACACACGCATTCCACCTTGTTTGTTTCAAAAGTAAGGTAAAATTTTTTACATGGTTTTGATTTGAAATAGCATGTTATTCAGAAGGATGGAAAACTTCATATCGTTGAAGGAACTGTGAGTACAAATATGGTAAATACTATTTTTTATTTCAGCAGAAAGATTTATATGTTACACCTAAAAAAATGTGCTAAAGTGCATGGGCACAAAATAATATTCTAAATGTGGAATGGGTTTCTAGTAATCGAAACACGATAAACGGGGCACGAGATGATGTAGACGCGATGGCAATATCTTGGAACAATAGCAAAAGCTATATGACTTATATGTGATTCGCTATCACCAAAATTTTCTCAAGGCTTGGTTAACATCATACCTACTACTGAAAAATTCTTTAATGGAACCAATTAAAATGGGAAAAGGCTCATAATTAAAGATACGAATATTGCACTGCACGTTGCGAGGGTTGATATGGAAAACTCCGTACATATTATCGATTCTCAGTTATGATTTGCTCACCGACTGGAGTGAACTACCGTGGTCAGACGTGGTAAATAAATTTATTAAAGATTTACCGTATTTAATGTACGATGGCACAAATCAAATGTATATAGTTTGCGATATATATCTAATGTACACGACAGGTGTGTAGCGTAAAAAAAATCTAGCATATGATGCAATGAGCTATTTCTGTTAGATTTATATGTAGAACTTATTTTATGTAATCCCGTTTACTTCATTGAACTATGACTCATACGTCTCATTCGAGAAAAAAAAAAATAAGTGAATCGTATATTATCTAGTCGGAAAACGTTATAAAATTTTATACCATCTGCTCGTGAACGTATTAGATAATAGAATTAAACCAGAAACGAAAAATAAGAAATTTTGGTTATGTGTGGACGAACCAACAGACGAGAAAAAAAAATCAATTTTTAATGTTATGGTACATACAATGGATTAACATCAACCGTCGTCTTCAATCTTAGTAGCTTCCATAAGAGTACAACAATGCACCGCCGAAGTAATATCAAAGATGGTGCTAAACACATTGGATACATTTAAGCTTTCAAATTCTTAAAGAAGACTGTGGTAATTTCTTACATATTACGTATAACATCCATGCTTTACATCCTGTGGCTGAAACATTTCATCGATATTATCGGTAGATGCATTAATTGCAAGTTCAAAGGATCCCAAAGGTAGTCGAGTATTTTACAGACTATATCGGCTTAGCCCTGAACCACCGCAGTCGATTCCTACGGTTACAGGCGGCGCTTTACTATCATCAATATTTCGTGGTTAAACAGATTTCCAAAGTATTAACAATAATTGCTTCGGATTAGTGCACGGAATAGAAAAATTATAAAATGCTTCTTTGTTGTGAGTGAAATCAGTGCAAATAGTAAACGCTATTCACACACAGCTGTGCGCTGTAGAAAACAGAAAAACTACTGTGGTTTAGATCAAAATTCGGATTTTACCATCTTAATTCACCATACAACACCGTAAAGCAGCCGTTCTACATCATGTAGAGCGGTTGCTTTCTGCAAATAACTACATTTTTTCATGCAGTTGGTTTATCGAAAAAATTGAAATTATATCTTATGTTTCAAATATTTAACTGATCCTCTTTGTGACATCACAGAAGACGCTTAAAATGGTGAGTGTTTTATAAATTATTACTTACTATTTATTTTCATTTTATGAGCCTACTCTCAAGTGCATCTCTATACTCCGTAGGTCAGTTTCGCTTCTTATTAACAACACGAGCATATGTACCACATATTACAGAATATGGACAGTTTAAATAGCCCCCGAAAGTATATTTAAAAACGTAACTTTCTTACTCATAAATTGTGTATAATAGACACCAACAAAATCCAAACATTGCTTTAAAGAACATAAAATAAATTTCTCTATAAAATTTGTATTACCTTGTACTAGTAATGAAATAAAGTTGTTATAGGCTTCACAATTTTAAACGTCTATCTCTTAAAGAAAATATATTTAATGCCTAGATAATGAATGTGTATGTAGCAATAACAATTACTTTTGTATTCATGTTAAATATCCCTAACAAATCTATATCGTACCATATTTAGTTTTATTACATTTAACGTCTTAATAAGCCACGAACATACGAAATATAAAGCAAACTTACATTTGTCTCGTTAGTATCCAGAGTCGTCTAGTACTTCATTAGCTATCCTGAAAGCAGAAGAAGACAGTTAGGTACATAAAATGGATAAGCAGATATCGAGTTAGTTCTATTGCATATGAAATTGGTTAACTTGTCACGTATAGCTCGAACGATCAGCTCCTTGTTTCGAAACTTAATGCTTCCATTGAGATAAAAATAAAGGAATAAAAAGAAAGAAAACGTTTCCCATATATGTTGCGTTCCTACTATACGGTTTATTTGATTTGATATCCAACACTGTTATAGTAAATAGATTAGACTAATCTTAGATGTTGTATAAGTATTGTTAGGTTTACTGCTTACTTAATTCTTTGTTGTAAAATTTATTTCTTTTATATTGTGTTTAATATATACACATTTTACGTAGGTTATCAATTAAGATAAATTTTATGGGAATATTAGACAGTTCTATCTTATTTTTAACAGATAATAAATTTTATCTTAAATTTATACATTTGTCAGTAATTAACATGAGGTAATATTATTGAAAAAGTTAAAATAATAATCATAAAACTTTTATTACATATTTGAAATTGTGGATTTATGGTATAAAATTACAATAATACAAGCACAAGTTAATTACATTCATACATACTAACTACATGATAATTCAATGCAATTACATATGAATATAATAATAATATCTACTGTGGGTTTTCAATTAAAGGTCTTCTGCCATAATTATGGAGTAATTAAATAATCGATTCTCACAGTTCTTGGTAGCCCAATAGTAGAGCATCCGCTCAGTAAGTGGGCGACTATGGTTCGATTCTTCACTGAAGAAGAATAAATTTCTACCTTAATTTTAACGAATGTTAATGATGCCTGTCTGAGTTATTGCAGCTGGTGTAATTGCAGACTTGTGACTGGGTACGCTATCTTTATGCAAGAGTTGACATAATAAGTACTTGCACTTGTGGCTCTTTTCTACAGTAAATCTACTAAAATTACACCTTGAGCATCTCAAAATATGGATAGCATGATCTTTCCTGCTGAAGGTTACATCTTAAATTTTCTCAACTGTGGTGAACCTCGATGTAACCACTCTTTACTCTGTATTTTGGCCTTTACATCATAATGATGAATCCATGACTCATCCATTGTCACAAATCTTGCAAGCAAATTTTCTTTGTCGTGTCTATGCCGCGTTAAAAGACGGGCGATGGGGAGTCGATTCTTCACTGAAGAAGAGTTTCTACCCTAATTATAACAAATGTAATTAGCATAAAATTACAAGTATAATAAGATATCAGGTTTTGTTTCAGGGTTTTAAAACAAAGAGGTCCTAAAACTTCAGAAAGGCGAATTTTCCTTCATGTACAACACTATTTAAATATTTGTCGCCATTTTTTCAGCATCTCAAAAACTTATTTTACATTTGACGAAATACGTAACATAGAATTTTTTCTATCTGGCGACCCCATTGCATAGTTTCAGGAATTCTAACCGCATTCCCTAGTATAACGGGATGTGATTCAAGATGATGTAAGGACCTCAAAAAAATATGGAACTACTTTTTCTTACAATTATTCTAAACATTTAAGAACTTTGTATAATAAGGTAATTTATTATGCATACAGTAAGCGTTTTGAAAGCAGCAAACGTGGTCATAGTAAAATATCCGGTAATATAACTTACGATAATGCTGAACTTATCATAGAACATCATAGAATAGATGAAAGGATTTGCGGATTTATATAGTAGTATGTACGAGGGAGCGTTTTTATATTCGCGGAATGAGCGGGTTGTAGAGGGGTGAGTAGGCGCATTGTGGGCGTGGCCAGTGCAGCGACTCATGATTAGTATAAATACGAAGTTTCATTGTTATTAGACAGTTAGTCTTTGAATCGAACCAAGTAACATAATCAGGAGTGAAAAGTGAAATACAACGGAAAAAATTGAATATCGTGCCGAAAAGTTCCTTACCAGGCAAGGAAAATAGTACAAATGAATGAGATGTCATTGGTTTACGGCGTTTGTCCAGGAAAAACCATGGTGTA
This sequence comes from Dermolepida albohirtum, assembly GCA_031893035.1. Lineage (NCBI taxonomy): Eukaryota > Metazoa > Arthropoda > Insecta > Coleoptera > Scarabaeidae > Dermolepida > Dermolepida albohirtum. The sequence continues at coordinate 646,810 of JAVIWB010006558.1, read as the reverse complement.
CAAGATAGTTTATTTAAACAAGGAAGGGAAACCCTTGAAGACGACCTAAAACTTCAGTGACCACGCCAGCACTTATCCAAAAAGTTGAACAAATTGTACTCGAAGATGCTCGACTAAAGAAGAAACAACTCGCAGAAATGGTTGGAATATACAACAATTTTTAAAATCCTACACGATCATCTGCATAGTTTCAGAAATTCAACAGCGCGTAGAGTGTTCGCGTGCATTTTTGGACCTCTGTAATGAAGACAAGGATGGTGTATTGAGTGGAATTGTTACTGGAGACGAAACTTGGGTTCATCATTATGAACCTGAGTCCAAATGCAGTGGCATAAAAAGGGCACAGCACCTCCCAAGAAATTTAAAGTGTCACAATCAGCTGGGAAACTTAACGGTATTTTTTAAAATATTGTTGATTGATTATAAAGATAAAAGTGTTTCTATAACCGGAGAATATTACGCTTCAATATTAGAGCGACTAAAAGAAGCCATTAACGAGAAAAGACTGGAAAAATTGACAAAAGGTGTTCTGCTTTTGCACGACAACGCGCCCGTCCACAAGAGCCGCGTTGCGTTAGCTGCCCTGCATAAGGTGGGCTTCGAAATTGTGAATCACCCACCCTACAGCCCAGACCTGGCCCCGAGTGATTATTACCTGTTTCCGAAAATGAAAAAAGAGCTGGGGGGTAAAAAATTTACTGATGAAGTCAAGGAGGCATTTTCGGCGTATTTTGCAGATAAAGAGAAATCATTTTTTTATGAGGGTATAAATAAATTAATTGAAAGATGTGAAAAATGTGTCCGTCTTGCAGGTGAATATATTGAAAAAGAAAAATAATTTGGTTTTTTTATTTCCACCCCTTGTCCCCCATTCCGCGAATATAAAAACGCTCCCTCGTATAATCAGTCGATGAAAGTTTTCGTAGTCACAGAACAAATTAACAAACAGGTTGATATATAAGTTTGTAGTGCTGCCTTGAAAAAGAGTTGTTAGGCATGTGTCAAAGTTATTTTAAAGTATATAATTATGCAAAACTGAAAAATTATAGTTTTTACCGCTTTTTACATATGTACATTAAAGAAATTTTTAAAAAATTTCGTGCTTTCTGGCGAAGCTGGAACTCACGATTCCATGCCTACCGGGTACGGGTTTTACCATTGGAGTTCAGAGGAAGGTGATATTCTACTAATATATCATATATTGCATTATGGAAATATATATTAAATGAAACCCGCGGTAAGTGTTTAAATACATATAATTATGCGCTTTTACTATGTGAAATTGAAAATTTCTAATTTTTTTGGTGTTATTAGACGTGGATATCACCGTTTTCTGTAGTCAAATGGTAAGATACATGCCTCGTCAGCATGAGATCGTATATATGTACGTGAACATATGTAGTGGAGTATTGTTGTTTAATTGAACAGTTTTTGAATTTTATAATTTGTGGCAAGAATGTTTCATTTTGTTACGGTACTCCCTAGTTTGAGAGCCCTATCTAATTGAAATAATACACACGTTTTACAAAATTTTATTTCGAACATCAACTTGTTCTGTATATGAAGATGCATGTATAAATAAAACGGTTCAAATAATAAACAAGAACGTAGTTCAATTGCTCTATACGCACAAATTTATATTCAAGTACCTACGCAACGTAACAGTTCAAAATAGCTCGCTTCGCGTTCAACGTATCGAGGTACCCATGCATCCCCAATAGAGTGGAAATGTTTGACACCGTCAAACTTGCACATATTGGGGAAGCGTCATGCAACTACCCGGCAGCGACAGTGACGCGGCCGGTCAGGTAGGCCGATCTCGGTCCCCTGACATTCAATGTGTACACGACGATTTGCTGCCGGTTAGTATATGTGCGTTGATTCGCGTATAAGAAGAAATAAATATAATTACTATATAAAACACATTATATAAAACAATAATATTTATAAAACACATAATAATAACAAAATACATATATATTCTAAAATAAAAATAAAATATTTTGGATTTAATATGTCTTTAACACATTTATTGACAAAAGAAACTATAATGTACAACAAGGAAATGGTTTTCTCGATTTAAAAAATCTCTTAATAAGAATATTGCACTTTAAAGTGGGCTTGATGATTTCTTCACTTTCGCACCACCGTATTTCCTCAGACGTAGAATCGAGAAATTGCCAGATCGTTGGGAAGAATTCGAGAATAATGGAGAAGAATATATTTTCGTTTAACATATTTCATTAAAGAGTTAATACATTTTAAGTTCAATAAAAACGCTACTAACTTCTACTTCTACATCATCTAAAACTCTGAAGGGATAGTTTCTTGTTTGATGTCGAGTATGTTCCCAGGTTTATTACGATACTGACCAGAAATATTTGTAAAATCTTTATTTTAATTTATGTAAGGAGTTATTGAAAACCTTTGAAGTCGCACAAGTTTGGAAAATTTCAGTATTCTAATATTCTAAGGATAGTAGATATTAATTAGCTGCCAAGATAACTTTCTGTTTTGAAAGTCTTATATCTTATGCATGTCCAGTATGCATCTATAATAATTCTATAAGTATATGTAACGCAACAGTTTAAATACTTAAGAAAAGAAATAGTTCTTCAGGTTGGTAGAAAGGTTTTGAAAGCAAAAATGAAACAATGTGATTTTTTAAATGAAATTAGTTTTTTTATTCAACGTAATCTCCCTCAACTTCAATACATTTATTCCAATGATTCTCCAATAATTTTATACCATCTCTGAAATGATTTTCTGGAAGCTCTGCAAAATACTGTTCCACGGCTGAAATAGCTTCTTCATTCGATGGAAAACGCTTTCCACGAACGAATTGTTTCAAGTTTCTGAAGAGGTAGTAATCACTCGGAACCAAATCTGGTGAATACGGTGGTTGTTTAAGCAATTCGTACTTTAATTCATTAAATGTAGCCATCGCCAAATACATTTTTGTGTGAAGGCGCATTGTCTTGATGAAAAATTATTTTTTTTCGCTAATCCAAGTCTTTTTTCACGAATTTTTGCATCCAGTTGATCTAAAAGGTTACAATAATACTCTGAGTTAATTGTTTTACCTTTTTCAAGAAAATCAATCAATAAAATTCCTTTTGCATCCCAAAACACTGATGCCATAACCTTTTTTTGCCGATCGTCCTGACTTCACCTCTTTTGGAGTTTAACAACCAACCGTAGTCCACTGTAATCGTTCTTGTTTCAATTTAGGATCACGGTGGTAGATCCAAGTCTCATCCATAGTTATAAAATGACGCAAGAAATCGTTTTTATTCCGCTTGAAACGCACCAAGTTACGCTGAGAAATTTGTTTTCGATTCAGTTTTTGTTGAATTGTTAACGAATGCGGCACTAACTTTTCAAACAGTTTTTTCATATGTAATTTTTCATGCAAAATATGGAGTACTTGTTCGCCTGAGATGTCTATGGTAATAGCAATTTCACTCTTAGCCAAATTCGGATCTTCACTAACCATATTATGTGCTTGCTCAATGATTTCTGCTGTCGTTGCAGTTTTTGGGCGTCCACTACGTGGTTCATATTCAACGCTTGTACGACCACGTTTAAATTAAAACCCATCGATGTACTGTTGGAAATGATGGAGCATATTCCTTTAACACGTTCACCATTTTTGTATGAATCTCTGTTTGTGATAAACCTTCCGAAACAAAGAATTTTATCACAGCGCGACATTCAGTTTTTTCCATTGTTAAAAAATATACCGACACGTCTAATTCAAATGGATTGCTAACAATGAATGAATTGACAGATCGAGATAAAATTTTTAGTGTATTCATATGACACATGAAATATTAAAATGGCGTATGAATTTTGATTCCTCTACTGCTTAATAGGTGTCGCTTTCAAAACTTTTCTACCAACCAGTACATGTATAAATTAAACAGTTCAATATTATCAAAAATGAAAAGAGTTTGAAAGAACAATAAATAGAAATAGTTTTAAAAGAGAATTGAAGGCAGCCAAAACTTAACCACCCGTTTTAAGTCACATCCACTGAAAATCAGCGTCATATCTAAATGCAGCCTAAATATAAGAAAATACAGAAAAAAACAAGAAGTTTTCATAACTATGATAAAAATACACCTATTCAAGTTACAAATTAAGTTTTGCTATATTTAAAATATCCGGAAAGGAACTATGGTAAATGAGTTAATATTGATATTAATCGTAGAATTAAAATGGGATGTTGTCTAAAATCAAGGCGTGATATTAGAAAAAGTAATCTAGATAACAACTCGAGACTATCAACCTTAATATGAACCAAATCATAAACATAACTTAAACTTCAAATTGTCACTTAGTTTGAAGAGATTTGCTCTAAAATATATTATTATTTTTTTTAAGTTTTCTAGTGTAGAATGGTTTGACAGGGTATAGGACCTGATTTAACATCAGCTATTCCACTTTCTTCAGAAATTATATTTATCTTCTTATTCGAATAGATGGAAATTATTTTGATTAAAACATTTGTTTTCCGTAACCTCTAAATGTTCCACTCAACAAATTAGATATTTCGTATGGACTAACCTAGTATTAAAAGTAGCAAATATTACTAGATTTGTTTATAGACATTCGCGATCATTCACACTATTTTTCTATATATAGCATAAAACATGGAGAGATGTACATTGTGTCCAGAGACTTATTCTGTGTTGACAAGTTAAACTTGAAAAAGCTGTTTGGTCCGTTGTTGGGTGGCAAAATACCATCAAATGTACAACTAGAATTTAATTCATTTCCATTTCAACTTATTGGGTAAAAGACAATCGTCGACTCCACAACTTCTAAAGGGGCTAGAAATATTCTCCGAACGTTATCGATACTTAATTTGTGATATTCAACGAATTTTTTTATAAAATTTCTAAGAACGACGGGAGTTCAAAACAAAGGCTTTATTGTTAGATTTTTAAGCGATGAAGTATTTTTGATTACAAAGTCCAAAAGTTTCATAACAGTAGAAACACGTTTTCGCTCTGATATTTTACATAAGTATAGAAGAGTTAGGGGCAAACCATTACTGCTTCTGGGAATAATTTTACATCAATAGGAAGTCGTTGTCTCGATACCGCCGTAATAAATAACTCGATGCATTAATTACCCAATTAAATTTATTTAATTATAAGAAAACCGAACGCACATAGGAAAATTCAATAAAGTTAATCAACGCATAAATCTATGAGATAACATTGAAGCTTAGTATTTAACTTCTTTAGAAACCAATATATAAATATGAAAATCAAGAATTAAAATGAAAGCTTTGACTTCATTTATAAATAGTAACCATCAAGAATAGCGAAAGCGGTTTGTCAAACGTCAAATTTTAATAATTGCGTGCAATATGAGCGAGTAAGAAAAGCTAACCATTAATTGTCATTTTTATTTATTTATATTCAAGGCAATCGCATGCACCTGTTTTGTAAGCAACGGAAAGACACGGTCATTAGCGTTAACTTTGTAAGGGAAAGATAAATGCAATTATTAAGACAGTCAATCAATACGTGTTACACTCACATTTATCAGTAGTGAATCGTACTATGTAGATAGGAAAGCGAACGCTTGCTACAAATGCTTAATTAATCATGTGACAATATGTACTGTTAACGAGATCAATTACCTCGTTAGATGATAATGCTAGATGTATAAAACCATTACTATGTTTTTAGATAACGACCACACCTATTTTAATCTCGTAGATATCGCAACACGTAAATCGAACAATTCAAATTTAAAATGATTGTAATATACGTTTTGTCCTGTTATCTAAACTCTATGACTAAATAAAGTACACGATGTACGATTTGGGATTCAACAATTAAGACTATAAAAGAGTATCAATACTTTCAAGCCAGTGTACAAAGAATATATTAACATTAACAATGTCAAACGAAATTTTGTTTACTAAACTCTGCTACTATAGATCTCAATGAAAATGTTGTATTTATTAATTTTGTTAATATGTAGTGGGTATACTAGGATTAATAAACTGACGATAAACAATAAAACGCTCTCATGCAAATACAAGCAACATTATATTAGGTTCTCGGAAAAATGATTTAGTGCGGTGACATTTGACATGCAAGGGTGGATCCCTTTACTCCACCTCTGACCCACTCACAATAAAAATTTGCAAATATCTTACTTAATTACCGTCCATTGCTCGACACGATGCATTTTGATACTGATATGTGACTTTCTCGACCTCGGGAGTCTACTGTAGCCACACTTTAACAGGTTCAGACTTGTAAATTTGTAGCCTCAGTCTATATATCGCGGGTTAGAGTCAGATGAAGATATATAATTGTTTTGGTTTATAAATGGGTCAAGGGTGAACCAAAGGGATCAGCCCTCGTAAGTACATGTGGAATATTTACGGTAATTCATTCAAGGCGATCGCTATGCTCAATTATACTTTTGTTACGCAGATACAAATTCATCTCTCTAGTGATTTATTATTTTTTATCTAGTGAAACTATTTTCTGTATACTTTTCTGTCATTTGTTATTACAAAAAAATCAATTATATATTTACCATTTTATTCAATAACCTTTTGTCATCTTTCAGTGATTTCTATAATTCCTCATTCCTAGATGGACAATCTGGGATGGCTTCTCGTCATGCATTTCTTATTTATATTTAGGTATTCTCCAGGGATACAATTTGGGCCCAAAGTTGTTTCTACTATTCTTTAATAATCGAATTTTGATGTGAAGTTAATAAACTCAAGATGAACGTAAATAAGTCTAACGTTTCCATTTTTTTGATCAGAAAGTTGCACCAGATCTCATTCACTTATACATATGGCAAATCAGAGTTAAATCGTTGTTGTTTTGTTAAGGATTTGGGAGCCCGTTTTGATAGCAAATTCACTTTTGTGAAACATATCTAATCACTTATGACGCCAGCTATTAGGACGCTGGATTTCATTATCTGGATTTCAAAATCTTTCACCGACGTTGTTACATTAAAAGCATCATATTTTTTAGGTCAGATCGAGATTAGATTATTGTATTTTAAATTGGTATCCATACTGTGAAGTCTGGAGAAAATTCAACATCGATTTCTGAAGTATACAAGAAGGTACCAAACAACAACCGCAATTTTTCTGAACAGGAAGCAGAATTTCACAACCGCGTCCGAAATTCCAAAAACGATGAACAAATAAAAATGTTTTTACAAAAAAATGACCGTAACAACACATAACTTTATTCAGCCAAAGAAACCACTGCACCGAACGCAAAACAAGTTATGTCACGCGCAATTAGCGGCAGGAACGCGTTCTAGGCAAGTCCAACCCACAGCGCTGCCATTCCGCTTTTTGGGTATCTCTTCGTATATATTTTAAAACTGAAAGGACACACTACAAGAGGGTTAAACAATACATTATTGTGTATGTATGGCATGACAGCCATGGAGACAAAATATAAACTGAACGTATAATATATACTAGTGCATAACAGCATCGATTGTGTCAATTTTGTTCTATAATCATTTTTTCTTGTTCCTCGCGCTTTTTTACGACAGTGAACTACTTTTTTACTTACCAGAATTAAAACATAGTTTACACATTGCCCATTTTTGGTTTGTGTAGTAATTCAATATGATTGCGGATATATACAATATAAATTTCATGCAACTTATTGAAGTCATTGAGATCGTTATGTAGCGGTTTTCGCAAGGCTTATTAAATATATTCGCTTTTATTTTCATTATGAATTTATTATTATTTTATTTTCATTAAAAACTGTAGTTATGTTATGGAGTTATATTTAATTTATTACTAAATGTTTGTCTGATTCTAATATATATTTGACCTGTTAATGGAATACGTAATTCTTTGAACAGTAAATTAATAAATTTTTGAGGTATGGCCAAACTTGTTCGTGGTCTTACTTTGAGGCGATTGAATACCACTTCCATGTGGTTAAACAGCTACGAAGGTTTCTAGATAATATACTCGTTCAAATACCGATTGAATTAACTGATACACTTCAAAAAATACACCTTTAATATCTTACCACTCATAAGATTCATCTGATTAAATATTCAGTTTTGATTATCAGGAATCATTTCTCACACACGTGTCTGCAATTCCTTGTGTCGTATGCCGTCAGTTTGACTTAGCTAGGCCCATTAATTTATCGTCATCAACTTCAGTGAATCTCACGAATCGAGGAGCGTCGTTAAGATTAAACGAAAACGGAATATCGTAAACTTTTACTATCATTGATGTCCTGTCGAGCAGCACTGTTAGCGTAAATTACAATAACTTTTCACAAAGTGAAAAAGTAAAAACTACGAACATACTTTGATATTCTATTTTCAACGCTTCAAACACTGTCAGTTGTCATATTGCTTAACAAAAAAAAATGCCTATGACTTTAGTACTAGTAAAAATTAACTGGTGCCATTTGTTGCAAAAAATGCGCCACGACTTTTCCAACAATCTAATACATTATATAAATTTAGATTTATATGCAACGTTAATAATAATCGAAGAAAATACTTGTTGAAGCTTTATTTGTAAGAAAATATAAAAGAATGTAAGTAAAGTTTTAAAAGTGTTGAACTAATATATGGTTTCGCTATATTATGGCTTTCTCAGGTAAAAAAATTTTGTTCTATTTACCACCACTGATTAGTTTTAAATCATTATGACGAAAGAGAAACTTGTTGGAACTTAAATTTCAAAAAACAAATATTCCCTAATATGTTGGTTCAGTTTCTTTAAATATTTCCTATAACAGTCAATACATTTTGCGTTCAAAGATATCAGTTTTCAAAATATTTTTTTCATGTTTCTGAGAGTGCGCCATTTTTGTTCTTATGAAAGTATCGGCAACTCACTGTCTAAAGCAGGTATGGGCAACCTTAGACATGATGTGGGCCAAACGTTAATGTGCAAATACGTTCGCGGGCCGCGTTTAAAGGTAGTGCATTTTAAAGTAGTGTTCATAATTTTTAGCGATAGAAATCAGACATGAAATAATACTTACAGCGGGCCGGATCCGGCCCGCGGGCCGGTGGTAGCCTACATATGATCTAAGGCAATAATTTGAATTATGAGAATAAAAGGGTATTATACCGGAATACATGGATGATCCATTCAACGTTTAGATAATTTAAGCAAGTCATAGATTTGAAAATGGTGTGGGAGTGAGTTTTCTTTTTAGTCGATTATCACGGACTTTAGGTAATGCCCAAGAAATTTAAGTCATTGGAGTACATTGAATTTTCGTCATTTGTTACAACGTTATGAACTAGGTGAGAAGAGCAACGGTAAAGTGCATTGATTGATATTTGTTTTTTGAATGAATGTTATATTATACAGTACGTAGTATTATTTCAAAGCAACCAAACGACCGTGCAGAATGGTGTTCATCCTCTTGATACTGCAGAAACAACAAGTAATAAATATTATTCATTGTCAAATATATGAGAGCTTGGACTACCTTGCAAGGATGTTTCATATTAAAAACATGATTTCTGGGAAAAGAGGCTTCAACTTATGATCAAATACATTTTGGCACAAGGAAATTTCTTATTTAAAATACTCGTGATATCCCAAAAGTTGTTTTAACTATAGAGTCTTTAGAAACAGTATAAAGTACATAATTTTTCAATTTTTGGTACACGCTCATCAACTTCGAACGTAATTGTTAATTAGTGTAAGAAGCTTTAAGGCTTAATTTTTAGATATTCTTATGCACAATACTCAAATATGTGTATAATCAAATCTTTCAAAAAGTCTAACTTTAGCATAATTCCATGGCTGCATAGAGCTTTAAGAAAACTATGTACATAATTACTTATAGGTGTTTCATGTCTATTAAATATTCCTATGCGTGTAAATAAGGTTTTACATGATGAGAGGACAATAGCATGTAAACAGCGAGAAAATAATGGTCAACATTATTTCACACCTTTGCTCAGCGAGTGCAATATATTGTATAAAGACAAACGTTTTTAGTACAAAAGAATAGATTAATATTTAATTGGGCGTAAGCGTCCATTTAAACATTTATAAATCAACAAAACGTGCAGCGGAATATTTCAATTTTACTTTAATTAGTAGAATGAAGAAATATACAGCTTGTAAAAATTTATTAATAACTATATTATTTATGGGAAAACAAGAAATTGAAGAGAATGTAATATTTGTTTATTTTAAATACTAAAAGTGTGAAAATGGTATAATTTGGCAGTAACTGAATCAGTAAAAGTTAAATTAAGTTATTTGCGACATATTTTTAACCCAAAGTTTAAAATAACGTTAAAAGAGCAAATTAAATATGCTAGTAATCAATTATCTAACATTTATTTGTTGACTGAAGAACGCATCCATAAATTAAAAGCAAATATATTTTTAAGGCCTTGAGGAAAATCAAAAACAAAGTACTATAAGGGGCATCTATAGATATACAATATAATTAATATATATATATATATATATATATATATATATATATATATATATATAACTTTGAAATTGTTTGTGGACTTTCTGGAGCAGATTTATATCATGAGCCATGACTTAAACTGATAGACCAGATCCTAGCAATGAGATTGCATGTATGAGTATACGGTAGGCTTATAAAAATACCGATATCTATGAAAGTTATAGAAGTTCGTCTGGTGTCTGATCGTTGGTATTACCATGTTTTTCGACTAGTTTGTTAAAATGATTGGAAAAGACTGAAATGTTTTTAACTGGAGGGACATAATCAAAAGTACAATTCAAGTGAAAAAATTGGTAAAACTTTAGTTCAAAGAGAACCACATTACAAGCGTAATATTAATAATAGAGTTAGTATTTTCAAACAAGGGAAAACAATTCAAATGTTAAATCGTTCCCCATTAAAAATAAGTTAGCATAGGTGAGCATAGGTCTTCAGTACTATGAGAATATAATTAATGAATAAAACAATAAGCGATGGAAACTGAAGAAGTTGAATCGAACCATCCTTCGTAGTTCTCGTTGGAAATGCTATCCAATATTAAAACCAAGGATTATTATCATCTTGTGTGTAAATAAAAAATACTATAGATTAAGTAACTACAATTAATATAAACGTTTAAGAACAAAAAAATCGATCTCTGAATTTTGCCGACGGTATTTATTATCAACAGGGAGGAATATTAAGTCTAATTCTTTTGGGATATGGGGTTTCTTAAATAGTAAAAGAAGATCAATTACAATATCTGGAAGACTATGACCATGAAATTAAATTTACGTAGCCTCTCGATATTGCCAGCGTTTTCTCAAACACATTTGCTAATGTATACCAGTGTATGCACTACATTAGCACCTAGTGGTACAACCGAGATGTTCATCTTGAATGCATTGCTTACCGTCTTTCTCTTACAATTTCGTTTGTAGCAGTAAATACTTTAATGAAACGTATGTTCAGGATGTCTAGTAAGTCTGCTGGCGATGATTTCTTACCAAGTTTTTTGATTTGAGATTATTGAAGATTTGTCCTGGCTGTTCTATTACACACAATCACCAGTCTTTCTTCAAAGACAAGCACTTTTGCCTGATGTATGGAAACGCGTAATAATTTATCCTGTTCATAAAAAAGGCGATAAAGTGTTTTTATCTAATTACGGTCCATATCTATTCCCTCCAACTTTTCAACAATTTTGGAGCAGGTAGTATATACATCTACATATTCAAACGTTTGGTCATTCTTTCATCAAGTCAGCATGGCTTCATTCGTCGTAGATCAACGTTAACTAATTTTTGGACAATATTATAATATATATGTGGTACATTGGATATACGCGAATAAGCTCACGTTTTATATGTGGATTTCTCGCGGGGATTTGATGAAATATGCCACCGAGTTCTTCATTTCAAGCTTAGATCTTTGTAGCTCCTGTAACTAATTGCATATTTAGATAATCGCTCTAATGAGTTGCCATGTCAGGTGTCCTATAGGGTTCTTATCTGTATCAATGTCTATTTATCTTTTTTTTATTAATGACTTTTTATTAAAAAGGGGTTGTTTCAATTTAGATTTGGCTACGATATAAAAACCTTCTTCGAAATTTATACCATTTATGATGTTCGAACCTAATTATTAAATGTCTATACTATGTTGTCACTGTGGTGTCTGATATAGAATAAAACTGGATGTGAATATTTATTATCGAAGGTTCATGCGCCAAGAGTTTCTACTGGGTTTAGGCGCATTTTCCATTTACTACCGACGATGGTTGGTATACTACAATGTGCATCTTTAACAATTATGGAAGTAAACTATTTTCTGATGTGTCTTTCGAATTTAAATGCACATTTTGTTCATCTTTTATTTTGTTTATTATTATCTAAGTGAGTGAGTACCTGTTGGATAATAAGAGCATATTATTATTATTATTATTAAGATGTAGACGATCCTGCTTTATGTCAATTGCAACAGAAAGATTACTAATGTGAGTAAACCATGTACATGTTTGAAGGTACAATGCGTTTTGGTGGGATGTGTTTATTTATACAAAGTAGTTCCTACATGGCATGTGCTTGCAACTATTGAAATAAATTTCTTGCTATATTTTCACTAATTGCAGGAGTTTTGTCAAACTAAAATGCGGAAATATTTCACATTATTACATGTAAAACCTGTTCAATATCTGGCTTTATATTCTTGAAATTATTTAGACGATCTATGAAACTGCAGAAAATGTGATAAATATTTTAAATACCTATTCTAAATCAACCATACATTTAACCTCATTTATTTTAGTTATAAAATTATAGTTTATAACGATTTACTTTCTTTGACAAGATGCGAGTTTAGACGGATTTGCTTCCAGATAACTCATTTAATTCTTGCACCCTAGGTTGCCAGGATTTTTGGTGTATATATAATTATATTATATTTTAGATATTGAGTAATCATAATTTACTTTACTTATTCGAGGCCTCGAGATGCATAAATTTAAATTAATTGTCAACGTGTATTTAAGAAAAGATTTACGCTCTTGCATATCAGAAATATATTATAACTCCACCTCTTCTATATTTCCGCGGTTAAAGTCAATCGACTTCCGTTATTCGATAAAGGCAGTACTTTAATATATTCAATAATAATTCAACATACCTAACTTAAATATAAATTTCATATCTTGTCCAACCGAAAGACGATATCTTGCTGTTATTATCTCGTTGGGTGAGCGGTCGAATAGAATTAAATGTAAAACGATATCTGGAAGGCTATATAAATGAGGAATATCAAATTATAAGATAAATTTAAAATTCTTTGCAGTAGTATCGGAGTACAAGATCACTTATAAGGATAATATAAACGTTAATGGTAATTTAAAATTAATTTAAATAAAACGCAAATCTCTTTTGTAATTCCAATTAATGAAAGAACACTAATGTACTTCGAAGTGAAACAATCATATAGACACGTTATAGGTAATTTCAAATTAATGCAATCCACAATACGAATAACAGGAATACGAGTTGTGGCTATTAAATAATGATATTGACGCTATAAGGCATTTTATTTTGATTTCGTACATATTTACTAAATATCACCTTCAACATACACCCCTCGTCTATCCCTACAACGCTCCATGCGAATCTTCCATTGTTGGAAACAGTGGTTCTTCTGTCAGCTCCTTCAGGACGCGTGCCGCTTTGGCTTTCACAGCTTCACCGCACGGCGCAAGATCCGGCGAATAAGCCGAATGGTCTAACACTGGGATGCTGTACTTGGCTAGAAACCTCTTGACTGACAATGCGGAATGTGCCGGCATATTGTCTTGGTGAAGAACCCATGACTTGTCCTTCCACAATTCGGGTCGTAATGGTGATTAATAGTTTGACCTTCAGTAACTCACTGAAAGTACACAATCCCATGAATATCGAAAAAAAGCAATCATCATTGCTGTGAATTTGGATTTGCTGCTCATTCGAGGTTTTTTGGCTCTCGGCGAAGATGGGCACATCCAGTGCATGGATTGGCGCTTCGTTTCAGGATCATTAGTAAAAAACCACGATTCGTCACATGTTATTATCCTTTCCAATAAGTTTTGGTCATTTTCAATGGCATTCAAAGTGTCAGTACAAACATTTTTGCGAGTCTCTTGTTCTTCAAACGTGAGAATTTTAGGCACCATTTTGGCACACACTTTTTGCATGTCAAAATTGTTATGTAAAATTTGCCGTATGAATTCTTCATCAATTCCTACAGTTTCAGCAATCACACGAGTACTTAACCGACGGTCAGATTGAACCAGATTACCGATTTTTTCGATATTGTTATCCGTCTTTGATGTGGAAGTGTGACTCAGGCGTGAATCATCTTTAATGTCTTCTCGGCAACCTTGAAAATGCTTAAACCACTCAAAAACACGTGCACGCGATAAACGTTTATTGTCATACACTTTTTTCAATAAATTATAAGTTTCAGTATCGGTTTCATGTGAAATTTCATAATAATTCGTCGCTTTATTGTTACACTTAACATTTTTCCGGCGAAACAAAAAACAACTGTAATGCGAACGAAAGCTACGACTATACTGATTTGTTTACAGAGGCGAGAGGCACTGCATTCGAAAGAGAAGGTTTCACGATAAAAAGCTGTCAGTCGTTGGTGTTTGGCGCATGCGCATTTCTTCTGTACCAGCGTCAGTCTCGTTATTTAATAGCCACACCTCGTACAATTTCTAATAGACATTAACTTTTCACTTTCGTTTAATGATATGGGAGAAGTTGAACTTTATTCAATAATTTTAACTTGATATTATTTGCCGTATTCTCAACGAACTATTCAAAACAGTTATCGGGAATTTTATTTCATGCCGCAGAGATTTATTTGTTTCTCTAAGCGCGCATGTCATTCATCAACACGTTTTCTTCGCATCTTTGCAATTACGTTACGCATAAATGCACATGTCTCTATATATTTATTTAACTTCTTTGCCAATTATTCATAAACTTTAAACATTGACTACTTATTGCTCATAATGATTAAAATTCTTAATAATTTTACTTTATTATATACATCTGAGTAGTGACATTTTTCAAAGGTCGAGTCAAAAATAATTTCGGATTTTTTGGGAATAAATTAGCTGCATTCGTAATCCTACAGACTTATAGAAGTTCAAAGATATAAAACCATTAGAGACGAATAATTATTGTTCACAAGAGGTGATTTGCAACCTGAACATTCAAAGAAAAAAATTGATACCATGTGGGTGAGTAGTCCAACTTAGCAAGTACTCATTACAGTTTTACTTTCTTGTCGGAAAAAGTTTTAATGGAGAAAAAGTCTCTTCAAAATTAGAACGTATTTTGGTTTTTTTAGTGTGTTTTGATTATTAAAATATTATTAATGACCTATATTAAATTATTTGATTCTCCAGACATTGTAATTTAAAAACCAAGTGTTTGCTATCACCCCATGGTACCTCGAAAATATCCTAAAATATTGATAGCTTATTACGAGAGTTTAAAATTGTTCAAAATACATAAGAAATTTATTTAAAATAAATAAACCTGTATTTGCAAAATACGAGGTGTGGCAATTAAATAACGAGGCTGGTGTTGGAAATTTTATTTATTGCAAATAAACTATCATATTTTATATATATTAAATTTTATCGCCTTCAACATATTCTCCTCCCCTATCTATATATCGATGTATACGTGTCTTCGATTGTTTAAAACAATCATATAATTCATCGGTTGTCAGCCTCTTTAACAGCTCTGCCGTTTTTGCTTTTACATGTTCAGCAGACTGAAAACGTGTTTACTATAATGCATTATTTACTTCTGGAAACAGATAGAAGTCACATGGTGCGAGATCTGGCGAATACGGAGGATAATCAAGCACAGCAATGCGCTTGTCCGCTAAAAACTGCTTTACAGATAGGGTATTTCGGCACCATTTTTGCACAAACTTTAGTCATGTTTAATTCATCATGCAAAATATGTCTTACTGTTTCTCTGTGTACCATATCGGTAATCACCAAATGCTCAACTGTCGGTCTTTCTGCACAATTTCATTAATTTCCTGAACGTTTCCTTCAGTTCCTGCAGTTGCAAGTCGATCAAGACCTTCATCATCTTCGACCTCTTCTCAACCTTCAGAAAACCGTTTGTGCCATTTAAAAACTCACCCACGTAGTATAACATTATCATCAATTACCTCCTTTAACATTTGTAAACATTCTGTTGGCGATTTTTTTAATTTGGTAAGTGAAGTATCAAGGTCAATGACAATCCAATTGTAGACATGAAGATGTAATTAATCTGCATTATATATTATGTTAACATAGTTATTTGAGAAATATATTTATTAAAATGTTATGTTTATGTAATAATACCATAATGCATGAGTGATTTCTTTGTATTGATTTGAATTAAATAAATTTGACAATAATTGCGTGGTCATTACTAATATATTGATCCAAATTAATAAAGTTCTTTCCCAATATATGTATATAGCGTGTTTGCTATTACATTTGCTGTTATTGCAGGCTTGTTTATTTTATACTTACATATGTCAAAATTGAAAGTAACAAACCTAGTGAATAGTATTTATCTGTTAAAGTTGATTTTCTTTCTGAAAACAAACGAATCATTCCAATTGTGAAAAACAAAAGCCATACGGTAGTTTATACAAATTGATAGTAATAATGCACACACACAAATATATAAAAAGCAGTCATTACAAAAATATGAGTAATATTCCGAAAATTTCTCAAACAACAATAGAAGACCTAAGAACCTGGTTAATATCTACCATTCGATCAACACAAACGCTACTGTGATAACTTGTAGTTAGTACTGTTTTGTTATAGATAATAAAATCGTTCAATATCTGCGGCGTACAGACCGAGTTAAATGAGTTGGGTGAAAAGTATTCCGACGTTAGAGTAAATAACTACGAGAAAGATCTATACCATAATATGCTTACTTTTCAAACAGAATAAGCCAAGAACAAGAGAAAACTAAATATTATAATATATAAATACTCGAAAATAAAAAATATAGAAGTGCTACAATTGAAAAAAGGAAAAAGAGGTAGTACATAATATGCCATTATAAATAGGTTTGGCGTTGCGTGCCATATGACACACTGGTGACTTCAACAACACATTTATCGTAGCAACGGGCAGGTTCAATGTAGAGGTGTAATCAGAGGAGTAGTGTGAAACATTGTAAAGAATAGCAAAGAAAGTCATAGGAAGTGTTTCAAACTAGATATTTTCCAGTTGTCTGAAAAGCTGTTGTGATGTATAGTTGGAGTACTAAATTACTGATGCAAAGTCAAAAGATTGCTTATAACATAAATGAAGAACAAATCTTTAAAGAGACTACTGCTGTTGAAATACATTAACACTCTCGTCAAAAATGCAAGGGTTAAATGACAAAAATTTATCAAATGTAATCCCTAAATCGTTAATTATTTGAACTTTATTAAGTTGTTGTTCATCTCAATGTTAACAAATGCAGGGTGGGAACTTACTCCAAGTGCAATAACCGTATTATGTTTGATTATTCAGTTGATCAAACATTTTTGACTAGACAAGTTGAGGTAAAAGCTTTAGGTGTTATTTTCGACTCACACTTAAGCTTTGAGAAACATATCCACTTCATATGTAATTCTGCTTCTCGTTCTTTGAGTTTTACTATTCGTTCGTGCCGACGATTCGTTAACCCCTCTACTCTCCGACTATTATTTTACACGTTTGTTCGCTCCAAACTTGAATATGCTGCCATTGTTTGGTACCCACACTATGTATATTTACATCTGCAGCTTGAGAGAATCCAGAAGGGGTTTTCAAAATATCTAGCATTCAAAGTGAGAGGCATGTATCCTACTCGTGGTGTTGATTACATCAACTTGCTTCGTGATTTTCAGTTTCAGCAGTCACTTGCAGAGAGGAGTGAGGTTCTTAGTGCCAAGTTCTTAATGAAATTTGTTACTAATTTTATTGACGCCTCTTCCATTTTGTCGCAGGTAAATTTTCGTGTGTCTCGGGGATCGAGTGGATCTAATGACACATTTTCGGTCCCTAGAGCTAAAACAAATGTGTTGTAAAAAACTCCCCTGGCGTATATGAGTAGGAATGCCAATGCTTTGTTTGTGAATCCTTTCCGATAGTCCCACTGATGGTGATTGATTCTTGTGCGGTCCTGATGTATTTATTTTGATTTCTTTCTGTGATTGTTTAGAATTAGTTGTAGATATTTTTTTTCCTTATATATATATATTGTATTACTTTGTAGTTACCTAGTTATTATTTGTATTTTTTCAATGTATTTTTATTTATGTTTGTCCTGTAATTGATCTTTGACTGTTGGACAAATAAAGATTATTATTATTATTATTATAACATAAGTTGAATTGAACGGATCAGATTTACTGGCACAAAATTATATTTTTGTATATAATCAGAATAGGATTGTTCGCATGTGATCAAGCATTATGATATCAATGTTATATTGTAAATATAGTACACTATTGTATTCGAAAACTTTCGTCAAGGTCGGTCTTGACATCGTCTTTATGAGCTAAGAATTTGCAAGTGAATATGGAGAAAGAACGTATGAGATAAGGTATTTAAAATTATATTGTATAGTGCCAGTATTAGTAGTCTTAGCATAAATCAAGGGTATTGAGTAAGCCGCTGAGGAGGAACATGTATGCCATCGAAATAAAATATCTAGGCAGAGTTTCAGAAGTTATACAGTCGGAGAAGTTAAGGAATGAAAAAAAAAATAAAGTTGGAGAAACATTTTACACGTGAAGACATAGAGGAGAGACATTTGAAGTAATGTCACCATTTACAAAAAATAAAAGAAATCAAATTCAGAGAAATGAATAAGGAGATCTAAAAGCCAGAAACAGAGAAGAAAGGGAAAAAAGACTAAGATGAGAATGAAAAAATAAAAGAAGTTTTTACATGGATATTGTATGTTTTCCCATACTATCGTAATCATAATTTAAGAGAATTAAAATATTGGGTTGGCAACTAAGTACTTTCGGTTTTGTAGTATAAAATAAAACACTTTTTTTTTAAACAAAGAATAGTTTTTAATCAATTATATATTTTCCATTTTGCTCAATGACCTTTCGCCATCTTTCTTTCAGCTGCATGATTCCGCGCTCATAAAATTTCTGGTCCTTATCAGCAAAAAACTGAACCAGGTGCGAGTGAAGATCATCGTCATTTGTGAAAGTTTTACCATTCAAAGAATTCTGCAAACTTCGAAATAAATGGTAATCAGATGGTGCTAGGTCAGCGCTGTATGGGGGATGTGGCATCACTTCCCAGCCAAGCTCCAATAGTTTCCCACGAGTTGCCAAAGATGTGTAAGGCCTTGCATTATCTTGGTGGAAAACTACATCTTTCCGATTTGACAATTCTGGCCGTTTTTCTTTGATTGCTTCATCCAGTTTTATTAATTGTTGACAGTAAACATCAGAATTGATCGTTTGGTTTCTTGGAAGCAGCTCAAAAAACACAACACCTTTGTAATTCCACCAAACTGACAGCATGATCTTTTTTGGATGCAATTCAGCTTTCAATGTGGCTTGATATCGTGTTTGTTCCATGATCGTTTTCGAACTATGTTACTGTACAGGACCCATTTTTCATCACCAGTGATGATTCTTTTTAAGAAAGAGTCGGTTTCATTTCGTCTAAGGTGCATATCGCAAAAGTTGATTCTTTGTGTTAAATGAATTTCTTTCAATTAGTGATGTACCCAAATATCAAGCTTCTTAACTAACCCAAGACATTTTAAATGTTTTTCAATTGTTGTGTGCGATACATGTAGCCTCTCCACAACCTCTCGAACAGTTATATGACGATCCTCTTCAATTATGACTTTGATTTGGTCATCATCAACTTCAGTAGGCCGACCAGAACGTTTCTCATCTTTGAGGGAAAAATCTCCAGAACGGAATTTTTTATACCAATTCTGACACGTGCGCTCTGTTAAGCAATTAGCATCATAAACTTCACATATCTTTTTGTGAGCCGCAGCAGCTTTCTTTCCTTTACGGAAATGAAATAGTAAAATATGTCGAAAATGTTCGTTTCTGCACTCCATTTAAAATTAACCCACAACTAATAGCTTTAATAAAAATCACGCACTACTTGCTTCTGAAGTTTAGTCAATGTGACTAGTATCACGCGACAAATGGTAAAGTACAGCACTAACATACGTTATACAAAAAATAAAGCAACGCTCTATATCAGTAAAAACCGAAAGTACTTGCCAACCCAATAATATTGTTTCGAATGCCAAAGTATTATTTAAATTCATTTGTTTCAGAATCAATAAAAATTTTAAAAGGAACGGCTTTCAATTTGGTTTTAATAATCGCCAATATTATTAAATAAAAGACGTAGTTAAAATACTTTACAACGGATTTTGAAAAATCAACCCTCACTTCCTCTATTAGGTTGACTCATGATTTATTAAATTTAGCATGACTTAATCTATGCGTCACAATCGTTTCGGTCAATGAGTAGGATAGACCCGGCAAATGGGAATATATGGCATTGGGTGCAAGATTGCGAACGTACGGATCCAACTTGAACGAAGCGAGGGTGAAAAGTATCTAGCAGACTGGCAGAAAAAAAATTCCACTAGACTGAAACAGAAGTTGAACGCGAGAGATGGACTTATTTTATGTAAGAGGAAGGCCGCAATGGTAACGACTGGAAGTTCCACACATGCACGCAAGCCACATGTGACCGATGTTTTATCATCTCTCAGCGGGTAGTTCTCACCCCCTTGACTCATCTAAATTACACAATTTTACACAATGATTCATTATTTCGCTGCGCTTTTCTACCTTTCCCTTCGTTATTTTTTCTGCGCGTCTGAGTACAGTTAGAGGCATAAAAAAATTGAATTATATTCGCGCCACTAACTGCAAACTGTTGGAACGAATTTAGTCGGCATATACAGTGCATGGAAGTTCTACATTAAGTAAATTTATGTCGAAATTTATTATTTTCAAATTATAGTAAATTTAACTTTAAAGTAAATACCATTTGCATAAATTTTCCTGTAAACGAGCAAAATTAATTTTAAAACAATGTGTAGACCAGACTGTTGGATGAAAAAGGGTCCATTGCCATAGAAACTTAATTTGCAGTTTTAACCCAAACGAGGTTATATATTATTAAATTACATTACATGGGACATTGGCAAACATGCTCGTGGCACGACTAAAGATATTTGGCTGTCAAGATTCGCCTAAACGGAAAAGAGAAGCTACGAGGAAACTTTTGGGACAGTAGGCAATCGAACTCGTTTCCAAGACCCTCAATATGATAAGCCAGCGACTTATTACTGAGTTATCAACCGGTTTTACAAAAGAGGGCCATTACTCTATTGCAGTTAGCGTCAAAAACAGTATAAGTATTGTTATATTTGATAACCCATACCAAATGTACGGAAATGAAATTTCATTTCATGATATGTAATTTTAATGACGTTATCGATTGTTTTCTTAAAGTATTTTTCTCTACGTGAATTGGTAGATAATATAGAAATTTATGAGTATTGTTATTAGCATTCCATGGGCGACTATTCAATTTCGTTTCTTGCCATTTTCACAAAATCCTGTATATGGGTGAAAATTATAACGTTGCACACCAGTAAAAATATATTTAATATCATTTAAGAAAGCCGTCTATAATGTCACTTCAATTTCATGACGTTACGAAACAAAATTGCAATTCCATCGAATATAATTGTGTGAATTTAAATTGCGAATTATGCCTTTACAGTAATGGGTTCTCTTCATCGAGACTGTTCGTATATCGTCTGTCCAAAAAATGATCGGACTGGTTTAGTAAAACGAAAACAATTAACAAGAATCGTATTTTTTATTCGAAATAACCTTCTCAGCTGAAATACAACACACATCTAAAATTGCTTCTAGTGATCTTTTAATATGATTGATTGCAAAAGTATTGAAAATGCTTGATGATGGTCATTCAGTCTTCAGTCTTCAGTTGATGCGAAATGGCGTCATTTTAGGGAACTTTTATTTAGTAATAGTCTATTGTTTAGTTCTTGATATTTAGATGGACACAACGAATACTAACATAATGTTGCACCACCAATTTTTGTGGATAATCCTCCAAAAATTGTAAAAAATCAGTGATCATTTTTCTAAATTTTAAATTTTCCAAACGATTTTTTTTTGTATTTTCATCATCTGGTTGCTTCCAGTCAGAATTTGCACCTTTACTTTCTAGGTGATACTGAAAATATTTCCCACTACCAGTTAAAATCATTTTCGATAAATTTTCGGATTAGGTAGGTTTGGCAACAAATGTAGGTCTATTTAACTAATTTTTGCCATAGCGATAATACTAGGTGGAGCTGTGCATTGTCTTGAAAAACAATTCTTTTTGTCTAAGCCTTAACGCTTTTCTTTAACATTTTACTTTAATTTACGAGTATCTAAAAAATTAGTATAATATGCGTCTATGTTAGTTTGGCTTTTGTAAGATACTCAACAAAGAAAATACCTTCTGCATTTAACAAAATAGAAACCTCTTCTTCAAATGGAGCGACCGATGCATTTTTTTGAGGGAGAAGAGCCACAGAGCCACCGCTGTTTAGATTGTTGTTCCGTTTCAGAGGTGATTAACCCAATCTCATCTGGGTCATTAATCGACGCATAAAGTCTACATTGTCTTTCGAAAACGCTCTAAATGCTCACAAGAAGTTTGCGTTCGCACCAAAGCAATAATAATCTCTGCGCTCTGAGGCATTTTAAAATAGTGTCAACTAAAACATTCACTTCGTCAACAATTTCAGGTACAGTGACGGATTTTTGACGTTCACTATGTGGCGTATCTTTAACGGTCGTATGATGATTACATCTGAACTTATTAATTCAACTTACTCGTTGTGGAAAATAAAGAAATCCAGTTCTTCAGACCATCTTTCATCTCATTATGAATATTTGTTGTCGATAAGCCTTAGAATAACTATTTAATTACAGCATGAATTTCATTATCTATTTCGTCGAAAACTCCCAGACGCTTTTAATTAAACTGTCGTCACAACGAAGCTGATAAAATGAAACAACTTGTCGATGAGCCATAAAATTAGTCTGAAGCTGCGTCATCTACAGGTCAATCTACGGACCTTTCGGCCCATCCTTGGCACTAAAATAAAAAAAATGTCCGAAATTCTTCCAAAATATCTTTCTATTTTTCTTCCATAAAACCAAAGTAGAGATACGTTTTCTTTTCATGGTTTAATATCTTACAAACATATTTTTACTTTCTGCTTCTGGGTTACCGGGCTGGAACCGCGTCACTAGTATATCTGCCGACGTTTCGTACCCATTTGAACTACTGAACTGAAGCCGTCAGTTTCAGTGCTGTAGTTCAGTTTCAATGCAGTAGTTCAGCCCTGAAGATGTCCTATACAAATGGGAACGGAACGTCGTCAGATATACTAGTGACGCGGTTCCAGCCTGGAAACCCAGAAGCAGATAGCATAGACCACGACCGCGGAAGTCTACGTACCAAACCATATTTTTACTTGTTGATAAACTTGTTAGAATATTTTATTTATTTTAATCTGAAACTACACTATCTCTCTGTCATTTCACGGACTTTTCAATTCATTCTCGTCTTTGGCACATGGTATACTTTCATTGCTTTGCTGTAAAAATGAATGCTGCTTAACATTAGAATGCGCTGTCAGTCTGTTTGCAATTTTGTTTATATACATATGGGATTAATAGATTTGCTAATATCGATGCATTTTCCAATGGTCTGAAAATAATAGCGGTTGTGCTGCAAAAGTGTAATCCATTAGTTTCAAAGAAGACCGAATCGATTTTTAGAATACAATTTGATTTAGGTTTATAGTCTTAACTG
Source organism: Dermolepida albohirtum (assembly GCA_031893035.1). Classification (NCBI taxonomy): domain Eukaryota; kingdom Metazoa; phylum Arthropoda; class Insecta; order Coleoptera; family Scarabaeidae; genus Dermolepida; species Dermolepida albohirtum. Next base: position 622,879 of record JAVIWB010006558.1, on the reverse strand, counting down.
ATTTTGTTAATGAAATCTTGAAAAGTTTGGAGGGTCAAAATAGTTCTGATCTAAATTTGATACTTATTTATAATAAAAGCTTAACTTAATTGAATATCCAACAAGTTGACATGATTAATAATATGGAGAAAATCAATATAAAGTTGTAAAAAATAGTAATTATCATAACTCATAATTCTTTAAATTATTTATTAATTAAATGTATAACAATTATCCTATGATGTTTATATGTCAAAGAAAATTCACAGTGTGTATAAATGCATGATGCTGTTACAAAATTGAAGTTTTCTGTTGTTTAATAAAGCATCTGTATACAGATTCTTTCAATTTCGAACACTCGAAATTGAAAACATCTATATTTATAACAAACGAATCATATTTGTATGTGCACAGTGGTGCAAACGGCCAAATAAAAAGCGATGTTAGAGTTTAATGCATTCGTATTTGCTTCTAATTGCTTGTACAAAAAACTAAAAACAGGCAATTTATGTACATATACATATGACCATTTATATGAATGCGCATATACACTTTATTATGTAAAGAGAATGACTTTACATATGTATATATGTACATCTAAATATTAATATATGTACGTATGGTACATAATATGAACAGTGTATCTGTATTTTGATAAATACCTGAATATATTGCTGATTCCTAGATGAATTTAAAACGCTATTGATTTTGCAAGTAAGCAAATTGGTATGAAATTGGGAATGTATTACTTCCTTGAATTAAAAATATGTAAATGTTAGTTTCAATATTTATTAAACAAATGCTAATATATTTTCGTTTCATTCACAATTAAGCTTTTTTTCAAATATTACTTTAAATCACAGTGGGCGGATATATATACATATTGCTGTATATTTTAAACTAATCTTTTATATAGAAATAGTCAAATATTATGCAACAACTTCCAAATGTAGAGAAAATATTGTGACAGACTATCACAGTTAATTTACTATATACATATATATATATTTTTTATTTAAATGTACCTAACAGTAAAAGAAAACGGTCTACCCTAAAGGAAAAGATAATGTTATACAACAATAATTGGAAATAAAGGTCGATTAATATATAATTAGCCTCTGTCTAGTAATGTAATTTTGTAAATATTTAATTTATTTATAAATTAAAAAATCAACAGTAGACGTTAAAAGATCGATATGAATCATATGACAGGAATCATTCAAGACATTCCTTTGAAAATATTATCTCAAATGTAGCAGGAAAAGTATACTATTGATGACTTAATCGAATTAGAAGTTTTGGTTAAATATATAAAAAGTAAAAATGTAATGTTAAATTTAATTCTAAATGAGGTAAAATAAATTAAAAGGATTACAAAAACCAATTTGAGCAGTTTTTAAAAAGGAGAACAAAATTATAGAACCGACGACGTGGTTAACGTATCAATTACGTTTGTTGCGCTTACAGATTGGATATATTGTATAAGGCAGAAATTCAGAAGAGAATACGTCTGTGCTTTAAAGACATCGCAGGTATTAAAAACTATTTGCTATCGAAAAAAACGTGTTTAATCGATCCAGTTTCATTTAATAGTAAAATCTTCGAAGCACTTATGTTTTAATCAAAGTACTAATAAGATTTTAAAAATATTTTCATTTAAAATTTAAATTGATTTCATGTTGGAATTTTACCGAAGTTAATTCAATAATTTTGCTTCAAGATATACATATATATATGAATCGGGGTAGTAATTTGAATAGATTGACGATTGCCATGAAGTTCTTGCTGTTCTAGGTTCATAGTGTATCGCCTTCGAATAATATTTTATTTTGAATTTTTAGTTAAGTATTAAGTTATGGAGCGCATTGTTAGGTGGACCAAATAACTTGTCTATTCAATACTATTTGTTTTTTGTAATTTTAGAATACGCATAAGACATTAATATTTATTTTAGTTTGAATTATAATTGTTGTGATTTTCAAAATTAATTTTACAGCTTTTTACAAAATATATGGAATTATAAATCTTTTGACTAGGTCGACGATAGCCATGACTATGATAAGTGATGTATGTTTTAATTTGATTTAATTTTACATTCAAAAACAGTTTCTTTGAATGTAGTCGTTATAGTCCAAGTTTTAATTTATTAAATTTTCGAAAACCGAAGTTTTCGCTTTTAGACCAAGTTGAGTCTAAATTTTTTAGAATGGCAAAGAACGAACGCAATATGCGAATATACACTAATGCTGTACTAAAAGGAAACGTGTGCGCTCCACTACTTTATTTAATTTACAGCTCGGATCTTCCTAATACAGGAAAGACTAGCAACGTTAGGTGATTCTAAAAATGAAGCTCTACATAGAAGGTTACAACTAACCAGACAAAATTTGTCCAGACAATGTTCGCCACCAATATATACAAAAGGGTACTAGGAAAGTTTTGTAATACAGCTTTGTTTATTTAATTTTTTCAAAGTAATTTCCTCTGTACTCAAAACACCTCTCCATCCCCCGAAACCAATCTTTAAACCAGTTCTGCCAACTTTCACTAGGGAGTAAAGCACGCTCGTTATCCCAAGCCAGCAGAAGGTCGTCATCACTGGACAGGATAACCGCCTCCCCTTTAGCCTCATTTTCACATGCGGAAACAGTGCAAAGTCGCAGGGAGCAAGATCTGGACAATAGGGAGGGTACTCGAGAAGTTTCAATCCTGTCATATTTGGTGTACGCTTTGGCGCGGTGAACTGGAGCATTATCATGATGGAGGAACCAGGTGTCCATTCTTGACTTTGGCCGCAGGTTCTTTATAGATCCAATGACTTTAGGCAGGCACTGTTCAGTATACCACTTAGCTGTGACTGTCTTCTGTGTGTCCAAAACGACGAGTTCCACAATTTCACTCGATTTAAAAATACAGCTATCATTTTCTGCTTTACAAATTGGTATTTTCTGAAAACTACTGGTGTGTTTTAATCATCAAAGACCCAAACTTTATTTTGAGCTTTGGTCGGCACATCGTAATAGTACAGCCGAGTCTCGTCACCTGTCACGATATTGTTCACATACCAAGATTGTCCCTTATTAAACTTTTTTAGCATCTCCCGGTACCAAGTCACACGTCTTGTCATCTACTCTTCAGTCAGTCGATGTGACACCCAGAGAGAGCAAAGTTTCATCACGTGCAAACGATTATGCAGAATCTAACGAATTGCTAATGTATTTAGGTCTGATGTACCCTCTATTTGTTGGTAGGTCACTCGGCTGTCCTCGCCAAGCATTTTTCTCACAGTAGTAACGTTTCCCTCCGTAACTGACGTTCGTGGCTTTCCCGGCCTCTCAGAATCCTCCACAGTTAAATTTCCCCTTTGGAATTCTCTATACCACCCGAATATCGTTGTGCGATGTGGACAAACATCACATAATGCAAAAGTAATTTCGAAGCACTGGTCTATGTGCAAACCACGCACGAAATTATAACGCAAAACTGCCCTTATCTCATTTCGTTAAGATGCTATCGCAAGCACTTTACACTCTCAATGCTAATGAATAACTGAGCCCATCGACATGGTGCGGCGGCTACTATGCACGTATAAACATGTCTCAACATACAGCTACAAGCAGCTTCCTACGATTCATTGTGTCATATTGCAAAACTTTGCTTGTACCGTTTGCCATATATATCGATAATTTTTGTAAAAAACTAATATAGTAGAAACACATCATCACCAAACGAAAACAAGGTAGTAAAATTTGTAGCTGTTTCAAATCTTCAAAAACCTTTGTCCATGATAAATTTTCAATCCGACACCCTATATCGAATTAAAGTCATCTTTCGTTTTTAATTGATGAGATATGAAGACTACTATCAATATCTACAAGAATCGACAACGCTGATTGAGCCTCTACTCATGCTATTTCATATCTAATTTACTTATTGCATCTTGTAGAAGGTAGATTGAAAACTTACAAATGAAATAAATTTAAAAAAATATTTTATTTCTGCAAATTCTAAGTAATAGAGTATTCTTCAAGGTAGTCTGAAATAATCATTATTTCCATTAAGTAAATACTTTAAATTTTATCCGTTTTTACGTTCATAAATTACATTAAATGTCATCTGAACAAAATTGTTGCTTATTTTTCTGCTATACGTATATTAATTGTTTATTACACTTTGTGTTTTTCATCTTGTTATTGTCGTTTTACGCTCTATTATGTCCATAAAATGAAGATAAATTTATGAAGCGAAAGCCGAGAGAAATGCAATAAAATTTGCGGCAATTAAATTTTAATGGAATTTCGAACACCTCCGGTTTGTTTGTGCTGTTAGTTCATTAACGGCACTCTGCAATTTCGAATTCTAAGCGTGTATTTAATGTTCCTATAGTCTTTTCGCTGAATATTTTGACATTAGATAATAGGCGTTATGTAAACATCATTCATGTGATTATGTTTTTGACTAAAATTTGCGCTCTTAAGTTTAGTAAGATTTTTCAAAACTATTTCTGCAAACTGTATTTACAACTTGTAACTATGGTTAGTAAACACATTTTTTTCTAATACGATTTAAATACGAAAATAGTATGAGGGAACTAGAAAAAAATCTTAGCACGACAGGAATAACAAATTGCGTGTTGCTTAGTAACATTAAATAGTATTTTGATTTAAAAATTTGAAAAAACGCTCCAGAGTAAGTTATTTTGCAGGCGATAACCAACTGAAAGAAAAATTAATGCCTATTTTGAAAAACAGAAACAATTCTTTTCTAATGGAATATAGTCATTGCAAGTGGAACAAGGGTGTTAAAGTTAAGGTAAATTACCTTGAAAAATAGAACTAAAACGGTAGGTTTTTTGTTTTATTGTTAGGTAGAAAGCTCTTCTGCTTACGTTTGTAAATTTAGTTGCGTTTATGATAATTAAAGTTGAACAATGCTCTGGGTAACCAGAAATTGGAACCTAGGTATTGCCGATACCTCACGAATAAATATATTTTTTTCTAATACCATTTAAATCCATACAATTTACGAAAATAGTATGAGGCAACTAGAAAAAAATCTTCTTAGCATGACAGGAATAACTAATTGCGCGTTGCCTAGTAACATTCAATAGTTTTTTGATTTAAAAATTTGAAAAAGTGCCCCAGAGTAAGTTATTTTGCAGACAACCAACTGAAAGAGAAATTAATGCCTATTTTGAAGAACAGAAACAATTTTTTTCTAATGGAATATAGTCATTGCAATTGGAACAAGGGCGTTAAAGTTAAGGTAAATTACCTTGAAAAACAGAATTATCAAAAAAATAGTAGGTTTTCTTGTTTTATTCTTAGGCAGACTAGTTACGCTTGTAAATTTAGTTGTGTGTATGATAATTAAAGTTGAATAATGCTTTGAGTAACCAGCAACAGGAACCTAGGTATTGCCGATACCTCACGAAAATGAACTGTTAAGTGCAACGGGTGTAAATAAATTTCTAAATCGTTTTCCTACGTTAAAATATACAGGAATTATAATTAGATCTTGTTTGCAACATTAGTATTTTACCGTACGACATTAGAGATTATAAAAGATATTTTTAATGTGTCTTTTAAAATCCAAATGGCACATTCTGAATGCAAATAAATTTGTATTTAATTTCATTGTTAGTGAAACACTTCTCAATCTGTAGTAGACGTAGACAATGAGAATTTTTGTCAGTTTTGGAGAAAATATATTCCACATTGGAAGTTCCCAACCAGAAAACATATTATAATTTACCACGACTGAATGACACGATTACAGAAAATGTAGTTAGAAAATAAAATATATGCCGCTGTCAATTAACGAAAACTGCAAATGCTAAAGAAAATTGTGTTGTGAATGTACGCACTTTAGAAAACTAATTAGACTTCGTTGCCTCTTCATCTGTGTAGGAAAATATTATAAGAAACAGACGCAGAATATATAGTGCAAACTATAAAAAATTTCGTATGTCGCTAACCCAAGTTGTAATGTTGGTTACAGATGACGATTCAAACATGGTAAAATGTATGTAGACATTGCTACTCGTACTAAAACAATATTTTCCGAAAATGCTTCTTGTAACATGCTTGCTCCATGCAATACATCTGGTATCAGAATATATTAGAAACAGCTGTATAAGAGTTGATAAATTAATAGCTTCTACCAAACAAACTTTAGAAATCTTTCAAATGCATTCGTGAATTTAAAAATCCTTTCTCGTGTATTCTTTTGCTACCACAATATATAATAAATAAATAAATAAAAATAAAAGTTTCTTTGTATATATATATAAACAAAAGCAACTCTTATTTTGAACACCTGCTCAAACATTAAAAGATTTCTAAACACACAATAAGGAAGAAAAATCATGATGTGAAAATAAATGATGTTACAGAATTAATGGAAAAGTTGGTGTTGATTCGTTAATTTGAAAAATGTTATTTTAATAGCAAATTTGCTTTTGTTTGGATCGGTACTATTTTTAATTTTGCGCAATTTATTATGACATGGAGCAGTTCTCATTGCTGTGTATATATATATCTATACATATATATCCAGATTGAGATCAACTTCTTAAGACTTCCATGGAGTTGTTCAGGAATTACTCTAGTGGTAGAAATTATAATTAATATAATTTTAACCTGTTCCTACTGCCACGGTTGCTGTATCTCTTTTGATAGAGGGATATATTTATTATATTGCTTTGTATATTTTTGTTAAAGGTTGTGGGTATTAGGTATAGAAATGTTAAATAGGTATATTTTTTGGCACTGAGTTACTGTAATGTTTGATGTACTGTGCGTTTGATTGCGTAAAATTTGATATATTGATAAAGAAATTAAATCGGTATGGTATTCAAGATGTAGCCTTAAAATGGATTGAATCCCATTTAACAGAACGAAAGCAAGTCGTAAAAGTTAAAAATGTAGCTAATGGTTCCGATATTGTGTCTAAAGATCTATTGGGTATACCGCAGGGCAGTATTCTGGGTCCTCTACCTTTTATTATATTTATAAACGATCTCATATCTAATACCGATAATTGTTTTGTCATTAATTATGCAGATGACATCACTTTACAATTTAAAGCTGAAATTTATCCTGAATTGATAAAAAAAGGAAATTTTATAATGGAGAAACTAGAAAAGTATAACAAAAACTAAATGCGTACTTTTCAAAAGTTACCATACTCATAATAATAATAATAATATTTTATTTCAAAAACCAAGTATACATAATATCAGAACATACAAAAAATAGCGGCTCAAACATATTACACATACCATATGCTAGAAATACGTCACTAAAAAGAAAAGGAAATACTACAAATTTCTACATAAAAAGTCATTTAAACTGTAACAGTTTATCGCAAGCAAGTACTGCTTAAGATTATTTTTAAAATTGGGGAAGTTATTGATACTTTTAATATTATGAGGTAAGTTATTGTATAGTTTGCAGCCGATAAAATATGTACCTTTTTGGAACTCAGTTGTAGAATGAGAAGTAGGCAGTAGATAATGGTCGGCTCTTGTTTCATATTTGTGCTTTACATTCCCATTCGAAAATGCCTCCTTGTGCTTAAACACGAAGCAAAGAAGGTCCAGTATATAAATATCGTAAAAAGTTAGAAGCGAATCCTTTCTAAAGCGTTCCCTGCACGAGTCCCTGTAGCCCATCACAAAGATGATTCTGAGGGCCCGTTTCTGCAAATGAAACACTCTAACTACTTTCGGCGACACACCCCAGTGTATCACCCCATACCTCATAGAAGACACGAAATTGTACTCCACAAGACATAACATTACATAATGAAACGATCGATGACTCGCCAGCTTTTACTGAACACGTCTTCAAACTAACCAAGAAACTAAGTAACAAGAACACAAATAAGGATATAGCTATGCTATTTTATTATTCAAATTTTTATAGTCAACTTAGATATGGGGTCATTTTTTGGGGAGCTCTTATCAGTAATTTAAAATCTGTTTTTGTAGTTCAAAAGCAAGCAGTACGAATACTGAACAATATGAGACACAGAGATAGCTGCGGAGGTGCTTTCAAACGAGAAAATATGCTATATAATATCGTGTGATCTATGAGAATGTTTCTGTTCCAATATGAGTATACCTCCGGATTTTCTAAAATTGTTTGGGTTTGGTATACATATGTACCATAGCTTAAGAATGTGTACTAAATTGTATTTTTTCTTGTTAAGGCCTTCAAGTATTCCTTCATTAATTACATTTGTATTAATATTTATTGTAATATATTGTATATATATATATATATCTAAATGTTAATCATATATTTAATTAAACAGGTCCATAGGGTCTCTGCGCATCGTATAAAATTATTTAAGAAAGAATAATTAGAAGTGCAAATCAGGGCATTAAAAAGGGCGTGCGAAACGGAGATGCCTGTAGTAGAATAGATAAGAGCATATACTTATAAACGGACAATATATATAGGATAAGGAATTGTATGTGTATTGTTAATTTTGTTGTCTTCTTTCTTGTCAGTTATAAGAAAGACCTTTTAAAGCGACTCTGATTCTCGTTGAACACGAAAATATTTTATCTTTCGGCTATTTAAATAAAAGCGGTGTTTGTATATGTGCATCCCCTTCGTAATCTGAATCTCTATCTGAGAATTTTTACATACAAAGGAAGTAATATCTTTATATAATTGTAAAACCTATGTTAAATCCAGTTGCTAGCCGGAGCGTTATGTTAAAGTAAAATAAATTGTTACATCACCTCAGGTCCTTGTATTTTTATTATTTCAATTAAAGCTAAATTAAAGGCATCTAACAAAATACGGAATATACATATATATATATACATATATATATATATATATATATATATATATATATATATATATATATACAGGAAATTCCCGATCAAGAACATACAGAGCGGCAGCAGCGATTGAAAAATGAAGAAACCGCTTGAATACTAGGAACGACGGTTTGCGCATTTCTTCCACCTGAAGACTTGTAAAACAATCATGTCAAATATACGGAAACAAGCAACCTATTAACATTAATTCATTGTTAATGACACCCCATTGCAATCCCATTAAACATGGACCGAATGTTCCAGAACATAAAAACCCCATTACACCGGAACCAAAACCGATGTAACCCGAAGAGTTACGAGGAATCAGAATATAAAGCAGCAGAAGGAGCAGTCACAGTTAGTTTTAGGTTGATGTTTCATTACGAAACAACTCCTGAAGAAGATGATTGAGGTGTCATCGAAACGTCGCGACGTCGATTCTTTCGACTTCTGTCCAATAACGCGGAAAGGCCGAGAATCTAATATTACTCAAATATCTATCTATCTATCTATATATATATATATATATATATATATATATATATATATATATATAGATAAAGGATCGGTTACATATTGTACTAGCAAGCCGCTTTTGCCAGAAATGCATTGTCATGGAAAAATTGCAAAACATACAAAATGCAAACCGATTTCTTATTTTTACCTTCTCCTATTTTATGTAGAAATAAAAGCAATTTCATTGGCACATCAATATTATAAAACATGCATAAAATCCATGCTTTACGTACTTAAGTAACATTGGAAGACAGGTGTCTATCTTATATATATTATTTTCATCACGTGAATAAAAACTAATATGCGTTCATAAACTTCAGAAGTTTTCCAAGTAAGAAAAATTAACAAAAATTTCATTTCGATTTGGAAAAATTAATTTTTCAAATTGAAATATATGATCTGCCGAACGTAATTCGTGCTGCTTCAAAGACTGCAAAGCCGGTATTTAAAGGCTGAATATTGAACTAGATAGATCGCAAACATATTAGTTTATAAGACGTATAACTAATTACTATTTAAACGTTTAATAAACTTAATCGATTAAATGAAATGTGTGGCAAATAATAATATATATAGCGCATTTTACGCTCGTTTCGAACACACTAAGTGCAGTAGTACAGTGATCAATTAACCTTTGTATAAACGGTATAAAACGTAAATTAACCAATTGTCACGATCCATTTAGTTTCAGCAAATAGCGTCGCACCGAGCCTTAGTTTTAATTAAGATTAGTCAACATCTATACGGTGCAAGCAATGATTGAATTTTATTTATTGTCCGATATCGCTGGTCTAGCTGTGCGATCGTATACATTCTACGGTTGTACATAAATACGAACGTATGTACGTACCGGCTAATACGCATTGATGATGATGCAGCGTAAGTGGACGCTCCAAGCAACTCATTACACATAACTTGTAATTAAACAAGCCGTAATGGCATTAATGTAAATGCCCGCGATACCGCGCGATTATGACGAACTATTCATTCTCGGATAGTCGCCAGCATAGACCCATTGACAGGTCCAATAATAAATGACTACCGGTATTGTACACGGAGACGTATTTTGAAAGAAAACTCGTTAAAAATTGATGTTACTTTATTATTTAGGATGTATTCAGATCAATGGGGAAACATTCTGACTGAACAGAGTGATGTAAATGTGATGGTTTAATGGAATTTTCTGTCAAAATGTCAATTTTTAAATTATAAATTTAACACTGCTCAAAACGATCTGCGGGTATTTCATACAAATGTTAATAAATTAAGAAATTATAAAATTGATTTAGCATTATTCTCTGGTTTCAATATGTTTTGAACACATTATTATATTTTAACTTATTTGTATGTTTTAACCCATTAAAAACCAAGGCAATTAAAAATGAAAACTTGTTTAATTCATTTATTTAATTTAGTTAAAATATACATAAGGAACATTGAAAAAGTAAAAAATTATAAAAAACTGTGCTTTTGGAGCAGTGCCCTCAAACGGGTACGGGTACAAAGGCTTAATTACTATGCTTATTTTTTAGTGTGATATATTTTAAAACACTCCCTTTCTAGACAAAGTGCAACGTCACATTGTTCACACATCCATCTAGTTCTACTATGGCATTCGCGGCATTGTAAAGGGTTTTTTATTCTCTTGGGAAAGTGGTTTCCAGCAATAGTAGCTACACCAAGTGTCAGCGAGCGTTTCGAAGTTGGCAGTGTCTGCGTATAATTTCGAAGATAGTAGCGAACAATATGACGCTGAAACTCTAACAGGTCCATTTTAGACTTATTTTCTATAATTTTATATAAGTTCCACGCCTTGATCACAACGGAACTCAACATTGTGGTAAAAAGCGGCCACCACCATTTCTTTCTTCGAAACTTTATTTTTTTAATTGTTCAAGTGGAATATCGTCTTCGCTGCCACAAAATACTTCTATTTCACCTGACACATCGTATGGTATACGGTCAACTTTAATATTTTCGGCGACAACTTCTTCTTCATCTGTGTTATAATCTGGGCTTGGAGGTATAATAGCAATTTCAAATTCGTGGTGATCTTCTTCAGCTTCAAAATAATTCAGGGCACAGTTCAAGGTATTGAAATGTCTGTCGTAAAAACTTGACGTTTTTATAGTAGGAAATTTCATTTTTTTGTGAGCAAAAATCTAAAAAAAATGCATATCCAATAAGCTATTGTACTCAATTGGGTACTTCAATTTCTCTACTCACCCAGCGTCGTTCCAATTAGTTTTTTATCTTTCACCTTTTTATAACTTGGAAACACCGTTATTCCCCTATGCAAAACTATAGCAAATACAACAGCTGAACAGCTGAAGGTATTAAAACTAAACAAAATATACAGTAACGGTACTATTTCTAACCACTTTGATGTTGTGTACTTATTAAACATATGTTTAATGCAAAACCAAAAGAAACGTTGCGTAATTTCACTTCTCGTAAAATTTATGCATATTTAAATATTGCTTTTCTTCTGTACTCAAGCAGGTACAATGACTAGCAATGGATTAATATAATGTCGTTAGGAGAGCATATAATATTGTATTTTTGATCTACGAATAGTGTACACAATAATTAAAAAAAGATAGAGATTAACATTGTACATGATCACCATAAACATTTAAAACGGTGTAACATTTTAATGCCATGGATATTGGAATAGTAGACGTCGAAAATTTCTTGGGAGATCATATTCTATTCCACCTCAATAGAAATTCAAAATGTGGGAAGAATTCTTGATGGCATATTTCATGCAGCATACTACGTCTTCCCATGACTTTCCAAGCGTATTCTTTTTGACTACCATCTGGGTAATTTATTTCCAACTCAATTTTATCTGTACGAATTTTAACAATTCAACGTACTAAATAAGGCGTAACAATTATTTTGCCATACAATAGCTTCATCAGATGGATGAAAAATAAAGTTCATTAAATTAAAAAAAAATTTACTTTAGCAGAGAGGGTTACTTAAATATAATTGGTTGTTCAATTTGTACATAAATATAAATTATTGTATCTATTGATTCCCGAGATTCTTTAAATACTAAAATAAAAACCTAAACAAATATATAGTAGAAAAATATAAATAGGGAAAGGCGTAGAACAGGAATGTCACCTTTTTTATTCAAATTGTCAAAGAAATTAAGCTTTCTGCTTTTATCTGGTAGATGTATGGTTTCGAAAATACAATTGAATTTGTGGTTGAATTCTATGTAATGATTCGCAAAAGTAGAGTCCATTTTTCCGGCCTTGTAAAATCTTTTATGATCTTACATACTAACTTTAAATAGTCGTCCCTTTTATCCGTCGTAAATTCTTTAGTAATCTTCACATATTAGCCTGTAGATATCGAGCATTTTTTTGTCATATCTTTGTTGATTTTGTAAAGTTTTTGTGTAGTATTGTATATTTTAAATGCTATGACTTCATTATTCTGCTCTTTCAAAGAAAGTTCGGATTTTATTGGTAATGTTATATATATATATATATATATATATATATATATATATATATATACATATATATACAATATGTATGTGATCGGATTGTAAATATTTGCTTATTATCTTTAACTATAGAATAAATTAAAATGTTTTAGACTTTCGTTGTGATTCGAGGGTGTTATAAGCTGTGTCTACTGAGTAACCACTATTCAGAACTACTGATTATATTATATTTAGTTCGAAGTTGAAGTAGGTACGTTAATTAATCTGTAAGTCATTGGGTGATATACTGGTAATTTGGGTGTTATTGGATGAAAGGGATGTACTAATGTGTATTGTTGTATCTATGTTTAGGCTTGTGTGTTATAGTTAAATCCAAAACATTAATAGACCTATTATGTTCTATTTTTAGGGTAAATTTGATTTCTGGTTCTCGTGTTAATGTAGTTATAAAATGTATTTACATAGTTGTCTATTTGTACCATTAAAATTAACTAATATATCATTGACATATCTAAACCAATAAATAAAATTTTAAAAGATATATATGTATTTATTCATAAATAATTTGGCTAGTAAAGCGCTGGTGGGCGCGTTTCCTATAGGTAGGACTTTTTTATCTGTAAAATTCCATTTAAAATTGAAAATAATTTTGTTCTATGCATGTTTCTAGTAACTCTAAACGTTCTGCCGTAAGTACGAGTACTAGATTTGTGTTCTTATACTCCAAAATAGAAGTGATTAAGTTAATAATCTCCTGCTAAGCTAGCTTAGTCCACATTAATCTTCGTATTCTGTATACGTATTTCGACAGCTAAGTTGTCATCATCAGCAGATAATTAAACAGTGTCGCCCTTGGAAAACTACGGCATAAATCCCCACGAAACAAACTCTGGATACGATCTGTATCACCGAAAGCAAAAAAAGCACTGTATACTGTTTAATTATCTGCTGACGATGACAATTTAGTTGTCGAAATATACATACAGAATACGAAAACTAATGTGAAAAGGGATTACGAAAGTGATTAAACTAGTGACATCAAAAATGTGAATGTACAATTTTAAGTATTTTCAAGTATAAAATTTTAATAAACCTTTCGAGTTATTATTCATAGAGAAATTGGATTTGGATTTTTAAGGTTAAATTCAAATTGATTAATTCTTTTGACAAGTTTTAAGTGGAGCTTCAAGCAAGTTTCACAAACAAGATCTTCTCTGCTTATTTTCAGGACATAGACACAATGTGTCATATTTTGCTTCACACCAAATGAAGTTTTGCATAAATACGGGCAATTTCGTTCATTTTTCATGCATTTTGTATAATCAAATAGCTCTTAGACAGAACTAGGATATTTTCTAACAATTAGCAATTCAAAAATTTACAATTCTTATAAATATAGCACTGGGCAGTATAGACACGAACAACTTATACGTCTTCTTTCAGAGAGTTTCATTGCTTTCGTTGACTGATGGGTATTTAATATATAAAACGCGTATCAATCAAGATATTATAACGTGTGTCAATCAAAATATAATCAGTAACAGAATTATTCTTTCCTCCACAGCATAGTTCTATATGCGTTTGCAAGCGAATATGTCAAATTTATAGTATGTGTATGTATATGACGTAATACAAAATTTTCTAGTAAAAATATTTATTATTACTCGTCCACTAATTGCATAGGGTTGAAATTACTTTGTGTCTAAATACCTCTTTACATTTTGTCTGTTGCTTGTTGACAATTTTTGGGATTAATCTTTATAGTAGATATGAATATATCAAAATACGTTCTGAGGCACTGAGGCACGTTACTAAGTAAAATGTTTATTAATACTAAAGTGCATAAGTGAGAAGCTTAAAAAACTAAAGCAGCAACCTGTAGAAAAAGCTAAGAGGTTATGGGCGGAGGAATACCAGGAAACGATAAGGAACGAAACTGCTAATGAGTTTATCGAAGAAAGTTAAACTTCATAATGAATAAGAGCTTGTACTAGTAGTGCCTAAGAGCACTATTCGGGAACGACTAGGTAGACGCACAAAGGTTCAACATAGAATGTTCAGGAGAACTTATTTAAGCTTAAACATGGCGAGGGCAATTGTAAATATTTTGGGAAATTACTTTGGTTGGAAAGAAACGAGTTTAGGGTAATAACACAATGTTTCACAGCTAACGTGCTCATTTGGCAATTTCTGAAAAGAATTTGTGTATATAATGAAGATCTTAATTGCAAATTGTGCAATAAAGTTCCTGAAACGATAAACTATACCTTCCAAGAATATAGCCAACACGGTCACAAGAGACAAGCCAAACATGGGCGATTTAAAGTAGATTGCATAGATATAGCAACCGCTATAGATCTATATAGATTAGTACAGAAGACGTGATTATTGTGTTGGGTGCAATTAGTAATACTTGGGTAAACTGCCACAATCGGAACATCTCCAAAAGAATGTATATAAGTATAATAATGCATCACTATTTACAAATATGCATTTGTAAATAATCCTCGCACTTGTAATTAGATGCATTTTTCATTTACTTTCTCATTTATATACCAGAGACTAAAATTCTTTATTTCAAATACAGAAACATACGGTTTTTATTTAATATCTGTTACACGTCGATCACTACATTCTTGTAATTAATAACTCCCTCATTATAAAACTGCAAGAACTTCAAAGAAAATAATCACTAAATTTTATTATAAATACTAGTTAAACTGCAAATTAAAGAGAAGCTGGAGGTTGTTAAAATTATTAACGGTTTTTATAACATTCCGACTTGATAATTCAGTACGTAACTTTGTATGGAACAACTAAGGATGTATCCTTAACGACTGAATGCCGTTTTATTCCACGATTCGCTCTAAAATTTGTCAATTTGTGGAAATTATCATTACTCGAGGGATCATTAAATATTATAATACATTAGAAGTACATAGATGGCCCGCAGCGATCCATAGTATGAATACAAGGAATTAGTTTCTTTTAGTTGTTTTTGTACATTTCTGATGTATAACGTTTATACTCACAGTGCCTGATTACGAAATAAAAAAGTTAAATTTATTGTGCATCAGAATGTTCTGAAGACGATAAGCTATCGGAAAATGAAATAAATTTACTACTATTTATCATTTATATTTTAAACGTATTACGAGTTCTATCGTTTCCTTTCATCATCATTTCTAAAATATATTAAATGAAAAATGTTTCTTTTAGTTTTCATTTCAGATGTATGAAATGGAAAACAGTAAAAGATTTTCATTATTTCTGTTATACGAAATAGAGAAGAACGTATATACTGCGCACCAAAAATTTACACACTCTTTTATGTATGCTTTTTTCGTAATGTTTTTTCAAGTTTATTTTTCTCTCTCTAATACTTTCAAACATCAACACATCACTTTATGGATGAAATGTGATACAGAATGCATAATTTCAATTTATCTAATTTATAGGTTACAGGTTAGTTTGCCTTCATTCATGTTCGTCTTAAATGTTCTTATTAATTAATATCACAAAATAGGAACATGGAAAATTAGTTTAATATTTATATTAATAATAACAATAATTTGAAAATATTTACGCAGAAACCGATGGTTTCATGATATCAAGTCCAACTAGGAACCGTAGTAAATATATCGTAAGACAAAATGACTTTATAGATATATGTAGACAATGTTAGAAAACATTAGAAACAATTGCACACATCACAGGGCTATGTGCAAACTTAGCACAGACAGAATGCATAACCAACATGGCAATATCTGTAAAATAATACATAAAGATTATGTAAAAGATACAAATTAGAAGACACAATTGATCTATGGAAAAATACGAATCACAATTCTAGAAAATTCGGAAATTAAATTATACTTGAACAGAAACAACCTCACGTATCACGCAGTAACACACACTAGGCCAGATATTACACTAACTCATAAAAATACACCTGTTACGCGTGACCTTCAGCCGAAGCATACAGAGAAACACAATAAATAAAGGGTTTTCCAACAAGGACTTGACAACTTTTTTTCAAAATAAAATGCAGACCATTTGAGATATTTCAAAAACTTTATTATCGGGTTGAAGTACAATCAAAACATTTATGAATGGAACTCGACTTCGTTCATAAGGCCACCGCGGGCACGTTTGCAGCGGTCGATTCGTTGGACCCAATTTTCGATGACTCAGCCACACAATTCGGCCGAAACGGCTGCTATTTCGCGTTCAATGTTGGCTCTGAGCTCTTCCAACGTTGTCGGCTTGTTGGCATAGACAAATGACTTGACGTATCCTAAAGAAAAAAGTCTAGAGGCGTTAAATCGCAAGAACGAGGCGGCCAATCGACTGGTCCATTTCTTGAGATAACATGCTCATCAAACTTACTCTTTAATAAATCGATTGTAACGTGTGCTGTGCAGCTTGTGGCACCGTCCTGCTGAAACCACATGTTGTCCAAGTCCGTATCTTCCAATTCGGGCCAAAAATAATCGGTAATTATGGCGCGATAACGATTACCATTCACAGTAACGTGACACTCATTATCGTCGACGAAAAAATATGGCCCTATGACGCCGCTGGCATGCAAACCGCACCAAACAGTTTTTTTTGTGGATGAAGTGGTGTTTCATGAAGCACATGTGGATTTTCACCCGACCAATAACGCATATTTTGCTTATTGACGAACCCATTGAGCCAAAAATGAGCTTCGTCACTGAAAATGATTTTGCGATGAAATTGATCATCTTGGCGCATCTTTTCCAGAGCCCAATCGGAGAACGTACGTCGCTTCAAATGGTCCATCGGCTTCAATTCTTGAGTCAGCTTGATCTTGTATGGGTGTAAACCAAGATCCTTACGCAAAATTCGCCATAAAGTGGTCTGGGCGATGCCCAACTCTTGAGAACACCGTGGAATTAACTGATTTGGATCATTTGCTACGGACGTTTCAACGGCAGCGATATTTTCGGCACTCGACCAACGTTGTCTCACTGGCACGGCAACATCACACAACGAGTATGTAGACTCAAATTTTTGCACTAAACTTGTTACTGCCTGACTACTAGGATGAGAATTACGACCGAAAATCGGAGTTAACGCTCTTAAAGTAGCGGTCACCTACTCCGAATTTCTGTAGTAAATTTTTATAGTTTGCAAACGTTGTTCGTTCGTGTACCGATATATATATATATATATATATATATATATATATATATGGGTCGAAAGTGTTTCAAAGCTTTCATGGAGATGCTTAAGAATTACTAACAGTAGAAATTACAATTGGTGTAATTTTAACCTACTTCTTATGCCATAGTTGCTTGCTGTATCTCTGCTAGAGAGATATAAAGGGTTTTCCAATAGGGACTTGACAACTTTTAATTCAATTTGTGAATGCACGCTTTCACTAATCATCGAACTGTCACTGTCAATTTATTCAGTAAACTTAACATTTTCATCATGGTGAAGTACACATATATATATATATATATGTCATAAGATGTTTGAATACACAATAAAGAACTTGTTTTCATCTGCATCTAAATACAAATGTATTAATAATAATGATAATATAATAACACTCCTTATAAAAAAATGTAAAACTTCACAAAGTATTTACGAATTTACCATTTTGTGATGTATAGTGGCACAGTATCAGCCGTGTACAATCCGAGCACAAACTCATATATACGGGGGTTAACTGAAAAGTTTCTATGTGTTAGGTTGAGGAAGTGAGTGAAATATACGCCCTAATAATAATAATAAGCTTTATTTTCTCAACAGGAAATCCAATTATAGACTTACATAATTATAAGTAAATGAAAATATTTAACATTAAAAGGAAAGAAAATAAAATGAGTAAACTTAATTAGGCATATTATTTGTAAAATATGTTGAATAGAAAATAAAACACATTTAGTTTTTATTTATTATCAAAAATATCTTTAGAAATCATGTTTACATTACGGTATATGCGCTGGATGGATGCTTTAATAACTTATGTCTTGGCCAGTAATTCCTTAAATGTAAGCATATTGCGTTAAACATTAGAGCGCCACATATTTTGACTTTCGGTACAACTTCTTAATTTATTTTTTCATTGGAAAAGAGCCATCATTATTATATCACAAGGGGAAAACGAAACTGTACTCTCTCAAAGGCATAATGTTGACGCTCATAATATGGACACTATATTATGGAAGTGTACCCCGATTTGCTTAATACTAAAACTCTAAATAAAACCTTTCCGATATGTGAAACATTTGGAAATCTTACAATGAGCCCCAATATTTGGTGATCCAGAGGAATAGATGCTACCAATGTTTTGAGTGAGTAATAACTCGTGTGACTCGAAGTTGATCCGAAGATCTTTTATCACGTTGCTTCTTTCCAAGGATTCGCCCACTATGTTGGAAACAGTTGGAAAACAATTACAAGCATACAAGCGTAGGATATACCAAATAAAAATGCAATCGATATCATTTTGCAATGTATTCTTATATTCAGTCGTCTTACCTCTTAAATATATTTTTGATCATCGATAAAAATCAAAAAAACTAACGGACTCAAATTATATCTCTGAGGCGAACCTAAAATAGCAGTAAATGCAGGCGCTCTATATTCATTATAGTATACATAGCTTAGTTCGTTTTCTAGATAGAGTACAATTGGAGATACAAGCTATAATAAAAAGAAAAGGAAAGAATAAATGAGAAATATCAATTAGAATCCATAAACATGAATAAGGAATCGGAAACGGATTATGTTATGTATTAAGACCAAACTATGGAATTATTAGGAGAAAGGAGAATGTAGGAATTAGTGAAAAGGTGATACGGTAAAGTATTATACTGAGGTATTAACATGAAACGAATAATAAAATTACTGAAAATGACAGTTGCAAATCGTGTAAGAGTAGTCAAGCATTATTAGTGCTTTTAATACAAGAATTAGAAATTGCAGAAAAGAGACAAAAAGTATTCCAAAAGTAAAAAAAAATATAAACAATAACAATGGAAAAAGATTGAGTTCTGTATGCGAAATAGATTTATTACATAGACTTAATTTTACTTACATGGAGGCATAGGTACACAAGAGAAGATCGAGGAAGAAATGAAATAATTACTGAGATAAATAAAAGGATAAAACATAAATTATGCTTGTAAGACTAAATAAAAATGGCTAAGGATAGATAACTATTTACTGCAAAAATACAAATAAGAATAAAGAAAAAAATTAATCACATTACAGGAAAGGGGTTAAGCGCTAGAAAAGTATATAAATAAACTCGAAACTAAGGTATTAAGAAAACAATAAATATAAGTAATGAAACATACAAAACAAAAGAAAAACGATAAGACGATTTAGAAAAAAAAGTGCGAGGTTATACACATTGTAGGTAGTAAAGTTTGCAGAACAACAACAATTGGAAGGTAGATAATAAAATGGAATTTTTGGAATGAGTTAATAAAAGTTGTTCAAGTGAAGGACGAAACTGAGAAATCATACGAAAGGCAAAAGGCTTTATTAACTTAGTAGCTCACATAGTATAAATAAATTCTAAAATGTGTGTCTACTTCAGCTACGACGGTGTCGTCTTTGACAATCTACTCGTATGTTATTTGTATTTAGGGGACGAAATCAATTAAGTTATAATAATATGTAACCAAATTCAAAAAATATTTTTTTAAAATTACATTACTAAAATTTAAAACAAGAATTTTACTTAAAATTTAAATAAAAACTCCTATTTTTTGCGATTATAAACGATTGTTTTTATTGGGTTGGCAACAAAGTACTTCCGCTTTTGTAGTATAAAATAAAAAAACTAAGAATAGTTTTTAATCAATTATATATTTTCCATTTTGCTCAATAACCTTTTGCCATCTTTCTTTCAGCTGCATGATTCCGCGCTCATAAAATTTCTGGTCCTTATCAGCAAAAAACTGAACCAGGTGCGAGTGAAGATCATCGTCATTTGTGAAAGTTTTACCATTCAAAGAATTCTGCAAACTTCGAAATAAATGGTAATCAGATGGCGCTAGATCAAGGCTGTATGGAGGATGTGGCATCACTTCCCAGCCAAGCTCCAATAGTTTCCCACGAGTTGCCAAAGATGTGTGAGGCCTTGCATTATCTTGGTGGAAAACTACACCTTTCCGATTTGACAATTCTGGCCGTTTTTCTTTGATTGCTTAATCCAGTTTTATTAATTGTTGACAGTAAACATCAGAATTGATCGTTTGGTTTCTTAGAAGCAGGTCAAAAAACACAACATCTTTGTAATCCCACCAAACTGACAGCATGATCTTTCTTGGATGCAATTCAGCTTTCGATGTGGTTTGAGCTGGTTTATCGTGTTTGCTCCATGATCGTTTTCGAACTATGTTACTGTACAGGACCCATTTTTCATCACCAGTGATGATTCTTTTTAAGAAAGAGTCAGTTTCATTTCGTTTAAGGTGCATATCGCAAAAGTTGATTCTTTGCGTTAAATGAATTTCTTTCAATTCGTGAAGTACCCAAATATCAAGTTTCTTTACTAGCCCAAGACATTTTAAATGTTTTTCAATTATTGTGTGCGATACATGTAGCCTCTCCTCAACCTCTGGAACAGTTATATGACGATCCTCTTCAATTATGACTTTGATTTGGTCATCATCAACTTCAGTAGGCCGACCAGAACGTTGCTCATCTTTGAGGGAAAAATCTCCAGAACGGAATTTTTTATACCAATTCTGACACGTGCGCTCTGTTAAGCAATTAGCACCATAAACTTCACATGTCCTTTTGTGAGCTGCAGCAGCTTTCTTTCCTTTACGGAAATAAAATAGTAAAATATGTCGAAAATGTTCGTTTCTGCACTCCATTTAAAATTAACCCACAACTAATAGCTTTAATAAAAATCACGCACTACTTGCTTCTGAAGTTACGTCAATGTGACTAGTATCACGCGACAAACGGTAAAGTACAGCACTAACATACGTTATACAAAAAATAAAGCAACGCTCTCTATCAGTAAAAACCGAAAGTACTTAGTTGCCAACCCAATAGTTCTGAGTCTGCCGATTTTTAACCATTTATTTTCTAGCTTTAATTAAATTTCGTATACCTAATTTTTTTAATTAAATGCCGTTTTTAAATAGTTCGAACTTTGGATCGGATCGAATCTGATCTCGGGGCCAATATAAATAAAACAATTCGGATCTCAGACTTGCTCCAACTCGGATCTGATTTGCGGTTTTGGTAAATTTCGCATTTCTACTAAATTTGTAACATTACTGATATTAGGTCATTCAACGTTTGTAAATCTAATAGTGTTTATTTATTATTTCCTTTAAGATATTGTATGTATGTATATAACCAAACAGAAATTCTTACAACTTTCGCATTTATTTTTAAAATTGTTTACGCTGGCTTTATGTTGATATTAAATAAATAAATATTACTCTTTTCCTTTTAGTATATAGAATACGTTTCTATACTGTAATAAACACATAATAAATATAAAACCTAAGAAATTTTAAACCGGCAGCGATAACGGAGAATATAAGTGTGTTTGCGCACCCCTTCAAAATACCGGATCCCGTTCTAAATAAAAATACAAACAAGCGGGTTCATCGGCGTCCGATGGAGCGAGACGGCGCACACAAAAGTGTCATTTACAGGATGTAATTTCCATAAAATCTTATCTGGGATCTTTTATCTTCTCCAAGTGGGGAGCCGTCATCACGTATATCAAATTTGTCATATCGTGACCCTCTACAGTTATATTTATTTGACTCAGTCGTTTACACACTTCAAGTGGCTAAAGTTCCTACAGCTCCTGCATTTCTCTTTCCTAGGCTCCTTTATCCATCGGCTGATCATGTTTTAAGGGCTTTTCGCCAACCGCTGTGAGGATATATAAAGAGAGAAATTCAGTCAGCGTTACTCTGTTAGTCTGTTATTTTGCCTGTGATGTTTTAATCGTTTCTTTTATACGAAACTGTTAAACTAAAATCCACGGAATGATGATAACTTCCGGCTTTACACAGACACATATGTACGCAACGTAAGAAGGATGTACGAATGTATAACGT